>CM040190.1:1423927-1536427 GCA_022606455.1 Callitettix versicolor
CTACAAACAACATTAAGGAACTATGTTCAGTTAATGATCTGCTTTCCCTAGCTTCGTCAATTCTACTTTCGTCGACGCGTTTCGGAGAACTCTTGAGTATAGATATAGTTTTTGAAGATGGAGGTTCTCCGAAACGCGTCAACGAAAGTAGAATTGACGAAGCTAGGGAAGGCAGATCATTATACTGAACATAGTGACAATAATCCTGGCAGAAAAGAAGAAGAATATAAAAAGAATTTCAAAATTAAGGAAGCTTACATTTCTATAAGCTAAAATAAAACGTGACATAAGCATTGATTTGGTATTTCAGTTAGGAAAGTTTAGTTAGTTAACTGGGCAGTTTGGTTCGTAGTATTGAGTGGTATTATTTAGAAAAGCAAAGAAAACAGGATCGACCGTCCTTACACCATTATCAAGGCTCGAGTTGCAAGAGGAAACTAGCAGTCCAACTTACTTCATTGCCCACTTCAGATTCTAGTTGGGTTTAATTGGTGATGTATAGATAAATATGTTAAACATAACTGTCGGTTAATGTGTTTGGAAGTCACCACGAGAGATTGTTAAACCTCGTCCGATAACCTTTAGTAGTCTTAATGCTTTCCTGTCACCAGACGTGTAATTAGGTTCGCCATTTCCGTTAAATAAGAAATGATTCAGCATTTAAGCACCAAAAGGCTCTCGCATTTAATCACCAAAGTTTGACATTTGTCCACGTAAATGTCAGAATGATATTAAAGCAACCTTTCAACGCCACGTGCCTTCAAAGTGAGAATGTCCTTTGTAAATGTAGCTGCCAAGTAACCGTACAAAGCAACATCACTGTTCAATAACAGGATAGGTCACACAGAGATACAGTGTGCTTGTAAAACTATTTAAACGTTCAATGAAAATTGGAATGTTTTTACAAGATATATATATATATATATATATATATATATATATATATATATATATATATATATAGAGAGAGAGAGAGAGAGTGTGTGTGTGTTGTTCCCCCACTCTAGATTTTTGTTGAATTCATTTTGTCTATTTTAATTCTGTTCTCCTTACCACGTACTGACTAACAATTTTCTGTTCCCATATTTTGTTCGGGAAGAAAATAAGATCAAAAACCAAAATGTTACCATAGTCGAAATGTTTTGATTTAGTCTGCAACTGTAAATTTGTTTTTATTTCAAGTCTTAAAACACTGGCTTCTGTTACGAATGTCCTTATATAACCAATATTATAGCGAAATGTGTCCAGCTGATTTTGATTGAACATATTATTATTTTTTTTAATTTGATTTGCTGGATAAGATGGCAACTCTACGTACATTTATTTTGGGTTTTTTTCTAAGGTAGATAAACAAAATGTGAAAAATGAATGACAGTTGGGAACGATATAAAATTAAATTTTAAATGCTAATTTGTACAGAGTTTAACGTTAGTTACTGAATGATCTCTTTTTTTAAATGCATAAAAAGGTTTAGCGGTATAACGAACGTGTTCAAGCCAGTTTCTAAATACATTTGTATACGAAAATTACTTTGTTGTGAGTTCCATGAGACTCCTTTGTTACGGAAGGCTTTGTTTGTTTCAGGTGACGACGCAGCGCTAGTTCAAGGCATCGTCACCGAAGACGGACTGTTCGACGGGACCATCTCGACACTCCTAGAAGACTACTACATAGAACCGGTCCGCCGTTACCTGACCCCGGGCACTCTGCCTCCTCTCGGTTACCATAGCATAATCTACCGAAGCTCCGACGTCACACACCCCGTTTCGACCAACTGCGCGTCGGAAAAACTCGCGCGAAAACAACCCGAAGCCAAGACACGCTACGACGCACTCGACGAGACGGGAGGCAGAAGCAGAGCCAAACGGTGGTTCCCGTTCGATTTTTTAGAACCGTCAAACGAAACGCGTCCGAAGGCGCGGCACACGGTAAACAGTCCGACCACCGTTTATCATTTCGAAAACCAATCGCACGACATACATGTACTGACGAATTCGGTTTCAAAAACGCTCGAGGAACCCGCATCGACGCGAGCTACCGTCTTAACCCGTCCCAAGCACCCGGAGGATTCCAACAAATATCCGAAGACCGACCATTACAACCCGCCGTCCGGGCCGAAGATTCTGATCGGTATGGGCGCGTCTGACGACACCAACATCATATTCGACGATGATTTCAATTCCAGGCAGCACATCCACAAGCGCGCTACGATAGACCCGAGGAAGACTACGTGCATGTTGTACCTACAAGCGGATCACCTGTTCTTCCAGAAGTACGGCACAGAGGAAGCCTGCATCGAGGTGATGACTAGGCACGTGCAGAGAGTCAACGCCATCTACCGAGCTACAGGTCAGACAAACCAAGTGTATAAATATTAATACTAGGATACAGTATGTAGTACAAATTATACTATATTATATAATACACTGATATACAAATACATTAACACTAATACGTCAATTCTCGTAATTGCCTTGCTTGCGAGACACGTAACTCTTCAAGTGTTCGGCAGATGACGTCATCATATCTGAAACACATTTCCTTTAGCGCATAGGCACATAGTATAGTGAAACTTCGACTGAACAACGCTAATTATTATCAGTTGTATAGTATGTATTAATACGCTTTGATGTGTGTATGCACAGTGGCCTCCATGACTATTAGATCGCATTATTTACTAAACTGTAAATTGAGAAAGATGATTAAAGCAGGGACAACAGATGCTGCTGACAGCTGTAATTACCCCGCTCTCAGTGGTGCCAACTTATTAAAACTGATCAGATGATAACTATTTATTTTTTCCTTCTTTGGAGAGAACGTTATGTGATAGGTTTCCAAGCGTGTAGCAAAAAAATATTAGGCTCTTTGTGAGCCCACAGCGGGAAAACATTAAGTTAGGAGTCAAAGAAACAATAGTATATGTGTCCTTAACATACACATTCGAAAGGAACGTTTTATATTTATACTTACGAACAGTAAATATATTTTAGTCATTAAAATTGTCAGCGATTGTTATAGAAAATTAAACAACTAATTTATTTGTGTATTTTTGTTCCGCAAAATCGGCGGCAACTGAAAAAATAATTCTAACTTTGAAACTAAGTTCTGTATCTAGTGGCAGGAGCAATGAAACTAAGTTCTGTATCTAGTGGTGTGAGCAATGAAACTAAGTTCTGTACCTAGTGGCGGGCGCAATGTAACTAAGTTCTGCATCTAGTGGCAGGAGCAATAAAACTAAGTTCTTTATCTAGTGGCGGGACAATGAAACTAAGTTCTGCATCTAGTGGCGGGAGCAATGAAACTAAGTTCTGTATCTAGTGGTGTGAGCAATGAAACTAAGTTCTTTATCTAGTGGCGGGAGCAATGAAACTAAGTTCTGCATCTAGTGGCGGGAGCAATGAAACTAAGTTCTGTATCTAGTGGTGTGAGCAATGAAACTAAGTTCTGTACCTAGCGGCGGGCGCAATGTAACTAAGTTCTGCATCTAGTGGCAGGAGCAATAAAACTAAGTTCTTTATCTAGTGGCGGGAGCAATGAAACTAAGTTCTGCATCTAGTGGCGGGAGCAATGAAACTAAGTTATGTACCTAGTGGCGGGAGCAATGAAACTAAGTTCTGCATCTAGTGGCGGGAGCAATAAAACTAAGTTCTGTATCTAGTGGCGGGAGCAATAAAACTAAGTTCTGTATCTAGTGGCGGGAGCAATGAAACTAAGTTCTATACCTAATGGCGGGAGAAATGAAACTAAGTTTTGTATCTAGTTAGAAAGTCGTAAATCGCTTTTCGTCCCATTACGTACATGCTTAATGGGTTTTTTGTGATTGTTTTCCGTTAATAAAAACTCAAAACGTACAAGATGCAGTAAAATTGGGAACACTGTTTAAACATTATTTGTACTTTTGTCTTTAATTTGGTAAAAGATCAGTTTAGTATTAGTAGGCCTACTTTCTTGTTTCGTTAAGGTGATTTCGAATTTTAATTATAAAACGATGTAGCGATTAAACGAGATAATCAACCGACTGTTTCATTGTTTACATTGTCAGTTGTACTTTTGTTCAAATCGTTCTTTCACAAATAGACTTTTCCCTAATAGGTGTATAATTGCCTTTAGCGCGTACTTAAAAGCCCCGAGCTGAGGGGAAGCAAATTAAGGAGTGATTTTCAAAACCCTTTTCCCACAAAGTACTTGAAGCGCACTCTCAGCGTACAAATAGCTTAAGCCGGTATTCAAATGCCCTTGCCCTTCTGTCCTTTTACTATTTCGATCTCGCTTTGAAATCTCTTTGGAGTTGCAGATTTAATGAACCTTTGCAAAATGTAATTTTGTTTTATGAATTGTTAATTTCTTCGCAGCTTGTATAAAAATGTGTTTACCTGATCAAATGGAACATCTCGCACTGAATTACTTCTCCAGATCGTATGGACAAAAGTCGATATAATTTCTCGTAATTGCTTTAGATTTCGCTCGGAATGTGGTTGTTATATTTTAGAATTTCTAAGTCGTAATCTCAGTGTAACAAATTTCCTAACTGTGTAATTTTCTTTTATTTAAAATTTGATACAATGACTTCATTGAGCTATGAAGCTTCGAGAAAATCTGCTTAATCGATTTTTAGTAATTATGTAGATTTTGTGTTTTTCCAATAGCTCTTAAACGAATTTATTTGAATTACAGCTTATCTGAATTATAGCGGCCCATTTTGTTCTGTTACGTTGGGCTACGTTGAAGCAAATTTCTTCTCGAAATAGTTAAAGCCGATTTTGATTAAATACGATTTTTAAAAGTTTTTGAGAAAAAAGTCTAGAACGTTCATAAGTAGAGCTTTATACATTAGATTCATATCTAATTTCAATTTTGAAAAATTATGCATATTTTTTGTTTTTTGGAAATGAAAATAGGGTTGTTTTGTTTGCTTTTTTTTGTTTTTTTATTCACAAATTTCGGAAGAGAGCTTAAACGATCTATATATATTTTTTTGTATTTACAGACTGCTTTTGAGCAAAATGTGATATAAAATTGTTACAGTCGATACACATACATACAAACACACACACACACACACACACACACAAAAAACAAACAAGCAATAAAAGAATCAATAAAGTTCGCTTCTTATAAACAAAGAGTAACGTGAATTACATAGACCAATGGCAGAGTTCAATGAAGCCTTAGAAAATAATATGAAACCACAAAGTCCTGTCCTGGGACATCCTTCGTGCCGTGAATATGGGATACAGGTCCTTTCAGAAAGAACAATAACGGTTACACAATCAAAGGAAATGATTTCTTATTGAAAGAAGCCTTCGACAAAGCGTACAGTAAAAATTTTGTTTTATTTGTTTGTACGAGTGTGGGCGCAGCTGTCTGCTTAGCATTACACGATAAAGCATATCTTCAACAGTTTTTCTGAACTGTATATTTGATACCAAAATTAACATTAAAATCAGAATGTATTAACATATTCAACTTTTAAATCATTCTAAATAAGAAAATTACACTGACATGGTAAAATTAGATTTTCAGAAAAATTTCAAACAACAAATTTATGATTTTTTAAATATTTGAAGTGGCCGCCATTTTGTAACTGTTGAATGAATTTCGCTGGTTAACGAACTTGTTCAAGCTATTAAAAAAATGGAATAATGTGCCAAATTCGAATCAATTGTACTATATATATATATATATATATATATATATATATATATATATATATATATATATATATACACACATGCATACATACATGATTTATCGACCCCTCAAAAAATTCAATAGACGTCAGGACCGGCGCTTGGGTCTGGGATCTTACCATGATGGCTGTTTCAGCAGCTTATTTACCAATAGAATTTGGCTGACAAAGCCTTATTCAAACTAAGTAATCATTAAAATACCTTGTTATTATACAAACCCCTGACGTTTGCGACACCCTGTATAAATCATTCACTTAAAAACTTTGCTGCAGCAATAAAATTAACATTTTCCAGCACACTCAACCCTCGCTACGCACAATACAGCCCTCTATCCCGGCAATGTCTCCCCTTCAATTCTCCGTTGATTGCCAAGCCTATTTCATTACTTGAGATAAAAATCTAATCAAAATTCTCAATAACATTGTCCGTCTCTCGAGTTCTTCAAATTTAATTAGAAATTTAATTTCCTATTGCGCAGAGCAATAATTTAAAACGAAGTTTCAATATGGCGTGCAATATGACTTAAAGGGAATAGTTCGCGCTAATAAATAATATTGTTGATTACAACGATAAACCTCAACGATAAAACTGAACCAGGCGAGGTTCTTCCAGTCAAGTGTCTTCTCCAAAGAAATAAACGAGAATAACTTCCGATTTTTTGGAACTGCTGATGAGAACTTTCGAAATTTTGACTTAGTTCGTACTTACCTATATTGAAAATAATAAAAATAAAAATCAATTAAAAATTAATTTCCTCGTGCACGTACCTCTCGCGCACAGGGTGCTAATCAGAGTAGTTCGGAAGAAATACAAGCAGCGGACTGGCAAGGCACTCTTCCGGTTCGCAATGGTGAAGTGAAACTAAGAAGTCCATTTGTTTATAGGTGTATTTGTACACATCTTACAGTATAATAAAATATTTAGAAAACATAATACTTAGCATATTATTATATATTATCATTATATTATTATTTAAATACTGTAATTACTTTTTGGGCTCGGTGGTGGAATTGGCTAAAGCATCGATCAGTTTAATGCGTCACTCAGCTGCGCACCTGAAGGTTCTTAGTTCGGACCGCAGTTGCTCCCGTTGCTTTCCCCTTACCGTTAACAGTGATCCCTCGTCATCATTAGTCTAACTGGCATAAAGTTAAGCGTTAAGCAATATATATAACTATTTATTTATAAATATAAAACTCAAATATATTTAAATAGGTTTAAAGGCTACATTATTTATATTATTTCTACAACTTATTATGCACATAACCTATATTTTAAATTAAAATAATTGTAAACTTTTAAACAAGAATACACTTTCACTCGTTATAAATATTTCATCTTCCTAACCTAAAAGACTCATATATATATATATATATATATATATATATATATACACTCATATATATACGCGTGTGTGTGTGTGTAATATTTTTTTCTGTTGATTTTTACCTTTTATTCCAATAAATATTACTTGAGATAAAGGCGGCATAAACTGATGTATCATATTTATTGAGCAAATATTTGTTAATTTTTGGAAATTTAAGTCAGTAGTCCTATAAAAATGCATTATTTTTTCGCGAGTGAGCTAGTAAAATGTTAAACAAGTGAATTTATTATGGAAATGCATTTAAGTTATCAGTAAATCATAAAGTTTACGCAGCAGTAGGCTAATCTATTTTTTGTCCCGATAAATTAAATGCTGTCTACCAGCGGTAAGTCTGTTCCTCGAACAAACAATAAAGTTCTCTACTTACATTTTATCTCTGCACATAAGGATAAGCACACGTAACGGCAGACAAATGAAACAATGGCGGAAATATTCCACAGGTATGAAGCAGTTTTTTCCATTTCCTGTGTAAATTTACTGCAACAGTTTTGTTTGAAATATGTTTAATAATACCCGAGTACCGGATGAAATTACATTTCTACGTTTTATTGCCGTTGCTCTTGCACAATTAACTTATCGCGTTCTCCAGTTATAATTAATTAAATTTCAAGTGGGACATGAGTGTTTATTTGCTTATCCCCATAAATACCTCCCATTGAATAAAAATAGCATACTTTAGTCCGCTGCCTGTTTGTAGTTAAAAAATTCAAATTACGTCTGTTTCCAGATTTCAATCAGGACGGCAAATCTGATAACATCAGTTTCATGATAAAGAGAGTTAAAGTCCATTCTTCACAAGCCTTGCAAGACCCGTCCTACCGCTTTCCCGGCAACTACGGAGTCGAGAAATTTTTAGAACTATTTTCTGGTGAGTATGTAGTTACTTTGCTGTAGTATGTAGTTACTGTGCTGTAGTATGTAGTTACTTTGCTGTAGTATGTAGATACTGTGCTGTAGTATGCAGTTATGGTGCTGTAGTATGCAGTTACTGTGCTGTAGTATGCAGTTACTGTGCTGTAGTATGCAGTTACTGTGCTGTAGTATGCAGTTACTGGGCTGTAGTATGCAGTTACTGTGCTGTAGTATGCAGTTACTGGGCTGTAGTATGCAGTTACTGTGCTGTAGTATGCAGTTACTGTGCTGTAGTATGCAGTTACTGTGCTGTAGTATGCAGTTACTGTGCTGTAGTATGCAGTTACTGTGTTGTTGGAAGTAGGTAGTTCAGGTGTTACAAAAACTGAAGAGAGCCGACCAGCCATAGAACTTTCAAACTGTGTGAGCAATGCACAAAGTGTTTGTTCCTCTATAAAGGCAAAACTGTGGCTCTCAGAGATCTCAAACATACGAAGGTAGGACAATAAGTCGAAGCCGGTTTTAAAATCTTCTAATTAGGTATTTTTGCATTAAATGTTTATCCGTAAACGTGTGAATTTCACGTTAAACGCCACGCGATTCCACTTCTGCATAATGTTTTCAGTTGTTAGAGAACACGCTTGAAAGCAGAAAGTACCCTGGTTAATGCGACATCTTGAATGCTTTAATTAAAGAATTTGATAACGACAAAACTAATGCATATAAAAGTCACATTGATTCATTCCCAAAGTATAAATTTATTTCATTTCAATCTAGAGGACTAAAAACAGCTGTTGTTAACTGTATGTAGAAGACACAGTAAAAATCTACCTCCAATTTTGGAATTAATATTTCCAACTTTTTTAAATTATAGAGTATTCGTATTTATATAATTTTTAATCGAATATGCATAAATTATTTGTGAATTTAGAACAATACACAACGTTTCGAAAGTGTCTTTTACGTAAACCTACTTGAGGGTGTCTTGTGTAAGCTACTTTGGAGTGTCTTTTGCATAAACCTACTTGGGAGTGCATTTTAGGTAAACCTACTTTGGAATGTCTACTTGAGAGTGTCTTTTACGTAAACCTACTTGAGGGTGTCTTGTGTAAGCTACTTTGGAGTGTCTTTTGCATAAACCTACTTGGGAGTGCATTTTAGGTAAACCTACTTTGGAATGTCTACTTGAGAGTGTCTTTTACGTAAACCTACTTGAGGGTGTCTTGTGTAAGCTACTTTGGAGTGTCTTTTGCATAAACCTACTTGGGAGTGCATTTTAGGTAAACCTACTTTGGAATGTCTACTTGAGAGTGTCTTTTACGTAAACCTACTTGAGGGTGTCTTGTGTAAGCTACTTTGGAGTGTCTTTTGCATAAACCTACTTGGGAGTGCATTTTAGGTAAACCTACTTGGGAGTGTCTTGTGTAAGCTACTTTGGAGTGTCTTTTGCATAAACCTACTTGGGAGTGCATTTTAGGTAAACCTACTTGGGAGTGTCTTGTGTAAGCTACTTTGGAGTGTCTTTTGCATAAACCTACTTGAGAGTGCATTTTAGGTAAACCTACTTGGGACTGTCTTTTTTGTAAGCTACTTGGGAGTATCTTTTTCGTAAGCATACTTGGAAGTGCTTTTGTGTAAGCTACTTTGAAATGTCTACTTGAGAGTGTCTTTTACGTAAACCTACCTGACAGTGAGAGTTGATTCTTTCGAAACATGTATTGTTGTTGTTATATTTAAAGTGTGTTGTAGTTGTCATTCATTACGACACATTGAAGTTGTTCCCCTTAATTAAGTGTTGTATCTAAAAATAGATTATTCATAGATATAATGTATATTTCAGCCAAACTAGCGTAAATCATTAGCATTGTTTTTAAACCAAATTGTTTTTCTTCCTTTCTGATATTAATTAAGTAAGAAATCTGAATTAGTCCCAGTAAAACTAAGGTACGTTTTGAAACCGTTCTTTTAACAATATTTAATAAAGAAAGCCAATATTAATAAACTAGTTTTTACAATAAATTTAATAGTGCGGCTAATGAGGAAGTATTTTATCAATATCATTGATTGCTTTACTTGCAAGTGCTCTTAATATGAAATTAAAATCTGGGCGTAAAAAATGTTATTAAATATTAGAAGATTTTATGGAATACATAAAGTTTAAAACGGTTTGGAAAATAAAATAAAAGTTGTAAAACAAGAAGAGACAAAGGGGAGAGAGAGAGAGAGAGAGAGAGAGAGAGAGAGAGAGAGAGGAGGGAGCATGGATTGCGGAATTTCAGAGAAAAGTTTTGATTAAAGAAAAGTTATAAAACTTAAACTGAACACAGCATGAGTAAATTAGAAGATTTTGAATAGCTTAAATTCCAATGTTTAGGATACGTCTACAACTAGTTAAATAATGTTTGTTTCAACGTAACTCTGGCGTATAAACGGTAAGTCGATTAGTAGTGTAGCTTATTATTAGAAACGTATGCTGCAATAACACTCCATAAACTTCACTTATTCAAAATAATACTTAAGCTTGTACACCTTACAAAAACATAGTGAGCTCTTGAGAAGATTTGAAAATTTAAATCCCAGTTCCGTAAAAATAAAAACATCAGTTTTACACAAGCGTGAAATACATAACTCATGGCATTGCACAAAATTGCTCAAGTTAAATTTTAAGCTCATAATAAATATCAATCCGTTCACTTTATTCCATAACTATCGGATTTGTTAGATCCGATTTTGAGAAAATTCGACTAATTAACCAAAAAGAGCTTCAATAATCTTTCTTTTTTTTAACTTTGCGTTTAGGTTCTTGCAAGAAATAACACGTGTTTTTATATTGTTTATCTTAATTTTCCAAAAACGGAAAACTGTGCACAAATAAGCTAGAGTAGTATTGTAAAACGCTTCCGGATTATCACTGTTAATAATTTTGTATCATAACGACATATTTTTATTGATTTAAATATCGGTAGTAAATAGGGTATCTATAAATTGGTAAATACTGAGGAATCAATTGAATTAATTATATTTTTATCTTTCGTCCTTTATCCTTCACCCTTCCTCTTTGACTTTACTAACCCTGTCATTCTCTAACCTGCATTCCCCTCACTCTTCCTCTTTAACTTTTCTAACCCTGCCCTTCCTGTCTAACATGTATTCCCCTCACTCTTCCTCTTTGACTTTTCTAACACTGCCCTTTCTCTAACTGGTATTCCCCTCACTCTTCCTCTTTGACTTTTCTAACCCTGCCCTTCCTCTCTAACTGGTATTCCCCTCACTCTTCCTCTTTAACTTTTCTAACCCTGCCCTTCCTGTCTAACATGTATTCCCCTCACTCTTTCTCTTTGACTTTTCTAACTCTGCCCTTCTTCTCTAATTGGTATTCTCCTCACACTTCCTCTTTAACTTTTCTAACCCGGCCCTTCTTCTCTAACCTGTATTCCCCTCACTCTTCCTCTTTAACTTTTCTAACCCTGCCCTTCTTCTCTAACCTGTATTCCCCTCACTCTTCCTCTTTGACTTTTCTAACCCTGCCCTTTCTCTAACTGGTATTCCCCTCACTCTTCCTCTTTGACTTTTCTAACCCTGCCCTTCCTCTCTAACTGGTATTCCCCTCACTCTTCCTCTTTAACTTTTCTAACCCTGCCCTTCCTGTCTAACATGTATTCCCCTCACTCTTCCTCTTTGACTTTTCTAACACTGCCCTTCTTCTCTAACCTGTATTTCCCTCACTCTTCCTCTTTAACTTTTCTAACCCTGCCCTTCCTCTCTAACCTGTATTCCCCTCACTCTTCCTCTTTGACTTTTCTAACACTGCCCTTCCTCTCTAACTGGTATTCCCCTCACTCTTCCTCTTTAACTTTTCTAACCCTGCCCTTCTTCTCTAACCTGTATTCCCCTCACTCTTCCTCTTTGACTTTTCTTACCCTGCCCTTCCTCTCTAACTGGTATTCCCCTCACTCTTTCTCTTTGACTTTTCTAACCCTGCCCTTCTTCTCTAATTGGTATTCTCCTCACACTTCCTCTTTAACTTTTCTAACCCGGCCCTTCTTCTCTAACCTGTATTCCCCTCACTCTTCCTCTTTAACTTTTCTAACCCTGCCCTTCTTCTCTAACCTGTATTCCCCTCACTCTTCCTCTTTGACTTTTCTAACCCTGCCCTTTCTCTAACTGGTATTCCCCTCACTCTTCCTCTTTGACTTTTCTAACCCTGCCCTTCCTCTCTAACATGTATTCCCCTCACTCTTCCTCTTTAACTTTTCTAACCCTGCCCTTCCTGTCTAACATGTATTCCCCTCACTCTTCCTCTTTGACTTTTCTAACACTGCCCTTCCTCTCTAACTGGTATTCCCCTCACTCTTCCTCTTTAACTTTTCTAACCCTGCCCTTCTTCTCTAACCTGTATTCCCCTCACTCTTCCTCTTTGACTTTTCTTACCCTGCCCTTCCTCTCTAACTGGTATTCCCCTCACTCTTTCTCTTTGACTTTTCTAACTCTGCCCTTCTTCTCTAATTGGTATTCTCCTCACACTTCCTCTTTAACTTTTCTAACCCGGCCCTTCTTCTCTAACCTGTATTCCCCTCACTCTTCCTCTTTAACTTTTCTAACCCTGCCCTTCTTCTCTAACCTGTATTCCCCTCACTCTTCCTCTTTGACTTTTCTAACCCTGCCCTTTCTCTAACTGGTATTCCCTCACTCTTCCTCTTTGACTTTTCTAACCCTGCCCTTCCTCTCTAACTGGTATTCCCCTCACTCTTCCTCTTTAACTTTTCTAACCCTGCCCTTCCTGTCTAACATGTATTCCCCTCACTCTTCCTCTTTGACTTTTCTAACACTGCCCTTCTTCTCTAACCTGTATTCCCCTCACTCTTCCTCTTTAACTTTTCTAACCCTGCCCTTCTTCTCTAACCTGTATTCCCCTCACTCTTCCTCTTTGACTTTTCTAACCCTGCCCTTTCTCTAACTGGTATTCCCCTCACTCTTCCTCTTTGACTTTTCTAACCCTGCCCTTCCTCTCTAACTGGTATTCCCCTCACTCTTCCTCTTTAACTTTTCTAACCCTGCCCTTCCTGTCTAACATGTATTCCCCTCACTCTTCCTCTTTGACTTTTCTAACACTGCCCTTCTTCTCTAACCTGTATTTCCCTCACTCTTCCTCTTTAACTTTTCTAACCCTGCCCTTCCTCTCTAACCTGTATTCCCCTCACTCTTCCTCTTTGACTTTTCTAACACTGCCCTTCCTCTCTAACTGGTATTCCCCTCACTCTTCCTCTTTAACTTTTCTAACCCTGCCCTTCTTCTCTAACCTGTATTCCCCTCACTCTTCCTCTTTGACTTTTCTTACCCTGCCCTTCCTCTCTAACTGGTATTCCCCTCACTCTTTCTCTTTGACTTTTCTAACCCTGCCCTTCTTCTCTAATTGGTATTCTCCTCACACTTCCTCTTTAACTTTTCTAACCCGGCCCTTCTTCTCTAACCTGTATTCCCTCACTCTTCCTCTTTAACTTTTCTAACCCTGCCCTTCTTCTCTAACCTGTATTCCCCTCACTCTTCCTCTTTGACTTTTCTAACCCTGCCCTTTCTCTAACTGGTATTCCCCTCACTCTTCCTCTTTGACTTTTCTAACCCTGCCCTTCCTCTCTAACATGTATTCCCCTCACTCTTCCTCTTTAACTTTTCTAACCCTGCCCTTCCTGTCTAACATGTATTCCCCTCACTCTTCCTCTTTGACTTTTCTAACACTGCCCTTCCTCTCTAACTGGTATTCCCCTCACTCTTCCTCTTTAACTTTTCTAACCCTGCCCTTCTTCTCTAACCTGTATTCCCCTCACTCTTCCTCTTTGACTTTTCTTACCCTGCCCTTCCTCTCTAACTGGTATTCCCCTCACTCTTTCTCTTTGACTTTTCTAACCCTGCCCTTCTTCTCTAATTGGTATTCTCCTCACACTTCCTCTTTGACTTTTCTAACCCTGCCCTTCCTCTCTAACCTGTATTCCCTCACTCTTTCCTCTTTAACTTTTCTAACCCTGCCCTTCTTCTCTAACCTGTATTCCCCTCACTCTTCCTCTTTGACTTTTCTAACCCTGCCCTTTCTCTAACTGGTATTCCCCTCACTCTTCCTCTTTGACTTTTCTAACCCTGCCCTTCCTCTCTAACTGGTATTCCCCTCACTCTTCCTCTTTAACTTTTCTAACCCTGCCCTTCCTGTCTAACATGTATTCCCCTCACTCTTCCTCTTTGACTTTTCTAACACTGCCCTTCTTCTCTAACCTGTATTTCCCTCACTCTTCCTCTTTAACTTTTCTAACCCTGCCCTTCCTCTCTAACCTGTATTCCCCTCACTCTTCCTCTTTGACTTTTCTAACCCTGCCCTTCCTCTCTAACTGGTATTCCCCTCACTCTTCCTCTTTGACTTTTCTAACCCTGCCCTTCCTCTCTAACTGGTATTCCCCTCACTCTTCCTCTTTGACTTTTCTAACCCTGCCCTTCCTCTCTAACCTGTATTCTCTACACCATTCCCCTTTGATTTTTTTATCGTCCACGGAATCGGGGGATTTAAAAATACTATTACTATTAGGATCTGCAGTTGAAATATATTTAGAGCCTGTCGTATACAGGCTCGTAAATATTTTTATGACGGACATAATATCAAAATATTTCCCGGGTGGAAAAACAAATTTAGTGCATATTTTAAAATTTAGGTATACAAATTATTTTCGACTTATAAACGATCATAAGGCCTTACATATAGAGCAGAAACAAAACTTGTTGGGGGGGTGGTGTTGTATTGCTGAAGGCCAACGTGTAAATTAGAATCTTTTTAATTTCCAACGAAATTAGTTACACCTTCGCCCTCAACATCTAATTGTTGGTGTTTCTCTCTATACGATGCAGAAAGAAAACATCTAATTAAGTTTCGCTCAGTGCTCCATGGCTGTTACTCGGCAGCGCTGAACTCTTGGAAGTTCGTCGTGTACAGCATGTCCCGGGTAAAATTTACTGTTTCGGAACTTGATTAAACAGTTCCTCCCTACCCCGTCCCTCGTCCCTCGTCCCTCGCCACAGGGACAAACTTTAAGTAAATACGATAACTCTGACGTCATTCATTTTAAGCTCTACTCCACGACGTTATATCGGTTTTTGTTGTAATAATGTTATGTTTAAACTGTTCAATATAGAGAATAAGTTAACAAACGATAGTTCATTAGATATATGTATTTATATCGAGGTCTCCAGAATCCTTTAAGGATCTGTGAACACTTTAGCGAGGGGACATTTTCACGTACCTTTTTAAAGTATTCATTTGGTTTTTTTGTAAGTATTGTTTTTGCTTGTTGCAGAAGAGGACTACGACGCTTTCTGTCTGGCTTACATGTTCACCTACAGAGACTTCGAGATGGGCACTTTAGGACTCGCTTGGACGGGGGACTTGAAAAACGCAGGAGGCGTGTGTGAAAAGAATGGGGTGAGTGGTTAATTTCGCCCGTAAGTTGTTCACTTAACTTCATATCTCTTCTTTATTCCTTCGCATAAAAAACATAATTCCTCCAGCGTCTTCAGTCCTATTCCATGACGCCTTCTCCAAGTTGTATTGACTACAAATGCTTTTATGAATGACTAGTATTAAGAGTAGGGGCTTTTCCCACTTAAACCAACTTAAACTGCTTCAGCTAACGTAGTAATTTATAAACATAAATTCATTTAGTATTAATAAAAACACCATAATTTAATTCAGAAAACTCGTGATATTTTTACAGTGAATATAAAAAATACCATATCCAGAATGTAATGAGTTTTATTGGCTTTAAACATGTTGAATTCGTATTAGAATTTCCAAAAACTATTATAACCCCGATGAGACTTTAGTGGGTACTTTGGGCTTACTAATTTTTTGAAAACGAAGAAAATTGTTTCAACCCATTCACAACTCATTAGTTAGTTTTTCAATTTTCTGAACATCTATTACATTACAAAAGATTAATAATAGAAATGACTATCCATACGGCCATTTCATTATTATCTGAGTTGTTGAATATTTTTTCATTTTTCAAGCTTGTACACGTCTTCTTCACACGTTTAGAAGGTGAATTTTAAAAATTTACCTCTTTTATCCCTTTAGAGGATGGATTATGGAAAATGCTGAAATTCTTGTTTAATAATTTGTGTTTTCGTATATTATTGTACAGTTTAAAGAAAATCCGATACAAAATATTTTTCTCCAATGGAAGCATTTATACCTCTTATTTCATTGTTGTTCTTTTAAGGGGATGAATTTAGTAACATGCTGAATAACTTGTGTTATAGAATTTTTTGGTTTAATTTTTAAAAATCAGATAAAAATATTTTTCCAGTGTAAATATTTATACCTTTTTTACAATTTTTTACTCTTTTAAGGGATGAATTTTGAAAAGTGCTGAAATATGTGTTTACTGAAATATGAAAAAGTACTGAAATATTTGTGTTTTAGAATATTTTGTAACGTTTTCGCTCGCGTTACGACTAAACGCCGGATAGCCGTCCGCATTCACAGGCTTCGCCAGGGTTCAAATGCAGGTAATGGTTTTGGCTCAGTTATAAATTGGGCTCATCGACAAAATCAGTATTTCATGATTTTGATCACCCACGTTTAAATCATCATCGCCAATAGGGGCTTTGTATTTGAATATTGATTAGCTGCGCAAATTTATGGGAGCAAGGATTTAGGTGCTCAATATTCTCGAGCGTAAGGAAGTTTTTAGGTGCTCAATATTCTCGAGCGTAAGGAAGTTTTTAGGTGCTCAATATTCTCGAGCGTAAGGAAGTTTTTAGGTGCTCAATATTCTCGAGCGTAAGGAAGTTTTTAGGTGCTCAATATTCTCGAGCGTAAGGAAGTTTTTAGGTGCTCAATATTCTCGAGCGTAAGGAAGTTTTTAGGTGCTCAATATTCTCGAGCGTAAGGAAGTTTTTAGGTGCTCAATATTCTCGAGCGTAAGGAAATTTTAGGTGCTCAATATTCTCGAGCGTAAGGAAGTTTTTAGGTGCTCAATATTCTCGAGCGTAAGGAAGTTTTTAGGTGCTCAATATTCTCGAGCGTAAGGAAGTTTTTAGGTGCTCAATATTCTCGAGCGTAAGGAAGTTTTTAGGTGCTCAATATTCTCGAGCGTAAGGAAGTTTTTAGGTGCTCAATATTCTCGAGCGTAAGGAAGTTTTTAGGTGCTCAATATTCTCGAGCGTAAGGAAGTTTTTAGGTGCTCAATATTCTCGAGCGTAAGGAAGTTTTTAGGTTTCCAGGTGGTTGCTATTCTCGAGCTCTCGGAATCCTACATACTCCAAGGATTCGGAATGCCCAATTTCTACGCTATTCTCGAGCTCTCGGAATCCTAACACGCCAAGGATTCGGAATGCCCAATTTCTAAGATTTATAACTGCTGCTATAAGTTAAGGCTCACCTCGATATACGCTACCTGTTTCCTGCCGGTATGCGTCTTCTATACTGCACGGTCGACGAGAGGGGCTGCACCAAGTTATCGGGTGGTCGGCGAAAGACTGCCCGTTATCGTGGGCGGTCGGCGAAAGACTCCCCAAGTTATCGAATGGTCGGCGGTCGACGAACGAGTGCCCCTTGGCAGCCACAGCGGCCTCCTTTTATACTGTTGAGCGCCGCGCATGCGCAGAAACCCGTTCTTAGTCAGTCGGGTCCCAGAGCTCGGCTCGAGCGGTTCTACCCAGCGTAGCTAATGGGAGCCCTTGCAAAATTCGTTGCGTTCTTGCCTTAGGCTACAAGCGCGTCATACCCTCTCAAGCTGACCTTTGCACTGTACCTATCTACACTCGTCAACTGACCTTTGTACGGTTTGCTACCTGATCTCAGGCTACGTAGGGCCAGCCGTGCGATTTAGTAACAGGGTTAATTTTTAACCCGTTACATCTCCCTCTTACTTCCTCGTGGAAAAAAAAAGAAGAAGGAAAAAATTCACTTATTTCACTGAACAAAAATACTTCTTTCTGTAGTAAAAATAAAGTGGAGTTACTTACTACCACAAATAAAAATGAAGAATAAACTCAAAAGAAGAATACACCTAAAAATGTCTATCCTGTGAACAGAGCTAGTTCAAAGTTCATCGAATATTGACTTGGGTTAATATTTACAAAGCTTAATTGACGTACAACCTAATCTGCTTTACTACCTATTTACAAACGAAATTTATTGTCTTTACTTACTTTAAGGTCGATAAGAATTAGGGTACTGCCTATCCCTGCTGAACTTTGTTTTATTTTCTTTACATGCTCCTTGGCCTAGTTTTTTTTTTAACACTGACTCGTACCAACCGTCCGTCCGGCAAAAACAATTTTCTTCCGTCTTGGTTGTGATTTTCGTCTGGCAGGTAGATAATGTTCCAGGAACTCCGTCTTTACTCCTCGGTGTCCGGATGTTTCCGTGTAGTGGTTTTCTTGAAAAATCTGATCCCTTTGGATCACTGGTACACGCAACTTCCTCTTATATGAAGGGTCTGTCTTCGATTTTGCAGTTCTTGGCGGAATATGACGAAATAATTGCCCATCCTGGATTAGGTAATTTGAAAATGCTTTCGGGTTTTCATTTCCTCGATCACAGTGGCTATCGTACCATGTTTTACGGGGTTTATTACTACAACGTGAAGGGATCCTATTATTCTTTCGTGAGCGTTCGGAATTTTGAGCTTTGCGAGGTACTATTGGCACATCTATGAGGCCTAGTTCCGTCCCTTTGTTCTTTTGGTAAGGCGATAAAGTATCTGCTGCTCTATTTAGGGCAAGGATTGCTCTATTTTCAAAAGTCATTTTCGTACCAGGTCGGTTATCCTGCGCTTCATTTCTGGCACCATTAGAACGAATCTTCACCTCCCTTAGCCAGTCATTCCACTCCTTGGAGGTCGTAAATTCTGAATGTCGGAGTTCAGGTGCCTTCCTTATTCGAACTCGTGAATCATTTCCCGACCAACAGTTGCAGCTGGTGGTTCGAATTCCTTCTCGTTTGCAATAAAAACATTTCAATTTTCTGGGCTTCGCACAGTCCCTAAACATGTGGCCTTCATGGTCACAATTCCAACAAACGATTGTTTTACGGTCGGTTGAGGTGGTTTTTCGAGGAATCTTTTCGTGTTTCTTGAAGTCCGTAGAATTCGTTAATCGATTGTGCGGAGATAATCTAGGCGCTCTATAATTCTCTCGGGGAAAGTTTCGTGTATCCCTGCTCGTCTGTAGATGCCTATGAGGCTCATCGATGGTTCTAGTGGGTGGTTTTCGTCCGATTTTCTCTGCAGGCTCTGTCGACCGAGTCGTTAAACTATTTATAACATTAATATGATTGTCTTTAGACCTCATTCCTTGGGGATAGTACGCTGTTTCCTGTATTAGTGCTTCGGCCGGACTTGGAGGAGGCCTATAATTATTTCTCTCCCAGAGAAAAATTTCATACTCCTCGGCTAACCTATAAAGTTCGGAAAGTCCTTCAAAACCTCTGCGTCGAATGTACATTTTATAGGATGGCAACATATTAGAGTAAATACGTTCAACTTGGGCCTCTCGTGAGTACCCACCTCTCCTGCGCATTAACGTAGATAAGGCCACCACAAAATGGCGGAATGGTTCGTCTTTTCCTTGCGTACGATTCCTTATTTCATCTTCTAAGTTATGGTGATATCTTAGTGGCAAATATTGACGCTCAAAATCTTCAATAAAATCTCTAAATGATCCCCAGAACGCTCGGTTATTTCGATACCAGAGTAAAGCATTTCCTTCAAGTAATTCCGGCAATGCATATAGTAAACGCTTAGAGTTTACTCCGTAAGCTTCTTGTAATTCTCTGATTCTTTCTAGGAATGATATGGCATCCCCTTTACCATCAAACTTAATATTCCACTTCCTAACTAAATCACACATTTGGGCCGAATCTGATTCTGAGTTTTCCGTAAGTTTTTCCGATCCGTATGTAAATACAGTCTCCTTAGGGATCCTGTTTCTTTCGGGGAGACACGAAGGGCTTTCTTCAGAGTCTCTTTTAAGAGCGGCGATAGTCAACCGGACTAATCTAGCGTCTGCATCTATGGGTCATCCCAATAATTCTCGTACATCGATTTCTTCTTCTGTTCGTCGTTGACGGCCGGAAGTTTTATCTTTCGAAATTTCATGAGCGGTTTCGTCGTCCTCCTCCAATGAGCGCTGTCGCTCCACATTCGGTGAGATCATCTCTTTTCCCGATTTTATAGCCTCAGATAATCTTTCGCGTAAATCTTCGGTACGACCTTCACGGGATAGGCCATATTTCGATAACTCTTTTTGTAGCTGAAATTTCTTTAAGTAGTATATCCAACTAATCGTATTGTCTTTATCAGTAACCTTCGGAACTACTGCTGGATTAGTTGTAGGCGGAATTTTATCCGATTGCGTTCGGATGTCATTATTAAAGCCATCATCTTCCATCAGGTGAAACGTGACCGTGAAAAAGCGAAGAACACGAGTAAACGAAACGGGGAACAACATCGTATATTATTGATTTAAACTGTAACATTAGCTTATTTGTTTTTCGAGTTCGGGCGCCAATTATAACGGTAGTTTAATTAATAACGTTTATTATATTCAATTCGAATATAACGGTATTTTCATAAATTCGATTTACTTTATTCAAGTCCCAGTATAACTATATTTTTCGTAAATTCGAGTTACTATAATCAAAGTCCCTGTTCGGGCGCCAAAATTGTAACGCTATCGCTCGCGTTACGACTAAACGCCGGATAGCCGTCCGCATTCACAGGCTTCGCCAGGGTTCAAATGCAGGTAATGGTTTTGGCTCAGTTATAAATTGGGCTCATCGACAAAATCAGTATTTCATGATTTTGATCACCCACGTTTAAATCATCATCGCCAATAGGGGCTTTGTATTTGAATATTGATTAGCTGCGCAAATTTATGGGAGCAAGGATTTAGGTGCTCAATATTCTCGAGCGTAAGGAAGTTTTTAGGTGCTCAATATTCTCGAGCGTAAGGAAGTTTTTAGGTGCTCAATATTCTCGAGCGTAAGGAAGTTTTTAGGTGCTCAATATTCTCGAGCGTAAGGAAGTTTTTAGGTGCTCAATATTCTCGAGCGTAAGGAAGTTTTAGGTGCTCAATATTCTCGAGCGTAAGGAAGTTTTTAGGTGCTCAATATTCTCGAGCGTAAGGAAGTTTTTAGGTGCTCAATATTCTCGAGCGTAAGGAAGTTTTTAGGTGCTCAATATTCTCGAGCGTAAGGAAGTTTTTAGGTGCTCAATATTCTCGAGCGTAAGGAAATTTTAGGTGCTCAATATTCTCGAGCGTAAGGAAGTTTTTAGGTGCTCAATATTCTCGAGCGTAAGGAAGTTTTTAGGTGCTCAATATTCTCGAGCGTAAGGAAGTTTTTAGGTGCTCAATATTCTCGAGCGTAAGGAAGTTTTTAGGTGCTCAATATTCTCGAGCGTAAGGAAGTTTTTAGGTGCTCAATATTCTCGAGCGTAAGGAAGTTTTTAGGTGCTCAATATTCTCGAGCGTAAGGAAGTTTTTAGGTGCTCAATATTCTCGAGCGTAAGGAAGTTTTTAGGTTTCCAGGTGGTTGCTATTCTCGAGCTCTCGGAATCCTACATACTCCAAGGATTCGGAATGCCCAATTTCTACGCTATTCTCGAGCTCTCGGAATCCTAACACGCCAAGGATTCGGAATGCCCAATTTCTAAGATTTATAACTGCTGCTATAAGTTAAGGCTCACCTCGATATACGCTACCTGTTTCCTGCCGGTATGCGTCTTCTATACTGCACGGTCGACGAGAGGGCTGCACCAAGTTATCGGGTGGTCGGCGAAAGACTGCCCGTTATCGTGGGCGGTCGGCGAAAGACTCCCAAGTTATCGAATGGTCGGCGGTCGACGAACGAGTGCCCCTTGGCAGCCACAGCGGCCTCCTTTTATACTGTTGAGCGCCGCGCATGCGCAGAAACCCGTTCTTAGTCAGTCGGGTCCCAGAGCTCGGCTCGAGCGGTTCTACCCAGCGTAGCTAATGGGAGCCCTTGCAAAATTCGTTGCGTTCTTGCCTTAGGCTACAAGCGCGTCATACCCTCTCAAGCTGACCTTTGCACTGTACCTATCTACACTCGTCAACTGACCTTTGTACGGTTTGCTACCTGATCTCAGGCTACGTAGGGCCAGCCGTGCGATTTAGTAACAGGGTTAATTTTTAACCCGTTACAATTTATGTTCAGTTTTGAGATAATCCAATACAAAATATTTTTCTCCGATTCAGATAATTATATATATTTATGTTTCATTGGAACTATTTTTTCATTTTTGTTCTTTTAGAGGACAAATTTCAAACAATGCTAAAATATATGTTTCAATATTTGTGTTTTAGAATATTTAGGTTCATTTTTAAGAAAATGTAATACATAAATATTTTTCCTCAATACAAACATTTATACCTCTTACTTCATTTTTATTCTTTTAAGGGATGAATTCGGAAAAATGCTGAATTATGTATTTCAGTATTTGTGTTTTAGAATACTTATGCTCAGTAGAAGATCAAATACAAAAACATCTTCTCCAGTGCAAACGCGTATATCTATTATTTCATTTTTGTTCCTTTATACCAGGGGTCTCCAAACTTTCCAGCCTTAGGGTCATACTGATTACTCCAGTAAGTTCCGAGGGCCAAAACCATATTATCATTGTTGCCGGTGGTAAAAAGTGAAATAGTCCACTGATGAAAAAAAAGTCCGAAAAAGTACGCAACGTTTAAAAAAGGCTGCAAATCGGACTAAAGTCCGCATAACGGCAACACTGCATATTATTAATTTTCCTGTCATTATCTGTAATTTCTAGATTAGTCGTAGAGTACGAGCCATGACCATGACCATATCAATGTAGATGTCATATTAATAATTATTCAACATAAAATTAGAATACTTCAGTAAACTAAATTTAATTTGCTATAAAAAATATGTTCTCTAAAAGGAGTTTTCAAGTATGCTAGCTCTCCGCGGGCCGGACAAAATCTGTCCGCGGGCCGGATGTGGCCCTCGGGCCGTAGTTTGGAGACCCGTGCTTTAGGGGAATGAATTTGAAAAAAAGGCTGAATTACGTGTTTCATAATTTGTGTTTCAGAGTTTGAATACACGATCAAATATATTTTTCCAATAGAAAATTTTATACCCCCTTTTATATTTTCTACCTCTTTTTAATTTCTTTGTGGATTGAATTTTGGAAAATGGTGAAAAAATAACTCATTACTTGTGTTTTAGAGTTATGTAAAGTTTCAAGAGATCCGACCAAAAACATATATTTTCCAATAAAAACAGTTTATTCCAATTTATTACATTAGGGGTTGAATCTATTCTTAGTGCACCCCTACATGGTGGTACATTGTGAAAATTTCAAGTCTCTAGCTGTTATAGTTACGGCTGTGCATTGATCAGTTAGCCAGGACATGGATATATATATATATATATATATATATATATATATATATGTATATATATATATATATATATATATATATATATATATATATATATATATATATATATATATATATATAATATTATTATACGCTATAGACCCTGTTGGTTCTAATCCTCCACACCTCTCTCATCCTGTCCCCATGGATCCTCTTCGGCTCCTCCGTCCATTTTACCCCCTGCTCTCTTTTGGATTTCATTCTCTGGGACCTTCCAACCAAACATCTTTCTCCTGTATGCGTTCCTGTCTTCAATGTCTGTTGAGTCTATTTCTGCGTCATGTAGGTCTATTCTGACTTGTGCGATCGACAACGTATATATATATATATATGAACAATATGAACAAGACATGAGTCGGAGTGCTTTGTGTGATCTAACAGGGTCTATACGCAAATAATAATAATAATAATAATATATATGAATATATGATATTTGAAAATCTTGTGTATTCACTACTGAAGAATATTCCAAATATATTAAAATATTCCTCTGCACTTCCCTTGCCTCTTTCCCGAATACTTTTCGGATTCCAATGTAACGCGTCACAATGTGTACTACTTGCGCGTTGATACTTTGCATACCCTGACACATTGCAAACAAATGTTTAAGCTTAATGTTTCTGCAATGTTTGTTACATTTCCTTCTCGGCCGATGTTTACAGTCATACTTTGCTTCTTCAGATCTGCACGTCCTCCTCCTGGACGTCCATGGCTTCCTGATTGCCAAACTGTTCGATGCGCTCCACTTCAACCCTCTTTTCCTCCTCCATTTAACACTGATTCAGATTTGTGTTGATTGAAGCGCGTATATTTAGACTCGTTGTGTGTTTTCCAGTCTTCTGATTCGTTTGTTTATTTTACGAATAGGGAAGCACTCGTAGCTCAGTACGTGGCTCGGACATTTACGGTAGTTCGTATGCAGTTACAACAGTCGGCTTCAATCCCCGCCGTCTTCCTTGGTCCTCAGCACGACTAGCGAGCATCACCCACGTAACGGCACTAATACCTATGTCAGCCTATGTCAGAGATGTTCGCTGCTGAAGAATAGGATATTACAAACAGATTTAGACATTTGTGATTGCTTCACTTAATCCTGCAACAATGTAAAACTCGTTAGTCTTTCTATGGCTAAATAAAACAATAATGGTGAACAACTAATGAAAGCGTTTTTGTAGGCTCACGCTGAGGTCAGTGCACATAATTTGAAATCAAATCAGTCGTGAAATATTTAACACAAAAGTAAACCTGGCAGCGGAAACTTCATCCCTTATTATTTATACGAACTGTACTCTTCAATCTTAAGTTTAGCATGACTAGCAATATGCCTGCCAGTAGTACAAGTGCATCCGACATGTATTGTTCCAGAGTTTTCATAAAAAACAAATCTTATAAAACATTTATTTCTTGTGAACAGCAAAGTAAGTCGCTTCAGTTTAAACTTTCATGAGCCCATACCTCAAGCTGCTTTAGGCACGTCAGGTATTAAGCCGTTTTTAGTCACTTCATTTTTCTTTTCATGGTTCAAGGTATCCACAAATATCTGTCTGTCTGTCGTTTGACACCTCTCTAGCATGAACCTGTAATGAGCACCAAAACTCTGTATGAACACCAATTTATTTCTTTTGTTTATTTATTTGTATTATTATGTATATATATATATATATATATATATATATATATATATATATATATACACATACGAGGTGTGTTTGAAGGTAACAATAATTTTAATTTTTTGAACAAAATATTTATTTATTCTTCTACATTAATATTGTCGCCTTCAAAATAGTCCCCCTTGGAGATTATGCACTTGTGCCAGCGCTTCTTCCAATCCTCGAAACACTTCTGAAACTCGATCTTTGAGATAGCCTTTAGTTCTTTCAGCGATGCGCTTTTAATGTCATCTACGGCTTTAAAACGAGGGCCCTTTAAGGTTCTCTTTATTTTTGGAAATAGGAAAAAGTCACACGGGGCATCGTTACAGGACTGTTTTTGGCCAAAAATTCACGAACAAGCGATGAAGTGTGAGCTGGTGCATTATCGTGTTGCAAAAGCAACGAATTGTTTTTCCACAGATTCGGGCGTTTTTTACGGATTGTTTCACGCAAACGGCATTGAACTTGTAGGTAGTACTCCTTATTGACAGTTTCACCAGGTGGCAGGAATTCATGATGCACTATGCCATTCATATCGAAGAACACAGTGAGCACAACCTTCACGTTCGACCGCTCTTGTCGAGCCTTTTTCAGTCTTGGCGAGCCAGAATGCCTCCACTGGGATGACTGAGCCTTAGTTTCGACGTCATATCCGTAAATCCATGTTTCGTCATCTGTTATAATACGTTTCAGTAATTCTGCATCGTCATTGACTTCATTTAGTGACTCCTTAGCAACTACCATTCGCCGCTGTTTTTGTTCAAAATTCGACAATTTTGGAACGAATTTTGCTGCCACGCGTTTCATACACAAAACATTGAAAACAATGTCATGACATGATCCAATCGATATGCCAACATCATCAGCGACTTCTCTAATTGTAAAACGGCGATTGTTCATAACCATTTCTTTCACTTTTCCACGTTTTCATCGGTTGTTGATGTGCTGGGGTGTCCAGGGCATTCTTCATCTTCAACGTCTTCACGGCCTTCTTGGAAACGCTTATACCACTCGTAAACTCTTGCTTTACTCATAGCAGACTCACCATAGGCCTTCGTTAACATTTCACACAATTTGTTACACTTTATTCCATTTTTTACGCAAAATTTGATACAAATTCTATGATACATTTCTTTTAACAAACGAAAATCGCCGAGCTCATAAAAACACGTCTAACCTTAGTGGCTGTCACAGACAAAGTCAACAATGAAAACAGCTGAAAGTTTTATCGTACTTCAAGGGCATGTATACCAACACAATAAAAAAAATATTTGATAATTGGACTTTCGAAGCCCGCGAAATTTAAAAATTCCCGTTACTTTCAGAACACACCTCGCGCGCGCGCGCGCATGCGCGTGTGTATATATATATATATATATATATATATATATATATATATATATATATATATATATATATATATATATATATAACTCTGAAAACAACTACATTATTATAAATAAAAGCAAAACACAAGTACTGTTATATCACAATGTAAGAAATGTAAAAGAAACAAAATGATATAAATTTATCAGTTAAGTATTTATTAAGGCCGCAGTTAGTTTAAAGTACAAAAATATTTAGAAATCTCAAACAAAAACTAAAAAAACTAATTTTTCTTAACAGTAAGGGAGACAGTTGTCCTCTTTTATACCAGGAAGTTGTACTCAAACGATAATAAGTATTTACGGTATATTTTCAGCTCTGTGTTGTAGACAGACTTACATTTCCTAATTATAAATGTATAACTGTAATGATAAACTTTAAAGCATATGATAAAATTACATATTTCCAATGACTTAAACAAAGATCTGTAGGAAACAGTCGGTGCATTGACGTGGCGTTATGAATCGTCACATACAACCAAAATTTGAGCAAACCCTAGTTTACCAGTTTTAGAAATCAGGGTGACCGGTTTTTCACTTATAGGTTCTGAATCTGATATTTTTGGAACACGGAAACATCCATACGTTGAGGTCCTTGAAGGTTTTGTTAATTTTTAAATGGGTAAATTAAATTTGTACTTTGTTGAAAACATGAAATTGTTTTTGTGATAACTTATGTGATCAATGTTTCAGCACTATCGAGGAAGCATGAAGAGTTTGAACACAGGCATAGTGACACTGTTGAACTACGGCAAACACGTGCCTCCAGCCGTGTCCCACGTTACCCTCGCACACGAGATTGGTCACAATTTTGGATCCCCAGTAAGTAACACTTTAGGTCTAAATATTTTTTGTAACTAATTGTTTCTGACTGCCAAAAAATTTGGCTACTAACGTATAAATTATGCTTCAAGTTGAACGCCTTTTGTATTTTCTTCAGCACGACCCGGAAATCTGCACCCCTGGTGGCGATGATGGGAACTTCATAATGTTTGCTCGGGCAACTTCAGGAGATAAGAAGAATAACAACCACTTCTCCCCTTGTAGCCTGAACAGTATCAACCCTGTGCTGAACGCCAAAGCTCGCAGCCCTAAGGGATGTTTTACAGGTATATTAATATTAGGCCTACCTACTCCTATTACTCGATATAAACAAAATGTTTGTTTAGAGATATTCTTATAATTTTTTGAATCAGTAGCATACTTTTCTATGCTACTGACCCTTTTGTAGTTTTGAATCATACAAAATTATCTTGAAATAAAAATTTGTTCAATTTGTTTTTTGTTAACGAAAATGAAAGGCTTAATAGAATATTTAATTTTAAAACCATGTTTTGTCTCATTTTTCATTAAAAGGACATTATCATTTATATTTTTAGAACCTCAGTCGGCTATTTGTGGCAATGGTGTAGTCGAGGTTGGTGAACAGTGCGACTGTGGCTGGGAAGAAGACTGCCACGACTCCTGCTGCTACCCTCAGCGAAGGTATCCGCCCACAGACGAACCTCCATGTCGGCTAACACCAAAGAGCATGTGCAGTCCATCACAGGTAAACTGACAACTCAATTGAACTATTGTTATCTTCTATAAATTCTTATAATTGGTTCCATTATGTTTTAAGCGATGTAGTTCAGTACAAAACCATAAAAACTAAAAATTAACAACATTCAAGTGGTTCTTTTTTAAAAAGTCACTGTAGAAAGCTAAATAGTCTTACTGAATGTACTAAACCTTAGTTCAAGAACCTTTAATTAACTAAATTTAACTAAATGTGGGATCCTTTACTATCATAAACAAGCAAAATTGTTAAATTGTTTAATTCTTGTGAAAAATATATGCATTTGATATTTAAAATTTTTAAATAAACAATGGACTAAGTAAAAATGACATTGATTAACTTGAACATTTTTCCTAAAAATAATTTCAGATTAAAATAACATGTGTTTCCACATAACTAAACCTATACAAGAAAGTTTTATAATTTTCTTGTAATACAAATTTATACTTTGTGGAACATTTTCAGTTAGTTTCGTGACAGCTCTGGCTTGAAGTTCTTATCTTATTAAATAATTTTGAGACCAGTTAACTTAAATTGGATTATTTCATTGTTTCAGGGCCCTTGTTGCACATCAGAGTGTCAACTCAAGTTTGGAGACAAATGTCGAGATGACAATGGTTGCAGAGACTCAAGTTTCTGTGATGGTAGAGGCCCTCACTGCCCTCCCTCCATCAATAAACCCAACAAGACTGTCTGTAACGATGAGTTTGTTTGCTTCATGGGTGTAAGTTGAAATATTCATCTGTCTAAAAAATAAAATATATAAACTAGATTTTTACGTTTAAAAATCTAAAAATTTTCAAAAATTAACAAGAGGGACGACCGTTGAAGAGAAAGTTTGAAAGCAGCCAATCAGAAGCGAGCAAAAACATATGATTTTGAAGAGCCAATCAGAAGCGAGCACGTCAGGTTTAATGTACACTTGTTGAATAGAGGAGGGGTGGAGGTAGAAAATTATAAATAGGATGGGCTATAATATTGGTGACCAGTATAGATATAGTTTTTGAAGATGAGGTTCTCTGAAATGCGTCTACAAAAGTAGAATTGACGAAGATAGGGAAGGCAGATCATTATATTCAACATAGTGACAATAATCCTAGCAGAAAAGAAGAAGAATATAAAAAGAATTTTAAATATATAAAGTGGATCAGTGTGAATACATTTACAGGGAATAACCAAATATTCCAGCTTGCGAATATGTCATATTATATCAGTCTGGAAAGACTCAATAAAACAATGTGCAAACAGGTTTGTGCTAGCTGTGTGATCAGGGAGAATCACTGAGAATCCAGCTCTTTTATCTCTCATATGACAGTGCAGATGCTGCTACCACACTAAGTTGTTGCTAGGTAACCTTAAAGACCTGCTATTTATTTAAAAAGGGTTATACAACATATTATTGGACTGAAACTGTAAACTTTAACTAGTTAATGATAACTAACAGCTTCAGCAACCTCTGCCATGTTGTTCATTCTGTTTGTGTACTGTGCCTTGTAAAGCAGTGCACCGAACACACAGTACATACAAAGTGTTAATCAATGCTTCAATTACTACACCACAGCTTACACAAACTAATGTGATACACACAAATTTATAAACGATGGGTTAATGGACATGTTTGTACAAGTCTACTGTAATATTTATTTTAAAATCAAAAAAATACATGAAGAAATTTATGCATGACATAACTACTAAGAATTCACTACTGCCCCGCTTGATTGCACATATTATTTATATCGTATGTCATGTTTCAAATTGTGCATGTCATAAATATCTTTGTGAAGTTAAACTTTCACTTTCTGTTCCCAGGAGTGTACAGGATCTATCTGCCTAGCCTATGGCCTCGAGTCTTGCCAATGCATTCCGGAACCTCATGAGCCTCCGACCAAGGCTTGCGAGCTGTGCTGTAAACTACCAGGAGATAACCAGCCTTGTTTGTACGTACAATGAACCTCTCTCTACATCTCAAACTACAGAAAAATGCAATTTTACAGACTTTGTCACAATAATTACAATTATTTAAATGGAGCCCTTAAATACCAACAAACTTTGTTACTAACTTCACAAAAAAAAAAACAAAAAAATTGCAGGTATTGCCAAAAACATTGATAATATACTTGATGAACAATAATGTCATGTTAGCTAAAATGTTCACTTAATTTGAAATAGAAGAAATTAAAAACAAAAACAAACCTTAACATTTTAAATAAAGCCAGACTAAAACAAAATTCTTAGTTTATTTTTATTTTTTCCATTACTAACAAAAACATTGTATTATTACCACTAACACAAATCACTTTCAATTCAGGTTCACTGGCATCGTACCTGCAATGATGCATCATAGGCTAGACAAGAAATGTTCGTAAATACATAGTCAGTATAGCAGCAAATTATTTTTTGTTTTATTAGTCAGTTTAACTTGTTCTGTGTTTCATTTGTTCACCACCAGATAGTGCTCTTTATATTCAGTCACACATTATATGCGTGACTTGGACCTCTTCAATTTTTAAGAGTAGGATTATTGCCACGCCTATGGTTACACCTCTCTACACTATGATTGGTTTTGGACTATTTGCAACTAACTATGTTACAACTTATTTAGTTTTGGACTATTTGCAAAAGTGTTTCTTTTACATGAGAAATACAAGATTTGTTGTAAAACGTCAACGTTGAAAAAATTCCAATTGGACCATTTTCTATTTTCAAGCGTTTACGTTTTGGACCATTTGCATTGTGGACTTATTTCAGACATCCCCAGTGTTCTGGGTTTGTGGTGGCCGGTTGAGAGGGAGACAGTGTTAGCAAGCTTGCGAATCCTTGCAATTCATCATGTTAGTCGGATCGGTGCACAGCTGCTGCCAGTTAAATCTAATGTTGCCAGATAAAGACGGGTTCCTGTGGCATCGGATATGTGGCCATTTTTAAAATTGGCAGGAATTTGAAATCAAACACTATACATTTTTATATTAATTTCAAGTATACACACTTTATATTAATTTTGTATTTAAGACACAAAATACACGCAATTGAATTTCGGAGAGAATTTTTCAAAGAAAAACGTGTGCCTTATAGTCCGTAAAATTGGCACTCGTCTTAGAGGAGCCAATGTAAACAAAGTGAAAGTCTGTTGCTGCTGAATGTGGAGGGACTTTTCATTGTCATACATGTAATCTGACATTTTCTGCTACATTTAAAATTTTGTTCTCACCTTGTTCCAGCTTTTACTATAATTTCCCTTCTTTGTTTCAGATCATCGTTTACATGGAACAGTGTTCCCTATGACATTCCAGATATGTTTTCAAAACCAGGCACACCATGTAATGATTACAATGGTTACTGTGATGTCTTCCAGAAATGTAGAGAAGTGAGTATAGTTACCCATTGTAAACTTGTTATTTTATGTTCATGTATAAAAAATTGTTTACATACCTTTTTGGGTTCAATAGCTGAATCTTATGGTCCATACTGTTATGTTTTCTCTGACTGTGCCAACCAATTGCACTATGGAAAAAATTAATTGTACGACTTTGGAACCAATTGTACTAAAGAATAAATAGAAAAATAATAAAACACTGCAGTTTTGTTAAGTCCTTAAAATATATAATGCTTATATTTTTTTTATTTTCAAAATCAGTGAGTGAAATGGAAAAGTGTTTGCAAAATAAATGTGTCATATATCAAGTCTGATATAAGATTTAAAGGCACATTTTGCTGATGACAACAATGTATTTATAAAATTTGTTAATATCACCAATAAAGTTGGGAAATTACTTGTATGTTTATGCCACTTTTAAGTTGGATCACACATTTCGAAGAAAACATTTTAAAATGTGATTTGTACAATTTAAAAATGAATTTTATTATTATTTTTTTAATAATAATTTAATTGTTTTTGTAACAGGTGGACCCGTCAGGACCATTAGCTACACTTAGAAAACTGCTTCTATCTGAAGAAAGTATTGCTTCGTTTAAAAGATGGATAATGGATCGTTGGTACTATGCCACTATGATAGTTATGGTTATTCTGTGTTTACTGGTTAGTATTTGTTTCTTTATATTTATGTTATAAACATGGAGTTTCCTTATTGTGTAAACTTTCTGTAGTCTTTTAATCAAAATTTTTATGTTTGATACAATTATTTATTTGTAATAAAAGACTCTGTACAAAAACTTGATATTATGTCTAATATTTTTTTAAGCAGCTTGCGTTATTAAAGACTTTTATAAACATCTTTGTTAACTCATATAATGAGATAAAATTTCTGAGCAATGTTTGTTTTGTAATGTAGCTTTTCTAACATAAGCCTGTGTTATGCATGTTTCTTTAATTTTCTGTACAGTTTGTGGTCATTAGATAAATATGAAGAAGTCATGAGACAAAGTACAGGGAGTCTACAAAATAACTAGAGTATTTTTCATTGTGTTATTAAATATTTATATTTTTAAAGTATGTTCATATTTCATTTATGCATGTTTTATAATGTTTTACTTTTTTTGCATGTGTTTATTCATGGAAGATCTTTCAGAAGTGTAAGGAATTTAAATTTAACCTTTATTAATTCAATTTCTCTATTCCTTATATAGATAGTTCCTTGGTTTATCTATTCCAAGAACCAGAATGTAGTTTTGATCTAATTTTGTAACCCCTTCTTAATTAAATATAATGTAAAGTATTCTCAAACAATTTTAAAAGTAGTTAATAAAAAAATTCCATTTTGCTTTTGGAAATCTTAGCAGAATATTTATGTTAATAATTTTGTCTTGCAAGTGGCACATGAGTAGACTAGGAACCTTCCACTAAGATGAGGAATAGTTTTGTAATTTCAACACATTTTTTATTCTTACTTCACTATAAAAAGATACTTCATACTTTATTTTTGATAATAGATTTTAGTAATTTTATATATAACCTCTATGCATATCTTGTTTTCAATTTCAATGTGACTTTTAATCTTTATATACTTTACTGTTGTTACACATTGCCAAATACTTTGTTTTAAATAAGAAATGTTGATTTTCTTGGTATTGAATCGTGATTTATAAAATTTCTGTGTTTAAATAGTTTGTAATTACATTTATTCTATTTTATTTTGTTGATTGTTGTGCATAAGTGTAATTTTTTAAAACTTGTTTAATTATTTTCAAACTTTTTTCACAGATATTAAGTACACGAATGTTCGGAAAATCGACCAATCTAAAACTGAAAGCTGTTACAATAATCCACAGCTCAACAACAGAGACTGTTCGTTTACCGCCGGAAACAGATGGAGCAAATGTTGTTGTCCATCCGGCAGCAGTGAGGAGCAAATTGCCACTGAAGCGACGAGTTCACGAAGTCAGTCACAGGCATAGAAGCAAAGATCCGGCCACAAAGAAAATAAAGAAATTGGAACAAACTAAACGATCGAATGATAATCCAGAAGAACCGGTGACATCATCGCCTAAAAAAGTTCAGAAGAAAAATCCGCTCTCAAAAGACAAAAAGAAGAAACCAATTAAAGGGAAAAAGAAGAAAGAGATTATTGACTACAGCGCAGCTCAAGAAAAAATATCAGGAAAAACTCCAGAAGATGATCCGCTAGGAAAGGTTAGAAATTGGTTGTTAAATTCTCATAATATTGCAGGATCACTTGCAGTACGAAAGTCTAAATCATCGCCAGCTGGGTTCACTTCCACTGAACCAGCTCTTCCAAGAAGTCCTGTCAAGCCTCATAAAAAGTCAGATCAGCGAGGAAAATCTGTTAGCCTTGATGCAGGAGCCAAAGAGAATGTTAAATTACAAGTCGTATATAAACCTCCTTTCAAGTTTAAGGTTAAACTAAGAAAACCAACCGAATTAGCGACTCATGTAGTTAAAGAAATCAACTCTAGGGTGAATCAAAAACCAAGAACCGCTTTAGTGATAAGAGCTAATGACAGACATGAAAGAAAACGTAATCATGCAAAGAGAAAATCTAGGCCCATAAGTAGTGAGGTGAAGAAAGTAAGTGCAGAAACAATGAAGGAGGATGTACAGAAGTCATCAGATTATGAAAATGTGAGTAAAGAGAAAGAACCTTGTGGTAGCGTTAGTCCACCAGAAATCCTGACTGCAAATCCTGAAGAAACACCTCTAGTTCCTCTAGAACATGGTGAGCCACTTTATGAAAATACTGGAAACTTGCGTTGTGCTACATATAGAGAAGGTAGCGTTGTTGAAGAAGAAGTGAGACCATGTTTGAAACCAGATCGTAATGTAGATCTGCTCAGGATGACTTCTGTTGAATGTAAAACCCAGTCCCAATTACCCATAGCTCCTGAAGTCTGCAAAACACGTCATCTAAGCAGACATCATTCCGAAACACACAATCATAAATCTGACAAAGATGCAAAGAAGAGAACAAGAAGAGATACTTCAAGAGAAAACAGGAAGAGACATAGTTATAGTGAAAAATGTACCGATTTCATGCGTTTTCCTTCTGTTGAAATGAACAATCCGTTAAACAAGTCTTTACAGGGACATGGTAAAGCGTCGACAAGCTGTGATATTCCTAAAAGACATTCGGTTCCCATCACCAGCTTGTCAGACTCTGACCTCCACACTGTGCCGTCCGACCTTGAGGTACTTCTTTCAGAAAGCGAGTACTTGTTCTCTGATGCATGACAAAAACTAGATGTTTTCAAAATTTCCAAATGTCAATCAAACATTCTTGAAGACTGTAAACAATTTGTTTTTTGTCCCGTAATCTTTCTCACTGATGTAACTAAATTTTTTTTTTAGGCATTAATTATGTTTATTTTATGTGCAAATCATTGTTACATTTCTGTGAATTATGCTCTTAAATTTTATTCTTTTTTATATACAAGATAGTGTATATTGTTTTACAAAGTAAGTTTAATTTACAAGTGGATTGTTTATTGTATCTTATAGAAGCCGCCTCGGTGGCCTAGAGAATAGCGTTCTAGGCTTTCACCCCGAGGACCCCGGGTTCGATTCCCGGCGAGGGCTTGGCATTTTCAAACGCTATAGATCATCCCATCGTCTGCATTAGCACAAGTGTGCACAATAGTCGGACATTAAACACAAAAAAAAAATATTGTATCTTATAAAAAAAATCAAAAAACAAAAAAAGTTAATCTAGAATCCTCTACTTGTGATAAAGAAACTAAATAGAAGTATAATACAAGAATCAGAAATGTAACTAAGCAAAAATGTGTTTCACATCATTCTGAAAAGGCTTATCGTATGGTTATTATACATCATTACTATTGACAACCAATTGTTCAAGAACTTCTCCATTTCTAATACGTGGACTTATAAGTTCATTATTGAGGTGCTTGAAATGAATGGAATGCTCCGCTGCATTCTTTCTTTTGACCCTTATATGGATGTTGTTCTGTATTTGGCCAACTATTTATTGTGCATTGAGGTACTGCTCAAACCGTCACTGATATATTATTTGATAATTAACTCTGTAATAACTCATTTGACTCTAATGTTTGTGATTTCATATTTCCCTGAGTTAAATTTATTTTCTTCAAAGCTTATGTATTGTATTGATCGATGATATCAAAGCTATAAATTAACATAACATGTTTTTTTTGTTGAATATCAAATAGTGTGATATATAAAACAAATAAAACTTGTAAAACAAATAAAACATAAAACACTTAAAACAAGTATTAACATGAGTGTGTTTAGGGTTATGGTGTTTAATTTTTCACGCAAGTGATTGCGTGTAGGCTAAAAAAGATGTCTACCCACTTTTCTATAAATTTTCCTAAAAAACAAATTTCAGTACTAGATGAATAAGTCTTTTAAAGACAATTAAAAGGCTACCAAAATTATTTCATTTTAATTTTTTTATAGTTTGCATTCATTCTTCCAAATAATTTTAATCGTATACTCTTACTCTGTCGACAGAATTTTTGTTTTTTTTTTAATGTAACTTTGGTTTGCACATTAATCACATTCCAAGTAACCCTAAGTCAGAAGGGTTTGCTTATTATTTTTGTATGAACAAAACTGTTTAGTTTTTTTTTATAAGTTTAGAACAAATCTAACCTTTTATATTATAGCTTATATATATATATATATATAATACTCCAAATATGTTCGTCTTTAAACAAATGATATAGGATATAATTATTTGTGATATTTATAAGTCCATTATATGTTAGAAAGTTTATTGGCACATTCCATTTCACTCAGTTTTAATGGAAGGATTTTACAGAAACCGTTCACCACTGTCACAGCAAGGCACTGCCATTAAACTGTGGCTTAAAAAATTCGTAAGTTTTAGGTTAGTGGAGAAAAATATTTTAAATTTAAACAAAATAAGTCAAATTAAATATTATGTTAGATCAATAAAAGAGCTTCTTATAGCAAAAACCTTTAGTTCAAATTTACTGTAGAAAAATTTCAGACAATTTTGTTAGTAATCTTGGAAATTTTCAGTCAAAAGTATTTTGTCATTACTGTATATTTATATTATTATGAACATAGAAGTAGAGACAAGATGGGATATTTTTTTGTATTGTTGGACAACCTGTAAACAACATTAGACATAAGGGCAATGAAAGGGAATTTCCCCTCACAATTTGATAGTAAACTGTGGCTTTTACTGATTTCTGTAAGATCCTACTAATGTTATTTATGTGAATCTTGTATTTTTAAATGTATTTATTAATTTTTCATAAACAGAAACTGGTGCTGTGGAGGAAAAACTGAAACTGTTAAAATTATGATTAAAATTTAACAGTTAAAAAAATTGTTTCACTTATATTTAATGGCAGTTTCAGTTTTCATGTGGATTGGAGTTGTGATTACCTGTTACTTGAATGTTATAATACAGTTCCCTAAGCAAGAATAAGATAAATCTGAGAGCATTTTTATTAGGGGCAATAAAAAAAACAACTTTATTGTATAATTTTGTAAATGCGCAAGCCATTCTGTTAAAAAAATGCCAAGTTATCATATTTTATTTAATTAATATCAACATTTAAATAATTTAGTTCAAATGTGGGTTATACGAGTAATTATTATTGTAGGTAATTATTTTTGAAGTAGGTAATAAGTAATGATTTTTTAGATAATCCAACTGAAAAAAATTCTAAAGATCTTTTCAAAACCAGATTCCAAATTTTGGTTCATATCTCAGTGAGCAGTTAAGAAAAAACTAGACTTCTGCCATCAAGTATTGTTCCACTAACTCAAGTCTCCTTCGATAAGAAAATTGTTAACAAAATCAGCGTCCTCATAAGAGACTCAAAGATTTATCAAAACCTTTCAAAAGTACCTTGTGATCACAACAAACATCATGTTACTACATTAAGTTAGTTAAAAACGTACTATATAAGTAAATTAATTAATATTTTTATAAATGTAATGAGCGATTAATTTAAATGTTTCTTGTGCCAAATAATGCTTTGTACCAATGTATTGTAATATATCATAGTTTTAGTAATCGTCAAACATTATTTGTGCTACATTTATTCTAAAACAAAATAATACTAACACTTTCAATGTTAACATGACTGAATTTATAAAACAAAACAGAAGTATCGATTAACTTTCAATAAAAAAATGTTTTCTGATGCACCATTTTGGCTAGCTTATTTAAACCCTTCCTTTTACAGAATATAGCCTAAACACAAACAATATTTTTGTTGCAAAACGTACTGAAGAAATTTCCTTGGTAAGTTTATATGAAATATTTTAGGTGCAAACAGAGAATTTGGTAACTATGTACTTAAAAAATTCTCATTATTTCAACAGCCGAATAATGAGAATAACTTATTTTGTGAATTGTAATGTTTCATCTCCATCTGTCAAGCTGATTTTGAGAAATTGATCTCTGAAATTTTGTGATGAAAATGAGAAATGTGTTTATTACCTTGTTTTGAAATTTTCTGCGGATAATGCTACAACTGGAATTTTTAGAAATTTAGTGTATAGCAAACAGTTTGGGCTTATGGATTTTCAAAAAATACAGTGCGGTCTCCCATAGGCTACTAATCCAAGATCTTCCTTAAGTTCCTCTTTTTTTGAAAATATTTTTATGAAAACCAAATTTTATTCCTCAAAACATTTCATGAAATGTTTAAATGAACAAAAGAAGAATAACTAACCTATCTGCTTTCCGCTGCGTTTCTTCCAAAACAGTTTTAAGTAGGCCCTACTAACAAACTATTAAAGTTTAGTTCAAAAACCAATATTTTTTTCCAAAATTATAATTAGTGAGCAATTTGTAAAGGAATGTGAAACAGGGCGAACATTAGATTGTTACAATTATAGCAGAAGTGAACATAAGCTTCACAGTAACATAATGGACCACAGGGTAGACTATACACCAATCCTCTGCAACTATACAAAAATTAAATTCACTAAACTTTTCGCCTGCCCTATAAGTGAAAGTAAACAACGAGGAAAGAGTTTTTAAAGAAAATAAATTCCCAGAAACAAACTGCCTTTCCAGTGCTAATGCTAATGCTAATGCTTTTTCTTTTCAATATATTTCAAGAGTCAACAGCCAATATGCATAAAGGAGAGGAAGCCTTAATTTCCTGAAAGCAAAGAAGCCATTTTGTGTAAGGTACAAAAAGCCCAAACTCATATTACTCAGAGTTTGGGGTGGAAAAAATCGTGTCAAATAATTTCTTATAGGCCTAAGTATGTTTATGTTGGTAACCTCAACTAATAAATTTAATTGTATTACAGACAAAATTTACAAAATATTTTTAGTGTAGTATGAAAAATAATAAATGGAAGAGTATTTTCATTTTAGAAAAACAATACAAGAGCAACTGAGAATTTGGATAATTTATTTGTGTTCCACACTGACATGATTAACATCTATAAATAAGAGAATGGCATTAAATAGAATCATAACTAATAATTTTAAAAGTTCTAAATATGTTCAAGTCATTCCTCAATCAATTTTTCTTTTTATAGTATTTAATTCATTCTAAACATGAAGTTGTATTTCTACAAAAATTAATTCCAAGTTGTACTTTTTTCCCAATTCTAGTTAAGATCTATTTTAATGACTGTTGCACTTTTTAAATGCAAAAATATAATACTATTTAACAATTCTACGAACTTAATAAGTCTGGGCAATTTTAATTGTGATTTAATTAAACTAGTGTAACAAATGAATAAAATAAAATTCTACATAACCCCAAATATCCTGTATTTTACAATGAAAGAAACTGTCAAATAGTATCCTATCATTATCTTGAATTGCTACGAATTATTCATTAAACTTTGGTAAAAATTTCTACAATAAAACCATTCAAATAGTACAACTTTATACATTTTCCTATATGAAAAAGGAAAATCTCTATTTTCCCATTTCGTCTGCCAAGTCTTTGTGTTTACGTCAGGCAAGTTAAATCTTCCCTTGTGTATATTTCTTACAAACATTATTTGCTAATGTTAAATGTTAATTAATTGAACCATAAGGTCTTAAAAATTTATATTTAGGTTTTAGAGTCAGCCTGGTTTTATATTTGCTGTCGTCTGAGTCTTTATAAGCAAGAATCAAAGGTGTACTATTTTAAGTCAGCTTATACGTCATGAATGTCGGATAGGCATTAATTAAAAATATGTAATACTGTACAAACGGAATACAAGACAGTTCCTTCTATTGTAATTTCTTATTTTTGGGCTCAAAATTGTATACTAAAATAATTATAAATAAAAAATATGTTGATTACTAAGAATATTTTAAAATATATTCCACAGATTATTTGCTTGAATGTAAAAAGAAAAATAACCACCATCAAGTTCCCTTCTAATGGTATTTTAAAATAAGAAATATGGAAAATTGTAAAATGGTGATTTTAAGGCTGATTCAGCGAGGAAATTGTACTTTGAAAAATTTTTAAGATAAAAACGTGTTGATTTAAAAATAACTGAATAGCTATAATTTTAAAGCTGATCACTCATTTGTATGGGCAACTAACTTAACCAAAATATTACTAAATTTTAAGCAAATCGAAGCAAAATTGCATACTGTAGGCTTAAGTAAATTAGAAAGGTAACACAATATATCTATGATATATTCAATTAAAACATTTTTAATTACCTCTCAGAACGTCTAGAGGTCATGATCAGCACACATTTCATGGTTGCGGATGTGTCTACGACGTGCTGTGATAACTGCTGCAATAAAATAGATTTTACTGAAAATTTGATAATAAAATTAATTAACAAATTGATACAGTATTACATGGAACAGTAGGATATCAGTTTACCACTGCCTTCTAAGTTTCTTCTATCAAAAAGTTCTAAGCTTAACATTTTGCAACCACTAAATCAATTCAGTTGTGTGTTACGATTCTTGTCAGCATTCATGTTAGTTTTGAGATATTTTTTCCTAATTTCTTGGTTAGATAATTTTTACTGTTTTACTTCAGGGTGTGTATAAAGTGATGATATATAGTAATAATGATAATGTGTTAATATTTACTGTAATTCTACTACTTTTTCAAACATTTAAGTACATGGTAAGTAAGATTTGTTACATCATTTACTGTATAAATTGTTCAGTTAGTTTGATATTGTAGTTTGTAATATAGGTTATAGTTTATACATAGGCCTACTGTTTTGTAAATTTTGTATTATAGTAAATACAAAATAGAGGTTATAAGTTACAAACTATAACGAGATCATAATTTAAATTAAACGAATAATCTAAATGATTCTTTAGAGTCTTTATCAATATATATGTACACACACATGCGGGCGCGCGCGTACACACAAACACACACACACACACACACACACACACACACACACACACACACACACATTTCTTGGCTTTAGTTGTACAGTAGGCTATTACAAATAGGTTATTTACTGATTTAAAAGTATTTATTTTGTACATCGTCACCGATAAACTCTAACTCCGAATTTACGTTTTGCTAGCCTAATTATTTTTAAATGTTTGCTTAAGTTTGACTAAATCGTGGTAAGTTCAGCTACCAAGGGAACTACATTATTCACGTTTTTCACTTTTATTACGTTATAGGCGTTAAAAATAGATTACTGGGATTTTTAAATGAATTAAAAAAAAATTAAGTGCTTTTTTAATATCATAATTTCCATTCCATGCATCTATCACTAGGCTGACTGTAATCAAATATTGTATGTCCTACAAGGAGAAGATCACCTATGCGGAATGTAGGCTATTTTTGGGCAACAACTTGAGCTTAAAGTGCTAATTTTTGGGCAGTAAGTCTACGAAAATGTACTTTTCAAAATTTGTAACACTAATAAAAGGGATTCTTTTTATATTTTTCTTCTTTTCTGCTAGGATTAATAGCACTGTGATCAGTCTAATGATCTGCCTTCCCTAACATCGTCAATTCTACTTTCGTTGACGCGTTTCGGAGAACTTCCATCTTCAAAAGCTATATCTGTACTCTAGAGTATACTCTATATACTCTATATCTATACTCTATATAGATACTCTATATTTATACTCTATACTATATGTATAAATCTATATCTATATTCTAGAGTATAGATATAGTTTTTGAAGATGGAGGTTCTCCGAAACGCGTCAACGAAAGTAGAATTGACGAAGCTAGGGAAGGCAGATCATTATACTGAACACAGTGTTAATAAAAGGACATAATTTGAGGGGTGGATGTATATATATATATATATATATATATGCCTTCTTGAAGCCCCGATCCAAGTTCTCCCAAAAACAGTCATTGACAGCCATCACTTCAGCCGGATACTGTTGTATCCTGTCCCATGGTAATAACGTTCTTTACCCCCAGTCTCAGACCGTACACCCCAGCACCAGTGCCTGACTTTGTCTTGGAGCCATCTGTATACCATACTATGTCTCCAGGTTTTTCCAACACACGATCCTCCCCTCAAAGGCCAAGTTGACATCAAAGGGTCTAGATAGTATGTGCCGTTTAACCATCTGATCAGTCTCCATCATCAAGTTTGGGTCAAATATCTCGTCTGTGATTCTAGCATGCCCATAGATAGAGATTTTCGCGATACAAAATATTATTTGATTTTTAAAAGTTTCTTTATGCTGATCTGCTAATTTTAAATGTAAATCAGGCCTAGTGTAATAACAACAGCAGCTCTTGGTTTCACTCCAGAGAAGGAATAATGACAAACAAATATTTGTAAGGATTCGTATAATGCGAGTACCTGTTTTATATTTGCATTCTTTCGTGCAGACGTAGGCTTATTTGTGAGAAAACTGCATTCATTTCATCAGGTAATGAATGTTTCTCTAACGTAAACAATTCAGCGCTTGATTTTGTTTTTGAAAACAAATTGAGTTAATTTCGTGATAAAGGAGAAGATAAAATTACATCTGTCCATGTTTACCAACGTCGGAAAAATAAATATCCCTCCCAGTAGCAATTCTAAATGAATAATTTGTTGTGGATGGGACGAGGGTTGGGATATTATCCGTTCCGGGTCAAATAATGAAGACAATTTATGATTCCCTGATGCTGTGCCTTTCGAGATAAATAAACTGTTCTCATAACTCTTGGGGAATTATTAAAATTGATATTAGCTTAGAAAATGAAACAAGTATATAAATACAGACAGTTGCGTAGGTGTTTAGATTTATTAAGCAACACTGGTTAAATATACTTAATCTTAGTTGAATTTGATAGGGTCTGTAAATTACAACATCGAAAATTAGAGGCAGTTCAATTGGAAAAGGAATTAAATTAAAGTATTTTACTTATAAATACATATATATATATATATATATATATATATATATATATATATATATATATATGTGTGTGTGTGTGTGTGTGTGTGTGTAAGTCTATATAAATATAGACTTATGCCTACCTTATGTTAGTGAAATATCTATTTTAGTAAATTTCCATTTTCAATCTCTAAGTAATAATAATAAAAAATAGTTTTACTTAAATATCTATACAGACCAAACTTATTGAACAATTCCAAAATATTTGGTATGTATATGTAGTCTGCTATATTTCGTGACCGTTTATTTTCAAAAAATATTTTGTATATTTTATTGATAAAAAAAACTCTTGAATGCTTACAGAAATTAAATTTACTCGAAATTGACTTGCTCTCAAATACTCTTTAAGTAACCTAATAAATTTTTGGGTCCAAGAAAACAATTCAATTCGGAAGATATCGGAAAGTCCAATAATTTTCGCAATGTTAAAAGTTATATTTTCTTTTAATATTTCTTCAAAAGCTATTTGAAAATTGACTACAAGTCTTTATGTCAAAAATGTGACCAGAATACGATTGTAACAACTAAAGCAACTGACGGCAGGGGTCAAGGTTTATTTTCATTTTTTTTATTTACTCTCGAATCGTAAATTTGTTTCATTTCAAAATTGTCTAAATCTAACATTAAGAAAAAAGTTAATACACCGATTTTTATAAATTAGATCGATTTCAGTTACTCTCGATAGTGTAACAGATCTTGTTGAATTATGTGAAAAGGTTTGTGCCTATTTATTGCAATAATTCATATATTTTTGGGGTTGTACCAAAGTTTTTATTCAGCACGACATCGGCAGCCAAAAGTCATCAAAACAGTTTCTATTCGGAAAAAAATCTGATTTTAACAGTTTTTTTTAACAAAGCAGTGCTTCGAAAACATTTTTTTTTAAAAAGCCGTGAGGATTAAGGGAACCATTCCTGCAGTGTAACTTGACGGATCTCGAGGACGAAAACGCAGGTTGCCGAACTTGTCCAAGGTTCGGACGCTTTAAAACTCGCGCCCTCTAATCGGTAATCGGATAAGCTAGACATTGCTTATGTAAATTGGATTCGAAAAGAAAAGAAAATATTTTCTCGCGATGGGTATAACGAGGTTGAAAAAACTTTGCACAAAGTCCAAATTTAAATATAAAGGACAAAGCGAAGAGTCTCGAGCTTAATGCTAGCTCGAAGTGCAAATTTAATGAATTAAAAGGCGCGTAATTTGCTACCTCTCAGGACAAATCACAAGTTTTAATTTATAAGGCGAGTGATATTTTTATATTTCAAATTGTTATGACGAAATAAAATAAAACATTAAGTTTTGTTTGTCATGTGTCAAAAGTTAAGGAAAATATGATTTATGCAGCTTTTCGAACACCCAAAGGACAAGGCTAAAATGATCCCATAAAGTGTGTGTTTCATCCAGCGGTCTGTTGGTCAAGCTGCTCCACCGCATACACGGTGAGCAGGAGAATTATGAATTTGGCAAATTTTAAATTTTAACACTTTTGTTACTTCCATCAGTAGGATAATGTTACTTTATTCAGGTTAAGTTAATACGCAAATAATTTAGATTATATCACCTTTTTGCTAGCAACACAAACCTATGCATGCGTCTTCAATGTGGATGTGGAGTTTTGGCACTATTCTATCATCAGATTCGTCGTCTGGCTCCTCTCTTAGCCTCTATCCTCTCGCATGTAGGACGATCCTTAGTGTTGGAAAATGTTTCCTGAAGTGACGATGTCCAGTAAAACTTGTTGCACTTCCGCTAAGACATCACTGAACCAATTTCCAGTTGCGCTGTACGTCCAAGGACACTGCGAGCTGGTTTTGAACCTACGAAGGATTTTACCAATTCATCGGTTACCGTAAGTACCCGGGTACACAGTTTGTCGATTGCCTGATGGAATTTCCACATCTGACTTAAGGTAGGTAAGCAGCTTGACTATAAGGTAGTATTACTATGCGTGAATTTGTATAAAGCTTAGCTGTACAATAAATAATATTGGCAGAAAACAGAATCGAAGATACTCGTTTCAATAAATGCTCTGTATATTTGTAAAAAGTTAAAATATAATAAGTAATTTTTGTGCTTAAATAAATGCTGTAGCCGGCGGAGGCAGCTGAAGTGAGCAGCTGATGGGCTTAGCGACCCCACCATACCTCTAGCTCATTCTACTCTCACTCATTTACTCCACATACACACAACACACATATACACACACAATCTCTCTCTCACACACAAACACATTCACACCCGCAGGGGGTGCAAACTAGCTGCACCTAGTGAGGGGACCTGGACGAACCTCGCGGCACCCGAGTCTAACACACACTTACACTTACAGCACTACACTTGCAATTTAAACACCTTACACACACACGTACATTTAGGGATTTGCTGTTCTTGTTCCGTTATGTCTGGGAGTGGCAATACTGCTTGGTTTCGTTTGGCGGGGCCAAGTATGTGGAACCTGATGTGTGCCTAGCACTGCCGAGGACCGCTGATGGGACAAGTGCTGGAACCGAGCAGCCTATAGGCGCCTGGCAAGCACATGAATGTTCAGTTATGGGTGTCGGAGCCCATAGCTTGGTCTATCGAAGCAAATGGTTGCATTCTGTGAGTACATAGAGGGCGGCTGCCAGTGGTACTTGGGTTTGGGGAACCGTAACTTTGTACCGGAACCCATTCCTAAAATATTCTGGAGTGCTGACAGACATGTATTTCGGCTCCAGGATATTTGGAGGCCCCCCTCCAATTTATTGGGGATTCTCGCTTTAGTTCGAGTATCCTGGGCTGCTGGTGGTCGTTTGGGTGCACCCTGTGCCACTTGTCCGAAAAATCTTCGTTCATGAATCGCTCGGCAAAACTAACTATGGATGAAATAACCAATAACGCCAAAATGTCGTTGAAGAGACATCGTTCGACTGTATCTGATGAGTCTACCAGTTCAGTTAATCATGATGTAGAATCGTTGGCAGCTTCAATTTCAGAACTACCAACTCCAAAATTTTTAGTGTTTAGCAACCAGGAGGAAGGGGCAGATCTGTCAAAGACGTCGCCCTTCCTTATACATAAGGCGATTTTGGGTAGAGCAGGTTCTGTAGCTTCTATTAAGAAGTTAATAGTCTTACTATGAGTAAAGCAAGATTTACGAGTGGTATGATCGTTTCCAAGAAGGCCGTGAAGACGTTGAAGATGACGAACGCCCTGGACGCCCCAGCACATCAACAACCTATCAAACGAGGAAAAAGTGAAAGAAATGGTTACGAACATTCGCCGAATCGCAATTAGGTCGCTGATGATGTCGCCAATAGATTGGATCAGGTCATGACATTGTTTCCAGTGTTTTGTGTATGCAACGCGTGGCAGCAAAATTCGTTCCAAAATTGTTGAATTTTGAACATAAACAGCGGCGAATGGAAGTTGCTCAGGAGTCACTAAATGAAGTCAACAACGATGCAGAATTACTGAAACGTATTATAACAGGTGACGAAACATGGGTTTACAGATATGACTTCGAAACTAGGGCTCAATCATCCCAGTGGAGGCATTCTGGCTCGCCAAGACCGAAAAAGGCTCGACAAGTGCGGTCGAACGTGAAGGTTATGCTCACTGTGTTCTTCGATATTAATGGCATAGTGCATCATGAATTCCTGCCTCCAGGTGAAACGGTCAATAAGGAGTACTACCTACAAGTTCAACGCCGTTTGCATGAAGCAATCCGAAAAAATGCCCGAATCGGTGGAAAAATTTTTGCACCACGATAATTCACCAGCTCACACTTCATTGCTTGTTCGTGAATTTTTGGCCAAAAACAGTACTGTAACGATGCCCCAGCCTCCATATTCGCCAGACATGGCTCCGTGTGACTTTTTCCTGTTTCCAAAAATAAAGAGAACCTTAAAGGGTTTTTACAGCCGTAGATGACATTAAAAGCGCATCGCTGAAAGAACTAAAGGCTATCTCAAAGATCAACCTTTTAGAAGTGTTTCGAGGATTGGAAGAAGCGCTGGCACAAGTGCATAATCTCCAATTGGGACTATTTTGAAGGCGACAACATCAATGAAGAAGAATAAATAAATATTTTGTTCAAAAAATTAAAATTCTCGTTACTTTCTGAACACATCTCGTATGTGTAGAATGTTCAGGTACATGAGTCTCGTAAAACCTATGTTGTATAATTTTTCATTAGTTTTGACACAAAAGAGAGCCGAGCTATCGAAGACATTACACTTGTGTACCTCACGTCCTGCTGAACTGAAAAGTAAAGCGAAGACTTGGCGCACAACTTTTATTTATTTGCAAGTCCACCAACTTAACAAAACAATTAGACATTAGGTTAGCAACGCTGCGAATAAAGCAGCTTCCATTTTTGTAAAAATATTTAATTTTCTTCCACAAAAGCATGCTCGCCTGATGAAATTCCACCCCACCCTACACAACAAACTCACAATACTCTCTCCATCTCTCGCTTTCCTTCAACTTCTCACAAATCTGTTTGCCCTATATTTTCTTTGCGTAACATCTTTCTTAGCTCCAGCTGAAGTCAAGTCAGAGTGAAGTGAAAAATGTAAAAGGGACTATACAACTTGTAAAAGAAGTAAATAGAAAATGGTGGAATATTTGAAAGAACTGCGGTTAAAATTTACCCCTCGTTTGCTTTCGTTATCACTGTCCGACTGCGTCTCGGAGCTGTGCGCAGGGTCGAATCTAGTTAAAACCGTTAACAACGGAAAACACTGACAGCTCTTGCCATACTGATGTACACCGCCTACGTTATTCTGACATTAATTATTAAAAAATAAGTTACAAAAACACGACAACCAACTAACAAATTTAATTAACGGTACAAGAAAAAACGGTACCGTTACGGAGAATATATTCGGGAGCGAGGAGAGTCTTGGAGACCTAATTTTTGAATCAAATCTACATTCACGTCAGTGTATCCAAATGTAGATTATACGAGTAGAAACTTATGGTTTTGTTGTGAATTTAAAAACTCAAAAATCTCTCTTTTTATCATATTTAATTTACGTCACCTTTTTAAATTATGAATGTGTGTTCAAGATAATTTGAACCAATTTTAAGAAACAGTATTAGGTTTCTTTTTACCAATAAATTAAATGTTTTATATATATATATATATAATAAAACATTTATTCAGTTTTGTTTTTAAAAAATGGCACAGCAACATTTTATTATGAGTAAATTTTTCTTCGCGCATTTTGGAATAAATTCATTTTCAAAAACTATTTATTTGTTTAAAATGAAGTTGCTTCTAAACGCGTCTACGAGAAATGATGAAAATACAACACTTTATATATAGCGCCTCGATGGCCTAGTTGATAGCGTACATGGAACCAGTTTATAATTATTTTGACAAAAATGAACTCAAAAATTTTAGTTTTTATGATTGCCTGTAGCCTATGTATTGAAAACTTTACTATAACATTTATTCAACAACTTAATTATTGTTTTGACTAAAGCAGTGTACACATTTTTCAAAATTTGTATAAAATGTGTTTGCTTACAAAAAGAAAATGACAAATTCTGGCGCACTCTTCCTGGACGCCTTCCTTTCGGGTTTGGGTTCGGGCTTTCACCCGGAGGACCCGGGTTCGATTCCCGGCCAGGGCTTGGCATTTTCATACGATATAAATCATCTCACCGTCTGCATTAGCCCAAGTGGGCACAATAGTCGGACGTTAAACACCAAAAACAAAACAAAAACAACAACACTTTATAAGTATCAGGCCCACGCCCACTGCCTTTTTTTTGATGGAATTAGTAGATGCAGAATTTGATTTATAATTGATTTCAGTTTTTTGTAAAATGAAGTACGAACTCCTGTAACTGCTCTTTGTTCATTTGCAATGTCAGATAGGCCTACTTTATAAACAAAAATGTATTTTTAAGCATAGCCTGTAAGGAATTTAGGAGCTGAATGAAGATTAACAGCTGATTCAAAATGAAAACTGCTGTGATCACTAAGCTTCACTAGAGAAGCTGGTGGAGACGACTTAATGCTGTAGTACATTTTTCTTGAAAGTTTGATAATACCGTACACGTGCCACACCTGATCCACCTCCGATAATTAACGCAAGCACTTAAAAACAGGGAAGCCTTGTTTTCAGACGTGCGTCAACACAAAGAGGTCTGAGGTCTGAGGTCTGAACGTTTCTCTCATTGACTAAGATTTGACCCACTTTCGAGATTGAAGATTCCTTTTAACTTTACTTGCTGCACTTTAATATCTCAACCCCAGGATTTATAAGGATAAGTGAAATTACTCAGAACGTAGAGTACTGTATTTAGCTGTCTCTTTCAACTTTATTAAAAATTTGTTTTTATTTTATTAGTCTGAATGTTAACTTGAAATTGTAGACTTCAACATCGGTGTATAAAGTAATAAATGTAACCCAATGAAGAAGTTTAAATTTCCCTTCAAAATTTCAATTATTTCTGTAAATATCGGGACACGGTTGAAGTAATTTTACTGTCGGTCAATTTAAACTGTAAGCTTGCTATTTAGTTTCTGTACTGGAACTAGATGATCTATAGATTTATATTCTATAGGTATTCAAGGTAATCAAAACCAAAAACCAACCTATTGACGACTGGTTTTGTTTGGCCGATTTTTAGTAAGCTTAAAACTTGATTCTATTTTATTTATAAAAAAACTTTAAATTTAGTTACGTATTTTAGTTGGTTAGTTTTGAAATATTTCTAGCTTTTGTTATTCATAAAAACCTGTACTAACAAGTATAAGCACAATGACTGCACACCTCACTACTGTATATACACTATCTGTCTGTCTGTCGACAGCTTACGTATACCGTATACCGGGTTGCATAGCGTAATAATATACAATGATTTTGAAAGCGACCAACATGTTTCGATTGGACCGGCTACGTTATGATATTTAATTAAATAAGAAGATTAAACTTTCATTTGACAATTAATTTTTTGACAATTAATTATTGTGTTTGCTAAAATGTGATCCATGAACTGTATCGAGTTTGAAAGCGCGAAATTATTAGTGACGAGAGCGTATTTCAGTGATCACTTGCAATTAATCGATAAATACGATGAATGGAGTAAAATAAATTGAGACAATAGCTGGCAAGGAAAACAATTATCGAAGATGATTAACAATAGGAAGTTGTTGATTGCTTTTATTTGCCGCTAATCTGGGTTAAAGCGAACTTAATTTGCTGCAGAAACGGAAGATTCCGCCCCGCCAAGCATCGTTCTGTGTAAAGCCTTATACATCGCGGACGTGTTTATTAATAAAGCCAGATGTTTCAGGTACACTTTTATTTATACAAATGAATTTGTGTTATTGCATGTTATGTGTCTCTTTTGACCCTTGAAATTAACTTGGAAGAGGGTTGGATTAAAAGAGGAACCGAGAATCGATAAGTAACTACGATACTTAATACTCGAAATGTTACTAAGTATAGGCTTTACTACCTTCATAGATTTTTGCCTTTGTCACTTTCCACCAGGAAACAGGTCGATAAGATCACTCCTCCCATATCACTAGGACTGTGCATTCATCTAGCCTACTGTACATCAGTGGTGATACAGAAGATGTGTGTGTGTGTGTACCGCAGGGGGTGCAGACTAGCTGCACCTATTGAGAGGATTTAGACGTTCTTCGCGATAGCCGAGTCTTAACATACATTTACTCTTACAAAACTAGACTTACATCTTTAACACTTTACACTCACACTTACATTTAGGGATACGATAATAGCCTCAATGTGCTTTTCGCCTTAAAATAACAAATATGTGTGTATATATATACGTCGCAGCCGCCTCGGTGGCCTAGTTGATAGCGTACTAGGCTTTCACCCCGAGGACCCGGGTTCGATTCCCGGCCAGGGTTTGGCATTTTCATATGCTATAAATCATCCCATCGTCTGCATTAGCCCAAGCGTGCACAATAGTCGGACGTTAAAAAAAAAATATATATATATATATATATGTATTTTTATATATACATATATATATATATATATATATATATATATACACCGCAGGGGGTGCAGACTAGCTGCACCTATTGAGAGGTTGTAGACGTCCCTCGCGGTACCCGCGTCTTAACATACATTTACTCTTACAACATTACATTTACATCTTTACTTTACACTCACACTTACATTTAGGAATACGATAATAGCCTTCATGTGCTTTTCGCCTTAAAATAAAGTGTGTGTGTGTGTGTGTGTGTGTGTGTGTGTGTGTGTGTGTGTGTGTGTGTGTGTGTGTATATATAAACTGAAATAACTTTTAAGAGAATTTATTTTTTAAAAACTATTGAAATTAGTGAACAAGCCGGGACAAGCATTTCGAATACCAAACACATATTTTGGACACTGTTTTTACACAAATATATTTGTGATTTCTCCTTCCATCGTGCATTTATATACTGTATATACTGTTAATACGGACATCATAAAATACGAAGTACAATTAAAATGTCAAAATACAGTTAGAGGTTATCAAACATGCTTTTGTCAAGATGACAGTTAACTATTAAAATTGCGTTTGCTATCACTATAAACATGTCGCAGGGACAAATACTTCAAAGAGCAGGATTGTATTTACCAAATGTCGTATTTACTAATCAAATCAACTAACATGTTTGTATCCATTAAAGAAAACGGAATACAAAAAGTACAAGAAGATTACATTCTTACATCAAATATCGTTTGCAACGTGGTATTGTAATGCCCTGTAAAAATTGCTATTAAAATTACTATTAAAAAAAAGTTATTTGTGTTTAAATGTATATATTACAATGACTCATAAAGTGATCATTATTTCAAACCGATCGCTTTTCGATTTATTTTTTAAACATGTTTTCCCTTCCAACTACTGCCCTCCCCCCAACGACTGCTCTTATGCAAAAGGCTGTGTTTGCTTACAACTTTCATATTGCGAAATATCTCATGGGCCACTTCGTAAACAATATTGTCCAATAAATTAGGTCCATCCTTCGTAGGATCTTCAGCCTAATATCTTCATAATTGCAACATAGCCACCTGACCACATATTCAAATGATTAGGATTATGACCTATTCTTCCCGTCAGTGTTCTATCCACTCACCTCATAAAGGCTACCGCGGTTTCGAAACTCTATCGTTTCATCTTCAGGCCATTATACAAAATGTTAAATCCCTCTGTCAAGGTCATCACAAAGTCAAACAAAACATTAAAACATACATCACAAACACTAAGCACAATTACACGTTTAAAATATTCATCATGAAATTCGGCTTGGCCAAGCTACACACGCGACTCGTATGTCGTTACATTCCGGACTGCCCATGCTATCCGGAAATGTAACGATTCTGCATGCAATAAATGTAATTGATTCTGCAGTCCAATATGTAACGACGTAAGAGTCGCGTGTGCAGCTTGGCCAAGCCGAATTTCATGATGAATATTTTAAACGTGTAATTGTGCTCAGTGTTTGTGATGTATGTTTTAATGTTTTGTTTGACTTTGTGACGACCTCGACAGAGGGATTTAACATTTTGTATAACGGCCTGAAGATGAAACGATAGAGTTTCGAAACCGCGCTAGCCTAATATCTTCGATTAGGCCAAAATCATGAGAAATTGTAGCGATAATTTCTCTTCATAAATGATTGTATCAGGTTCTGACGGAGAATACAGATAGCTGTCGCTAAGAAGACATCGAAATACAGGTTTTACCCACCGCTACCCCGCCGGGACCTGCCCATGGTCCCAAATTTGAAATGCATAATAAACAAATTGGATTCTCTTTAATCTGTTACTTGCTATTAATGTCGGTGTACATCAGTAATGTTTTCGTTTTGTAATGCCTTCATGACCCGCGAAGAGAAAATAAAACGGTGTTTACACAACTTTCAGCCACGGCATTGTTTTTATAGAAGACTTTTATAAATTTAATAAATCATATCTCTGACGGCGCGAGATAAATCGTCCGCAAAAGTGAGCAGACAGGCTGGCCAACGTTGCAACATTTATAACGAATCTGGTTTTCTGGTTTGCGTTGTGGCAGCGTTAGAAAACAGGACACGTCACTCAGATTCACCGTTGATAGCGTAGAAACAATAACACCGTGGTATTAAGAAACGTAAATGTTTTCTTTATGTGTTACGGTTGTGTGTGTGTGTGTGTGTGTGTGTGTGTGTGTTTTTTTGTGTGCGTGCTCGCCTGTGCGTGCGTGCCTGCGCGTGTGTGTATGTGTGCGTGGGGGGTGTATGTGTGTATGTTTGTGTGTGTGTGTGTGTGTGTGTGTGTGTGCGTGCGTGCGTGTGTGCGCGCGCGCGTGTGTGTGTGTGTGTGTGTGTGTGTGTGTGTGTGTGTGTGTGTGTGTGTGTGTGTGTGTGTGTGTGTGTGTGTGTGTGTGTGTGTGTGTGTGTGTGTGTGTGTGAGAGAGAGAGAGAGAGAGAGATCAGTACTCTACAGTTTCCAATTTCGTTTCATTCACTCTCGTACAATGTGTTCCTCCATTAGCAGAGTGCCAAAGTGAAATTAGTACAGTATGCAGCCCTAAGTCAGTTGCATTAATGCATGCAAACTTTGCTCTCAGCACTTGCTCATATCACCGTATTGAAATTGAATCACGCAAGTTTTAAATTTAATCAAGTGTCACAGTAATATATATGAAACTTAAGTTAATATTATCCTTCATGAGGCCCACAAGAAGGGTAATAAATGCATAAATCATTCGCGCGACAGTCCATTAAGATGTTCGGTGGGGGATAAGTAGTTAGTGCATAGCGATTTCCTTGCCGTAGTTCTAGTCTTCTTAACCAGGATCGTTGCTCGCCGGAAACCCCCCACCGAGGGATCGAACCCAAGACCTCTCTCTTGCAAATTTAACCGACGTTTCAGCACAAACATTTTATAATAGGTCATACATTTAGTCGTTAAGACTTTCAAGCGGCCAGAAAATTATTTCTAGCGTGCGAACTCCCGGCTGTACAACTTTTGAGCGTTTAAACGTTAACTTGAGACCAGACAGCTTAGTTTGTGCGCCGAATACAGTGATAACTAACACTTTTCTGTTTTCAAAAATAAGTGAAAAATAAATGTTTGACGATTACTTTATAACTCGGTAATCGCATTAAAGGCCGGTAATGAATACGTATTTTGAATTTCGAAAAAAAGTTGCAAAAGTTGACATATATACGTTCTGCTTTTATTTGCGAATGAAACGGTAAAAAGCTTGAAAGAAAAGCACGCGATAAAGTTTCGTTTCCTTTGCAATCAGCGTCCACTTCTTTCCAGCATTCAGCTGAAGTCGAGTGACTGGCCAATTAGCTCTCGTAGATTTCGCTTCATCCCTTCATCACATACTTTTTACTTGTAAAACTGATTTACTTTAAAAGAAATGTGAGTACAAATAATTCAGTCCTAGCCTATTGCTTTGTTTCTGAAGTGTCAAGTTATGATTAAAAAAGCAATATCCTTGGTATCAAGGCCATGATCGGTAATACGGTAGGTTAGGCCAATGCCATTCGGACCAGCTGACATAGTAAAGTTAGGTTTTATATGAGGCAAAATCTTCAGAACAATGTTAACTGTAAAATTGTTGTTCTATAAATGATTGATGTACGTTCAAGAAACAATAGTATCGGACGGCTTTTATTGTGTGTGTGTGTGTGTGTGTGTGTGTGTGTGTGTGTGTGTGTTTTTTGTTGTTATTTTAAGGCGAAAAGCACATTAAAGCTATTATTGCCTCCCTAAATGTAAGTGTGAGTGTAAAGTGTTAAAGTCGCAAGTGTAGTGTTGTAAGTGTAAGTGTGTGTTAGACTCGGGTACCGCGAGGGACGTCTAAATCCTCTCAATAGTTGCAGCTAGTCTGCACCCCCTGCTTTTATTGTGAATATGTGTAGGGTACGTGCGGGTGTACGTAGGGGAAATCTTACGAAATATGTTTCAATAAAATTTATTTTAGTTGTTATAATAAAAATCAACATTATAATTTAAATATTATTTACAGTGATTCATTATCATTCATTTGTTTATGATATAGTTTTATCTTTACAGCCTAAGAGCTTAATTAAGAAATAAATTAATAAAAATTAAACGTTTTTCTATGACTTACCAGTTTTCCAAATACACTATTTAAATTTAACTTTACAGGATTATATTAGACTGTGTACAGGCTAGCAGTCTGTAAGGGAAGCATAAAGTTGGAGAGATTTTTTTCAAACTTTGCCAAACACAAGCTGGATAAAACACTAATGTAAAGTTGGAACGAAAAATTAAAACGTCTACAACTAATGTTTGGAAATCAATGAGAAATGCCAACTTTCCTTCTTCATTTATCTGTGTTTTCCATTATTTGTCTGTTCATTTCTTTCCCTCTCTACTGCTTGTCCTCCTCGTTGATTTGCACTGGAGGCGATACTTCAGCTTACAGTAGTTTAATCATCTAATCGCTAACATAAACACATTTTGTAATGAGGAAGTTCAGCTGACCTCCTGGTTCAGTGTACTAGAAGCTGGCCATCGCCGAAGATGCTTCTGATTAAACAAACGGCGGAGATGCGACACGCAACAGACTGAGGTAAAAACTTTCTCGGGGGCCAACTATTTTGGCTGTCATCGCTTGCTGCAGGATGACCTGAACTATCTTCAGCACTTATCTTGCTCTCCTTTCAGAGTTTCACATCGGCCATCCTCCTCTTTAAAAGCGAACAAAGTCAAACAATCATGTCTTGTTAACATGTCCAGTAATATTCAACATTTATGATTATTAATATAACATTGACTCCATGAACGTCTACACGTCCAATACAAAAATACGTTAACTATGGGAAGGAACTTACGAGCAAGCCTGTATATTGCTAAGAAAGGAAGAAAGAAATGACAAAAAGTGTACACGTTAACGTTAAGGCTACAAAAGAAAACGTTCTGCATTTATTTACTTGGTTAATGAAATTCCTGCAGAACCTTCCCACATTACAATATTTCCTCTCTTTCTTTGCATTGCACTTCCCTCCGCCAGGTGGTTCCTTCAACTTGAATACTTCTTTAAATCTTTAAAACATGTCATGAAAATGTCTACAGGGTGAACGAAAAATTATTACAAAAAAATAGTGTGCATTGTAAATATATGGATGGATTGTAAATATATGCATTGTAGATATATGGATGGAAAATATCAATGTTTTTGTAATAACTTCCTTTTTTTCAAAAATATACAACAAATTCAACATAAAGGTTCGGTTCTCATAAATAAATTATCTCACTTCTCCCACTGGCTCTCATATGTGGTTAGGTACAACCCTAAATTTGTTTAATTCCATGTTATAAAAAAATAAAATGTTAACCCATATATAAGTAAGCCCCGCTGCCTTGGCTTGCCTTAGTCACATCGAACACAGAACCTTTAAAATACATATTAAATAAATAAATAAATATATATATAAAACTATACATAACTGTTTGTGTGTGTGTGTGTGTGTGTGTGTGTGTGTGTGTGTGTGTGTGTGTGTGTGTGTGTGTGTGTGTGTGTGTGTGTGTGTGTGTGTGTGTGTGTGTGTGTGTGTGTGTGTGTGTGTGTGTGTGTGTGTGTGTGTGTGTGTGTGTGTGTGTGTAGGGGGGAGAGTATTTTAGTACTATACAGTTGGCAATTTTGTTTCACTCTCATACAAACTTGACACAAATTAGATTAAATTCCATTAAAAGCACTAAAACGAATTTAACAGCGTTTAGGGTTTTATTTTTTAATTTTTAAAATAGTCTAATTAAAAGGGTGTACTTTTGCGCTGAATAAAAAGTGTAAGATACAAAAAATTGTTGTTTTATTTTGATTTTTAAAAATTCGCTTCCATTACGTCAGCAAGATAGAAGCGTGATAAATACATCAGTAGTTTAAAAAAAAAAAATATGTGTAATGGAAATACTGTAAACACCTAAATTTACCAGCGCTGACAGATTATTTTAAAAACATAATGTTTGCAAAAATAGAACAATACTATAGTTTGTTACCTAAAGCACTAAAATTATGTAAACTTTTAAAAATAAATGAATCAAGTTTGTGCAATGAACCGATGACAAATAAGCAGACGTTGTGCGAAAGAAAAATGATGTGCTTAGTTTACTAACATTACTTAAAGTCAAAAACACTGCCGCAACACGGGCAAGATTAAACACAGATTGCGTTATAAATGTTGTAACGTTGGCCAACCTGTCTGCTCACTTTGCGTCAAGCGGTATGATTTATTAAATTTTAAATTATGATAAATTCACTTTGGAGATGTAAATATTTTAGCTGTTTGGGCGCAATTTGTTGGTTTTAAATTTAATTTAATTTGTCTTGTTTTTTCTTCTTACATTTATTTCGAATTCTTTCGAATAATCCGTTGTAAAAAAGTATATTATAGTTTTTTTTTAGATAAATGTAAATCCAAAGTAAACGTAAAAATAGGGTCGAAGCAGATCTCAATTTTTGAAAAAATTTATTTCCTATTTTTACTTTCTCTCTCTCATCCCCCAGGGGCTCACATATTGATGACACCGGTATACTGAAGAGGCTTAGTTGCACATCAGGTTGTGCCACCAAACACCAAAACTTAAAAAAATCTAATCCAATATTAGGAAGAAAGTATTGATAATTATTCCATAAATCAATGTTTCGCTTAACTCAAATATTTGTTGTTTGAATTCAACTCTAAAGCTCTAAAATAGAAACAAAACTGCCACAAGTATAGATCAAAACGGAGTAACGAACTTTGAATTTTCGTTTTTTATAGTAGGCCTATTATAAATGTTAAAATTATAAATATACAAATTGCTTGAACCGAAAATATATCACATAGTTATAAATTAAAGGATTTTTCAAATCTAACAAACAACGTCTAGTTTTGGCCCAAAATTGTATATTCTATTTGTATAGCGAACAGTTTTTGTGTTGGCTGCAACGCAAATGCCAAAATCCGTGGCGACGTGTGACGTCATTACAGTGACTACAAAATTTTATATTTGAGTCAATAGACGCCGCGCCGGATGTTTATTGCACAAAGTGCTGACACGCTCAAGTCGTGCAACTTAAAGCGGAAATGCAATAAAACGATAAAGATTTTATTACCGCTGGTTGGAGTTAGTTTAATTGTTAGAAACTGTTATAGACTTATAAAACTAAACGTGATGCTGGAAATCAGATTCAGTATACTTGACGAATGTTAAACCAATTTCTTTCAGTAATTGTATTGTTTGGTTTAGCATTGCTTGATAAAGCGTTACTATTCCACTGTAAGAAGTATATAGGAAGTTTATGGTGTTCGTGCAAAACTACTTTTTCAAACTTAAGCTTCTTTGATTCTAAAAACGAGGTTTTTATTTTTATGTCTGCCTTTGTGTGTGTGTGTGTGTGTGTGTTTTTTGTGTTTGTGTTTGTTTGTTTGTTTGTGTGTGTGTGTGTGTGTGTGTGTGTGTGTGTGTGTGTGTGTGTGTGTGTGTGTGTGTGTGTGTGTGTGTGTGTGTGTGTGTGTGTGTGTGTGTGTGTGTGTGTGTGTGTGTGTGTGTGTGTGTGTGTGTGTGTGTGTGTGTGTGTGTGTGTGTGTGTGTGTGTGTGTGTGTGTGTGTGTGTGTGTGTGTGTGTGTGTGTGTGTGTGTGTGTGTGTGTGTGTGTGTGTGTGTGTGTGTGTGTGTGTGTGTGTGTGTGTGTGTGTGTGTGTGTGTGTGTGTGTGTGTGTGTGTGTGTGTGTGTGTGTGTGGTGTGTGTGTGTGTGTGTGTGTGTGTGTGTGTGTGTGTGTGTGTGTGTGTGTGTGTGTGTGTGTGTGTGTGTGTGTGTGTGTGTGTGTGTGTGTGTGTGTGTGTGTGTGTGTGTGTGTGTGTGTGTGTGTGTGTGTGTGTGTGTGTGTGTGTGTGTGTGTGTGTGTGTGTGTGTGTGTGTGTGTGTGTGTGTGTGAGTGTGTGTGTGTGTGTGTGTGTGTGTGTGTGTGTGTGTGTGTGTGTGTGTGTGTGTGTGTGTGTGTGTGTGTGTGTGTGTGTGTGTGTGTGTGTGTGTGTGTGTGTGTGTGTGTGTGTGTGTGTGTGTGTGTGTGTGTGTGTGTGTGTGTGTGTGTGTGTGTGTGTGTGTGTGTGTGTGTGTGTGTGTGTGTGTGTGTGTGTGTGTGTGTGTGTGTGTGTGTGTGTGTGTGTGTGTGTGTGTGTGTGTGTGTGTGTGTGTGTGTGTGTGTGTGTGTGTGTGTGTGTGTGTGTGTGTGTGTGTGTGTGTGTGTGTGTGTGTGTGTGTGTGTGTGTGTGTGTGTGTGTGTGTGCCAGGTCTGGGTCTTACCACTATGGTTGCTTTAATAGCTCATTTTTCCAATAAAAATTCGCTAATGACACACAATTATGAGCTAAAGGATAGGATGCAAGAAGGGTGGTCAATGCAAGCAATTATTTATAAACCTAATTGTCCAACTGTTGCCGCCAACAAGTGTAGTGATTTATTTGTACACTTTCTTTAGGTTGCAAGATCAAGGCAATGTGATAACAGCACGCGTGTTGTGACCTGTGATACGCTTCGTTGTTTTAACAGATGATCGACAGCTGTGCCCAATAACAGATGTTAGCTAATTAAACATTACAGTGACGTAGATGATCTCATATTAGTTGTAATCAACTCTGTTATGTAAGTACAACAATTTGTAAATGTCTGGTACAATAGTTGGAATCAATAAGTGAGTATACTTAGATATAGCAACTGACAGTTTTATTATCGATAGTTACCACCGTTATCAATCATTATGCATCAGGGATAGAAATGTTTTACTAGCGTACGACTCTCCGCTAGCGCATAAACGGTAAGTCAGCATTTACTAATTAAACTTGAATGTTTGTCCAATTTCTGAAAAAATACACGGCATCCCCAAATATTCTTTCTTTGGAAACATGACAGATAATGGGAATCTAATGAAAAGAGACCGGGTTTTTTTAAATATTTGTTGTAGTTTTGGTAACGTTTTCAAAATAAAAATTTGGAAAATATTTTGCACCTTTTTTTTAATATGTGAATATAACTGTAGTCTACTTAAATTTTTTAAAGGAAAAAATTGGTATTTATTAACACAGTATATCGTAAAATGCAAAAAAATAAACAAGTAATTTTGTTATAAACAAATATGTTATATAATTGCAACAAGAATTATTTGTTGTTTAATGTCAGAATACTAAAATTAGGAAGCAAATTGCGTGCGTTCGTGTGTGTGTGTGTGTGTGTGTGTGTGTGTGTGTGTGTGTGTGTGTGTGTGTGTGTGTGTGTGTGTGTGTGTGTGTGTGTGTGTACGTGTGTGTGTGTATGTGTGTGTGTGTGTGTGTGTGTGTGTGTGTGTGTGTGTGTGTGTGTGTGTGTGTGTGTGTGTGTGTGTGTGTGTGTGTGTGTGTGTGTGTGTGTGTGTGTGTGTGTGTGTGTGTGTGTGTGTGTGTGTGTGTGTGTGTGTGTGTGTACGTATCTGTGTGTGTGTGTGTGTGTGTGTGTGTGTGTGTGTGTGTGTGTGTGTGTGTGTGTGTGTGTGTGTGTGTGTGTGTGTGTGTGTGTGTGTGTGTGTGTGTGTGTGTGTGTGTGTGTGTGTGTGTGTGTGTGTGTGTGTACGTGTGTGTGTGTGTGTGTGTGTGTGTGTGTGTGTGTGTGTGTGTGTGTGTGTGTGTGTGTGTGTGTGTGTGTGTGTGTGTGTGTGTGTGTGTGTGTGTGTGTGTGTGTGTGTGTGTGTGTGTGTGTGTGTGTGTGTGTGTGTGTGTGTGTGTGTGTGTGTGTGTGTGTGTGTGTGTGTGTGTGTGTGTGTGTGTGTGTGTGTGTGTGTGTGTGTACGTATCTGTGTGTGTGTGTGTGTGTGTATACGTATCTGTGTGTGTGTGTGTGTGTGTGTGTGTGTGTGTGTGTGTGTGTGTGTGTGTGTGTGTGTGTGTGTGTGTGTGTGTGTGTGTGTGTGTGTGTGTGTGTGTGTGTGTGTGTGTGTGTGTGTGTGTGTGTGTGTGTACGTGTGTGTGTGTGTGTGTGTGTGTGTGTGTGTGTGTGCGTGCGTGCGTGCGTGTGTGCGTGTTAGCACATTCAAGTTCGCAATTTTAGTCAGATTTTTATTCGAACTTGACGTGAAAATAGGTGTTGTAATACCTTGAACAACCAGTGGAATTTGTTCAACAATTTCAAAACGGTAGAAAATTTCAAATGTTTAAACAGTCATAACTTTCTTGACTTACAATTTTTTGAAAATATAATTTCACCGGCGTAATCAGCGCTAAGAACGGCATAAATTAGCATTTTGAATTTTCAAAATCCGTTGAACTTAAGGCAATATTTTACTGCGGTCAGGGTTCGCTTTCGTATTTTTAATGTAATTTTAAAAGTTTTGAATGCTGATATGCGTTGATTTCTAAGCTAATTATGATGGAACAATCAAAATTTAAAAAACCGTAAAATAGAGGGTATTTTTTAAATTTTAGTATTAAAAAAATACTTTTTGAAATCGGCGTCTATCCCGTCAACGAGACAGCTGCGTGCCACGAGTATCCATGCGTTTACGTTAAGTTCTATTTCAATGGAATCAAGGTTTCGCTAACTTTGCCTCTGTTTCCGGAATAATATTACATCTTTAGTTTATCTTGTCATTTTTACGGACGTTATTTATTACCTTATTTGTTTAAAACACTGTAGCCTGCCTGTTCGTGCTCAACTCTTGCCTACCTGTTAGGTAACTGAAGTGCCAAAATATGACTCAAAAGCAAATTTGTTGCGGTACAAAGAACATTGTTAGGGACCTCGGAGTGTATATCTGACGGCTGCACACCTTCAGCGTCTAAACTGTAAGTTGAGTTCGAACCTTAAGTTTGGTGGCAGGTTCGCAGTATATATGTATATGTATATATGTTTTCAGATAAAGAATATAAAAGATGGGAGTATCAAACAACGGAGACACTACTGATCAAGTGGAAGCAGCGAACAGTAAGTAAAAAACAAAACTACATTTCAGTTACAATATAACGTTTATATATTTTATTATTTACAACTGTAACATTAACGTTTTAAAGGTCAAGCGGACAAGTGATTGTAAGTTCATATATTTGTATATGATTTTTTTCGTTAAGTAATGTTCCTTTTCAACTGGGATATTTTCACTTAAATAATACTTAACTAACAAGATGTCCTCCAAAATTTCTATTTGTGTTATGATATTAGGCTAGTATCCTAATTTCCGATTTTAGATTTTTACAAATTACTTGTTTATCCTTTTCTCACAGCCATGGCTGAAGGTGAGCTAAAACTTCCGTCAGGAGTGTTAAGGACTTTGATTTCCACATTTACGTCCTCGGACTTATTAACTTACTGCTCGTCTCTTCGACCATAAGTAGGTGTGAATTCTACACAAATATCGGTCATTTTTTGTCCGTCACTCCCCTACCTCTAAGGGTGTGTTATCATACAGTTAGGCTACTTGTTCTTAACAAGTACCAGATTTGGCTTAGATGTTTTATAGTTATTGTGGAACACACGCACGCACGCACACACACGCGCGCACACACACACACACACGCACGCGCGCGCTCGCCCGCACTTACGCACGCACGCACCAAGTATTGATAAATCCTGTACTAATTGATTTGTCTGATGTCTGCTGAAGTCGTTGCCAATTAACGAAAGATTCCTTGTAATGCAGTTACTAATGCGGGAACTGGACGACGTTTAATTGTTGTTTGTTATATGATAAACATTCAATTTAATTTATAAATCTTTTAAAACCTATGCGATTTGCTTTTAGGCTCAAGAGGAGGTAGAGAAAATCTCTCTTTTGAGTTGGACGAAAAGTACGATGTTATTGAAAAGGACAAAAGTCCTTCGAAGGAATTACAGGAAATAGAACTGCCATCCTGTGAGTAAATACTGTAATCCTTATATTATCAGATGAAAAAATAAACGACGAGAGAGAGAGAGAGAGAGAGAGAGAGAGAGAGAGAGAGAGAGTAATGTCCTAACCATATTACACAATACAATAGTCGCTATTTTATACGTCATATTAGTTAAATTCGAATATTTTAGAAAATGATATATTTCCAGATGACTTGAAAACAGCTACAAATGAAGGACATGCCGATTACGAAACTGCCATTGCAAAAACAGGTAAGGCAAAGGCAAAACCATTTAATTATCTGTATTCACTTTTCTTAGAGTATTTATTAGCCAGTATTATAATAGACCAAACTCTGTGCCAAATATCCAAAACATGCTTTGACACGAATGTCAAGAAATTTAATTACTTTTTTTTTATACAATACAAATTAAACTTTATTTATAAATATTTTAAAACTTCTTCTACGTGTTTCGCAATTAAGCATCTTCAGGGAGTAAAAGTTGGATTTTGTTAATGTTTGTCAGTGCTGAGCTCGCGTCACACAACCCGTCAGTTACTGACCACACGGCCTTTGTACCAAACTCGATTATTTACTCTTAAAAGGCGTTTAATTTTGTCTTAACATGTATTACGTATGTTTTAGGACTGGTTGCAAGGAACACGTTTATTTTGGTCCAATAGTGTACACTTACAACTAAAAGTCCGTGTTTGTCCAGGTTTTGGTAAGTTCAATGTGTTCCTGCTGGTGCTGGCCTTCCCGGCGACATGCTCCAGTACTTTCGACACGGCCTCCATACCGTTCGTTCTTCCAGTGGCGTCGTGTGACCTGGACCTGAGTGGCCTGGACAGAGGACTGCTAAACGGAGCCGTGTACGCAGGTACTCTCTATAAGGGATACGTATAATGTACTGAAGTCGAGTAGATACGATCTAAGCTACAATAAATGCTGCCTTGCAGGTATGATGTCCAGCTCCTTCATCTGGGGTTACTTGTCCGACACTCTGGGCAGGCACAGGCTGCTGGCTTTGGGATACCTCCTAGACGCCTTCTTTGCTATTACAGCAAGTTTCTTACAAAACAAATGGGCCATATTCTTGTTGAAATATCTAAGCGGCTGCGCGTAAGTGTATATCCGAGTGTAGTAGAGGCTGTCAAAATGTTTGTAACAAAAAAGTGTTCACACTCATTTCAGTAAACACTTAATGTGATTTAAAACCAAAACCACATTAATACGTATTGCTACGGTAACAACTAAATCACTGTTATATTGCTATTCATATATTTTCAAAGTCTTAGCAAAATTCGTTAGACTTTTTCCATTGCTAGTATTAAAATATTTTTTGGTAGTTTTAGAACAAAAAACAGTAAAGTTTAGTGTTTCAAGGTTATACTCGTGCTGGCTTGCTAACTGTGTCTATTTTACAGCTAGCATTTAAGGTGTGTGTGTGTGTGTGTGTGTGTGTGTGTGTGTGTGTGTGTGTGTGTGTGTGTGTGTGTGTGTGTGTGTGTGTGTGTGTGTGTGTGTGTGTGTGTGTGTGTAATGTGTGTGTTTGTGTATGTGTATGTGTGTGTGTGTGTGTGTGTGTGTGTGTGTGTGTGTGTGTGTGTGTGTGTGTGTGTGTGTGTGTGTGTGTGTGTGTGTGTGTGTGTGTGTGTGTGTGTGTGTGTGTGTGTGTGGTGTAAAATGACATGCGCCCTCACTCACCCACAAAGGGACCACTTATACCAATTATACTCAAACACACTTTAGAGAGCTGCCGTAGAATATGTTTAGAAAAATTAAAATAACTGTAAATAGATGAATTCAGTTTAAGGGATGTAACGTGCGGTAACTACCCTAAATCCAAATACTTTAATTTAACGTATCTATAAAACATTTTTTAAAAATAAAAGATCCAAATACAGTAATATAACTACTTATGTATTTAAATTTAAAAAATAACACTTTCTTTTATTAGGTTGAAATTGCAATTTCATACATTTTGATTTTTTAAAAAGGGTGAAACAACGAGTTTAATTGTTTACTGTAGCATCAGCAGTACTGTACTATGATAAAGTGTTATCTGTCTGTTGTACACCGTATCAGAATGTACTGTACAATCATATCTATATAGGCTAGGAGTAAAAGCAAAGCCAAAAACGCATTGACTAACACAAATAAAACTAGCGAGTTGTTATTTTGCAAGTGCAAGTCCGGGAGTTACACTCACGTCTGGGGAAAAGGTTTTGGAATACAAATTGTGTAGGAAAAATGTTTAAGAAATTTGTAGTTGGATATTAAATTTTATTTTATTGTAACCTTTGAAAGTTAATTTTATTTTCGGTGTTTTATTCCTAAAAAAGTAAAACGTTTCTTGCATTTGACAAGAACAAATATAACGGGGTAACGTGGCTGTGTGTTGGTGTTGCAGGATCGCGGGGCCTTTCTCTATGTTCATTACTTACATTTCCGAGATGTTCGGCAAGAAGTACAGGGACTCCGTGATCCTCAGTTCAGGGATATACTCCTCTATCGGAGGCGTCGTACAACCGTGTGAGTAAGCAACTTCAAAATCAATTCCAAAAAAAGTTACTCTGATCAAACAGCCGCCATTTTGTATGTTTTTAATCGTTTGCAGTAATCGCTTTGGCTGTCATTCCGAAAGTAATTACCTGGGAACTGTTCGGCGGTGCGATAGTGCTCAACTCCTGGCGACTCTTCCTGATCCTGTCAGCGGCTCCCGCCTTGACCGCGGGCGTGATGGCGTTGTTCTGCGTGGAGAGCCCCAAGTTCCTGCTGGGCAAAGGACGCAAGGACGAGGCCATCACTGTGTTGCGCTACATGTATGCAAAGAATACCGGACAACCTCCTGACTCTTACCCAGTGAGTTGGCACTCGACATTTATTTTTGCTAAATCTCTTACACTTTCTTTCGAAAATCTGATTTAACCTGAGTTGTATAAATTATAAACTTTTAACTATATCTTCGAAAATTTGAAAATGAATCCTGACCTTCGCCAGGTTTCAACATATACCTTTAAAACTACCTTAAATACATGTTTTACAAGTAAAAATGTTTCCTCGGGTCTGGGTTTTTTTCGTAACAACTGTCTAATTAAAAATTATAATAATTCTTGTAAATTGTGTGTGTGTTTAACCACTGTCAGTGTTTTGTTTTGCGAGGTGAAAAGTCTGCAAGACGAGGCGACACCGACTTTAAAGAATAGTTCCAATTGTTTCCAACAGGTGTCGTCGGTATTCAGGCACCCATTTTTAAAGAACACTTTGCTTTGCTGTGGAGTGCAATTCTTAGCTTTGAATTCGTAAGTATTTTACACGCATTTTATACGTTTCTTTCTTAAAATTAGTTTTGAAATTATTAAGTATTTTATTGTGTACAATTAAATTTGAAAGTTCAAACTCAAAATATATTGTTCAAAGTTTGAACAGTAAATTATATTTTGTGTTTTTTAAAGTTAAATTGGAAACATGAATAGAATAATGCTGGTTTTATTAATTTGTGAAAAAGTATTATATACTTCTTCCTAATTTGAAATTGCGTACTAAGACATTGCCACAACTTCGCTGATAACATATAACTTTTGTGTTTTAGGTGTACCTCATTCACTGTAGATGTAGTTTTGAACATTTTATTGCAAAAATACTTCTCATCGAAAAAACATTTAATAATCGAAAAATATATTATCATTTCTCTCTTCCCCGGTTTATCGCAAATGTGTGGAGAAATGGCGTTCGTCAATAGACACACATATTTGTCTGCACAAACGAGGTAATTACCAAACTTGTGGCAGCCGCTAAGTACGTGATTAAATTGCGATTGTTATCACCCTCATTTGATTGGAGGGTTACCAAGCAACTTCCTATTAAAATTAAAAAATACTGCAAATAAGCCAAAACTTATTGTGAAAGAAATAATTTTTAAACACACATTAAATTCATATAGGTAAAGTAGTTTTATTATAACTTACTGTAGGCTTTTCTGTTCCTTTAAATAAATGTCCTTGCTTTAAATTTTATTTGAATTTATGTACTTTTTTAATGTTTTCAATTTCTTTAATAATATTACATTTTTAAAATTCTATTCGGTTTTCGTTTTAATTTATAAACTTACTTATGTCTTAGTTTCTCATTATAGGCCGCCATGTTGTAAAATTAAAAAATAAAAGTATATCGAGGTGTGTTCAGAAAGTAACGAGAATTTTTAAATTTTGCGGACTTGGAGAGTACGATTGTCAAACATTTTTTTTGTTATTATGTTGGTATACATGCCCCTGAAGTATGATAAAACTTTCAGCTGTTTTCATTGTTGACTTTGTCTGTGACAGCCATTAAGGTTAGACGTGTTTTTATGAGCTCGGCGATTTTCGTTTGTTAAAAGAAATGGATCAAATCATTTGTATCACATTTTGCGTAAAAAATGGAATAAAGTGTAACAAAGTGTGTGAAATGTTAACAAAGGCCTATGGTGAGCCTGCTATGAGTAAAGCAAGAGTTTACGAGTGGTATAAGCGTTTCCAAGAACGCGTGAAGACGTTGAAGATGACGAACGCCCTGGACGCTCCAGCAAATCAACAACTGATCAAACGTGGAAAAAGTGAAAGAAATGGTTATGAACAATCGCTGAATCACAATTTGAGAGGTCGCTGATGATGTTGGTGTATCGATTGGATTATGTCATGACATTGTTTCCAATGTTTTGTGTATGAAACGCGTGGCAGCAAAATTCGTTCCAAAATTGTTGAATTTTGAACATAAACAGTGGCGAATGGAAGTTGCTCAGGAGTCATTAAATGAAGTCAACGACGATGCAGAATTACTGAAACGTATTATAATACGTCAACAGGTGACGAAACATGGGTTTACGGATATGACGTCGAAACTAAGGCTCAATCATCCCAGTGGAGGCATTCTGGCTCGCCAAGACTGAAAAAGGCTCGACAAGTGCGTTCGAACGTGAAGGTTATGCTCATTCTGTTCTTCGATATTAATGGCATAGTGCATCATGAATTCCTGCCACCAGGTGAAACGGTCAATAAGGAGTACTACCTACAAGTTCAACGCCGTTTGCGTGAAGCAATCCGAAAAAAACGCCCGGATCTGTGGAAAAACAATTCATGGCTTTTGCACCACGATAATACACCAGCTCACACTTCATCGCTTGTTCGTGAATTTGTGGCCAAAAACAGTACTGTAACGATGCCCCAGCCTCCATATTCGCCAGACATGGCTCCTTGTGACTTTCTCCCATTTCCAAAAATAAAGAGAACCTTAAAAGGCCGTCGTTTTACAGCCGTAGATAACATTAAAAGCGCATCGCTGAAAGAACTAAAGGCTATCTCAAAGATCGAGTTTGATAAGTGTTTCGAGGATTGGAAGAAGCGCTGGCACAAGTGCATAATCTCCAATGGGGACCATTTTGAAGGCGACAACATCAGTGTAGAAGAATAAATAAACATTTTGTTCAAAGAATTAAAATTCTCGTTACTTTCTGAACACACCTCGTACAATAGTGATTACTCGAAAAGTATTAATTAGAACGTTAGATTAAAACCTTTCAATATATAGGCCTACATAATGCGCTAACGTTTAAGTAATAAAGTTTAATGTGTTTACAGTTTTAAGTTCTTGTTACAATCGTGCAAGTAAAATCATCTAATGTCTGTCTGACCACCGAGCCTTGGTAGTGTCCAAAATAACGCATGCGCAGTAACACTTCTAATACTGTTTCAGGCTAAACACAATACGCTTGTGGCTGCCTTTGTTGTTCTTCTACACCCAAACAGCTGAAGAAGGCATGAACACTTGCGAGGCTATAGCCAAGGATTACGTACCACAGCCGACAGATTGCGCTAGTGTAGGTATTTCAGTAGTTTAGAATATTGTAATGCTGGGAGCGAGCTGCCATGGATTCTATACTTAATTATTTTATGGAATTTTATAAGATCTTCAGCTCTATTACACTCGTTCTGTAAGGTGCAGTTTAATGGAGAGCGCTCGGACGTGTGCGCAGGTCCGAATCTAGTTATATAGATCTCTCATCTTCATTATCCTAACTGGATCTATGCAGGATAACTTAAATGTCCCAAAAAAACTTAAAAGTTTGTAACTGTTATGGATAAAACAAGTATTCAGGTTGTGTTTTGAAATATAAGACAAAAAAAACTAATTTCTGTTACTGAACCAAAAATTTAAAAAATGTATCATATTTTCCCTTCTTTTATATTTACATTACGATAATTTATTAGAAAACGCGACAAATTGAGCATAGCCAGTTTTTAAGAACATAACCTAAAACATTTATTTATTTATTTTTTTTTTTTTAGCGTAACTACCAATATAAACTCGCATCCCTCACAACCAGCCCTAAAACACGACACATATTACATTGTTTGTACATTGTTTGTTGCAGATCACCGTGGACGAGTCTGTGTACCTGCAGGTGATGTACACCAACTTCTCCACAGCTGTTTGCATGGCGTTAAGCAGTTATCTGGTCAAGTCGACTGGCAAGAAAGTATTAATAGGTAGGTGTTTACCTGCAGGTGATGTACACCAACTTCTCCACAGCTGTTTGCATGGCGTTAAGCAGTTATCTGGTCAAGTCGACTGGCAAGAAAGTATTAATAGGTAGGTGTTTACCTGCAGGTGATGTACACCAACTTCTCCACAGCTGTTTGCATGGCGTTAAGCAGTTATCTGGTCAAGTCGACTGGCAAGAAAGTATTAATAGGTAGGTGTTTACCTGCAGGTGATGTACACCAACTTCTCCACAGCTGTTTGCATGGCGTTAAGCAGTTATCTGGTCAAGTCGACTGGCAAGAAAGTATTAATAGGTAGGTGTTTACCTGCAGGTGATGTACACCAACTTCTCCACAGCTGTTTGCATGGCGTTAAGCAGTTATCTGGTCAAATCGACTGGCAAGAAAGTATTAATAGGTAGGTGTTTACCTGCAGGTGATGTACACCAACTTCTCCACAGCTGTTTGCATGGCGTTAAGCAGTTATCTGGTCAAGTCGACTGGCAAGAAAGTATTAATAGGTAGGTGTTTACCTGCAGGTGATGTACACCAACTTCTCCACAGCTGTTTGCATGGCGTTAAGCAGTTATCTGGTCAAGTCGACTGGCAAGAAAGTATTAATAGGTAGGTGTTTACCTGCAGGTGATGTACACCAACTTCTCCACAGCTGTTTGCATGGCGTTAAGCAGTTATCTGGTCAAGTCGACTGGCAAGAAAGTATTTATAGGTAGGTGTTTACCTGCAGGTGATGTACACCAACTTCTCCACAGCTGTTTGCATGGCGTTAAGCAGTTATCTGGTCAAGTCGACTGGCAAGAAAGTATTAATAGGTAGGTGTTTACCTGCAGGTGATGTACACCAACTTCTCCACAGCTGTTTGCATGGCGTTAAGCAGTTATCTGGTCAAGTCGACTGGCAAGAAAGTATTAATAGGTAGGTGTTTACCTGCAGGTGATGTACACCAACTTCTCCACAGCTGTTTGCATGGCGTTAAGCAGTTATCTGGTCAAATCGACTGGCAAGAAAGTATTAATAGGTAGGTGTTTACCTGCAGGTGATGTACACCAACTTCTCCACAGCTGTTTGCATGGCGTTAAGCAGTTATCTGGTCAAGTCGACTGGCAAGAAAGTATTAATAGGTAGGTGTTTACCTGCAGGTGATGTACACCAACTTCTCCACAGCTGTTTGCATGGCGTTAAGCAGTTATCTGGTCAAGTCGACTGGCAAGAAAGTATTAATAGGTAGGACTTGGCTGATAACAAGATAATCTTGTCGTGAAACATTGTATACTATACTAGTATAACTATACTAGTATAACTATACTGTACTAGTATAACTATACTGTACTAGTATACTATAACACTATACATATAATACACCTAACTAATGAGTTCTGCACTTATTAATGAATAACTTAAAACTTTTTTTAAAAATTGTTTTATTTGAAAGAAGGTCTTTCATACTGAATTTTGTTTCAGTTTGCTGTTTCTCCTTGTCAGCTGTGTTGGTGGTGTGCATGCCTTGGGTGAAAGCCACTTACATTGTGTGGTTGGCGTGCTTGTACAGCGGCGTGATCTTCGCTGCTTCCATATCCACTATAGGACTGGCTGTAGAACTGTTCCCCACCTCAGTAAGGTAAAGTAATAAGTTTACTGGTCTGCACGAATCGTTGCACGTTTTTCGATTGTAATGGTAACGTTAGGGGGGGATATCTTGTCCCTTTAGATATGACTTACTTTTCCATTAACTTAACGATAAGTGTAGGGCAAAATGCAATACTATTAATATGAATTTCAAATTAATATAAGTAGGATATAAGAAAATGTTGACAATATTTATTTAATGTCCAGTTTGGGTTTTTCCTCTTGAAGAAGGACTCACACTGAAGACGCTACTTATAGGAGTATATGCGGGGGAAAAGTGTACCTTGTTTTTGGAGTGATTTTGATTTTGCAGATATCACTTTGATTTTGAAAGCAATTATGCACTTTGAATTGCAGAGTGTTTATTTTTGCAGGACTCTGGCAGTCAGCCTAACCATGACATCGGGAAGAACTGGTGTGGTCCTCGGGAGTCTCATGCATCCGTTCCTGCTGGCCCTGTCCTGTTGGACACCGTTTGTTACGGTCGGAGCATTCTGTATTGGTAAGTTGTTTACAAAAGGCTGTACACTTAGCAAGGCTCAGACATATTTCGATAGCCTATACAAGAGGAACTTGCGATCGTTGTGGAATATAAATACGTTTTAACAACCCGGTTTCATCAGTTTTTGAATAAATCTAGTATGTTGTCGTATTTTATATCAATCCATTAATAAAAACTCAAACTCAATCAGTCAATGAATGTTGAGAACCGAAACTCCTAAGAAAGAATTATGACAACCAATTCCTATTGGATCCCTTAACAAAGCATGCTTGCTAATGAAGAATAACAATTCTGATTATGTCGAACCTAATTTCCTCGTTCTCTGTTGAAGACGTATCGAAGATATTTTAAAAATTCATTTCTATCCCGTTAGCGAGACAGCTGCGTGCCGCGAATAGACATATAAATAAATGCTAAGTATCATTTCAATTTGTGTCACATATACTGTCCTGTTGATTTTTGTTTCATAATGCATTATGTTGAGTATAATGATCTGCCTTCCCTAGCTTCGTCAATTCTACTATTGTTGACTCGTTTTGGAGAACCTCCATCTTCAAAAACTATATCTATACTATACACTATCTATATATCTATCTATATATACTATCTATACTATATAGAGTATAGATATAGTTTTTGAAGATGGAGGTTCACCGAAACGCGTCAACAAAAGTAGAATTGACGAAGCTAGGGAAGGCAGATCATTATACTCAACATAGTGACAATAATCCTAGCAGAAAAGAAGAAGAATAAAAAGAATTTCGTAATGCATGGTTGCCGTAAGAAAAATTAAGTACTTTTATTCGAAAAACTTGTGTATATTACAATAGATAAAATATGTCATTAATTTATATTTAAGTCACAGCTTAATGAATTTTGTGTTTGTAATTTATTTTTTATTTTCCAGTTTCAGGTACAATTGTGTTTTTAGCGGCTCCTGGAAAGAACAAAGCGGACAAACTAAATCACAATCTTCAAGTCGTTGCTTAATGAGCTGTCACATTTTATCCGTCAATTTTAAAATAGTACAAAGTAAGCCATTAGTTGGTTTTCATAATTTTTAAAATTTATTATTCCTATTTATTACTTGTTATGTCTGTCAGTAATGTCCGGGGGGGGGTACCCACATTGTTATAAATACGGCAGCAATGCTGAAACCGTTTCTTGCAAAGTTGGGTTTTACTTTTAACAAAATTTTGTTGAGACGTTTAGTCCTGGTATGAAGCGTTGCAATCGCGTCTAATTCAACGTATTTCAACAAATTATCCAGTAAAAGTAGTTCCCGCGCAGAAGTGCTGGAAAGGAAAAGTGAGCCAGTTTCAACATTCGAACTGTTTCATCACACACAGTGACTGCTGTGAATTGTTACAAAGTGTTACAAAATAACCATTTTTTTAAAATTTGCTTCAACACACACTTTCCTGTCTTTTTCCATGTTTATAGTCAGATAACGTCTGACAGGTGGCAAGAAAAACTTACTTATAGCCTTACAGTATTTCAGAGGCTTTTCTTTATACTTTTTGGGAGATTCAGTCTTGCACATGTAAACATGAATATTTCAATCAATTTATATCCTTTACTTAACGTCAGTATTCGGTACTTCCCCTTTAGGACTAAGAGTTTCTCGTGTAACTCCAAAGAAGAGCGAGAACGACCAAGTGTAGTGAAGTGCACACGGCTCTCAGTTTAGCTCATGTTTTCTTACTGTGCAAGTCACAACACCAGATAGACAGTAGAGTCCCTGGGTAGATGACAGCGGGATTCATTACAGGGTACTGTAGCCTCAGGGTGGGCATGTACCACCGATAAAGCATGGCAGGAAAGGAAGAGGTCCTCCAGCTACTTAGTGGACTGAGAGCACCGTTGCAAGAGGCTTACTTGGGCAATGGATTCTTTGATCACGGTATCACCTCATAACCTTTAAAAACAAAACTAATTAATTTAATTTAACTGTTCAAAGCGGTTTTTCTTTCGTGCCTTTGCTTCTATATTCTACGTTCTATGTTCTGCAAGGCGTATTATTCCAAAACACAGGTTTGGAGGTATTTTTGTGTAACCATATGTTCCAAATTATACAAACGTTCCACGTTTTAAAAATGACAAACTTCAAGGCTTATATGTCTTTTTTTTTGTGTTTAACGTCCGACTATTGTGCACACTTGGGCTAATGCAGACGATGGGATGATTTATAGCGTATGAAAATGCCAAGCCCTTGCCGGGAATCGAACCCGGGTCCTCTGGGTGACAGCCTAGTACGTTTGTAATGTTGACAATCTCGAACAATGTTAACAACAAAAATATTTTCTATTGACGACAAATATAAAGTTTTGTTTTTCCTGACTTATAAATATAAGTGTGTTCTAAACAATGCAAGCCGCCACATTGCTGGCACACATTGGTGTGTCTTATCGCCGAGGTTATACAATATATGGTAACAGTTTCAGCGCCTTATGAATACAGAATCAGTGGCACTCTGGTTTTGGTTTTGTAAACATTTATTAACACTTAAACATATTGGTACTATTTTATAATACGAGCAGACGTTACTGTGTGGCTATTCTAATTTCAGCCTTCTGTAAGTAGTCTCTTCTGAAGGTCTTGTTCAGAAGACTGCCGACGTATGAGCGGAACCACACCGGGGCGAGGCAGGTGATGAAGTACTGCAAAACATCCAAATTGCATTTAACAACATAATTCGGTTTTTGCAAAACTTAAGTGATATACAAATTCATAGCTCTAGGACACTTGCAGAAACATTTACCTTGCCTACTCCTGGCCTACTTCATCATGATTCTGCGCAATGTGGAAGTTTTATGTGGTGCCTGTTTTATTCATTATATGCACACCCTTCTATTTTTGATTTACTTTCAATAGCACTGTTATGGCTTCAAAATTTATCTGTACCTTCACTCTTCAGTTACTTTGGTAATCAATTGTGTTTATGCCAAGTTATTTGCTTATATATATATATATAAAACGTCGTGGATCACACAAGTCATAATAGACCTATATGACTTAGAAATAGACTTAACAGACTTTAAAGACAGGAACGCATACAGGAGAAAGATGCTTGGTTGGAAGGTCCCAGAGAGTGAAATCCCAAAGAGAGCAGGAGTAAAATGGACGGAGGAGCGGAGGAGGATCCATAGGGACAGGATGAAGGAGGTGTGGAGGATTAGAAGGAACAAGACATGCGTCGGAGTTCTTTGCCTGATCCAACAAAGTCTATGCGCAAATAATAATAATAATATATATAAAATATGCGCCTGCAATTTAGCTCAGTTTGGTTTAATTCCATGCAAATCTGAACACTCAGTTTTTTTATAAAAAACCGAGACAAGTTTTGTTTATTGTTCGCTGTTTATTGTTCGATACTAACTGAACTTACGTAATGCTTTCGTGTCGACTATACTTTTAAAATTCATATTTAAATGAATTTAAAGTTATTCTACTTGAAAAATGAAGAAATTCTCCTTTCAGAATAAAGAATAATTTTCTTGTGTATTTCAAAAGTAGAGTAAAAGCCAAATTTACGTTAAGGCAAGTATCAGCGGAGCGACGATACACACCTGAATACCGTGAGCCCAGTATCCCGTGGAGTGGTTGACCAGTCCCAGAGTGTTGACGGCGTTCTCGGAGTAGTAGTGCGCTGGAGGCACGAATACACTGTTTTCTTGCAATCTGTGACTGAAAGCGTTCATCTTGGTGTTGACGAAGAATGGCGACAAATGTTGGATCGTGATACCTTGGTGTGCGTACTCCACCCGTAATGCATCCGAAAAGCTCTTCACGAAGGCCTGCGGGCAATCAAGGTTAAAGTAGCAATAGTTCTAAGGGGAAAACAGGAGGAAGCAGGAAGAAAAATGAAACGCAAATTGGAAGGTGGACGTTGAAAAAAGTCAAAAATCTGGTATATATATATATATATATATATATAAAACAAAAACGTAGTATTAGTATAAAAGACAAAGTAATGAATAAAAACATTGATCTTCATATCATTGTAATACAATGAAGTATTACAGATATGAACAGTTTTGAGTAAAACACACACACACACACACACACACACACACACACACACACACACACACACACACACACACACACACACACACACACACACACACACACACACACACACACACACACACACACACACACACACACACACACACACACACACACACACACACACACACATATATATATATATATATATATATATATATATATATATATATATACATATATACATAGACATAGAAAAGTATAATAAAGATCTTACGTCAATGCACACAGAGAGGAACCAAAAAAACTTTTTTTAAGAAAATAAAGAATATACTGTATTAGATTCAGATTTATGTGACAGAAATGGAAGCTTTCAATTGGTTGATCAAGCTCCTGAACTTGTAGTGTTGTCAGTAACTCACAAAACCCAAGAAGCCCAAGCTGGACCTTCTGTCTGGCTACGTAGGTGGACTCTGGATACAAGAGGACCTCCAGCGTTGATCTAGCTACTTGTAAACAAATCTTCAAAACCCACAAAATTCACAAACAATTGAAAATTTAAAAAAGTTCCTGAGGAGTAAAAATAACATTGAGGTGGAGGAAAGTGTATCTAACCCGAAGCAGTGTATGGGGCAGACTGTAGCAGACTGTATGGGTTAGGCGGACCTGTCCGGTCTGCAAGTCGTGTCAAACATCTTAGATCAGTGAGGCCGTCTACAAATTAAATCTAGAAGCAGAAGAGCTCTTAGGGATCAAAACTTGAGTATGAGAAACAAAACTCTTAAAGGGCTGCAGGAAACCTTTGCCAAGGACTTGAGGGCTGTATGCCAGGAATATTACACCATGGGTAGACTATGAACCATGGGTAGATAAGGAGCTTAAAATACCTGTAGGAGGCTTTCCGGACATTGAAGATCTCCATCAGAATGAGCTAGTCAGTGAAATGGTCTACGGAACTAGAACCCAAGGGGCTTGGTTACACAGTGGATCCTTTTATTACAGTGCTGAGGACCACAGAACCACTTAACCTCTCTCTAACTAATCAATCAATCAATCAACTTATATAACTGTGGCACCTATGTGTGTGTGTGTGTGTGTGTGGCTTTATATCGTACTGAGGTATACGTTACCTTAGAAGCTGCGTACACTGTCATCAGAGGCAGAGGCTGCAACTCGGCGCTAGAAGACACGTTCACTATGGCACCTTTCTTCCTTTCCAGCATCTGAGGTATTACCAGCCTTGTCATGAACACTGTGGCACCTATGTGTGTGGGCTTTATATCGTACTGAGGTATACGTTACCTTAGAAGCTGCGTACACTGTCATCAGAGGCAGAGGCTGCAACTCGGCGCTAGAAGACACGTTCACTATGGCACCTTTCTTCCTTTCCAGCATCTGAGGTATTACCAGCCTTGTCATGAACACTGTGGCACCTATGTGTGTGTGGGCTTCATATCGTACTGAGGTATACGTTACCTTAGAAGCTGCGTACACTGTCATCAGAGGCAGAGGCTGCAACTCGGCGCTAGAAGACACGTTCACTATGGCACCTTTCTTCCTTTCCAGCATCTGAGGTATTACCAGCCTTGTCATGAACACTGTGGCACCTATGTGTGTGGGCTTTATATCGTACTGAGGTATACGTTACCTTAGAAGCTGCGTACACTGTCATCAGAGGTAGAGGCTGCAACTCGGCGCTAGAAGACACGTTCACTATGGCACCTTTCTTCCTTTCCAGCATCTGAAGTATTACCAGCCTTGTCATGAACACTGTGGCACCTATGTGTGTGGGCTTTATATCGTACTGAGGTATACGTTACCTTAGAAGCTGCGTACACTGTCATCAGAGGTAGAGGCTGCAACTCGGCGCTAGAAGACACGTTCACTATGGCACCTTTCTTCCTTTCCAGCATCTGAAGTATTACCAGCCTTGTCATGAACACTGTGGCACCTATGTGTGTGGGCTTTATATCGTACTGAGGTATACGTTACCTTAGAAGCTGCGTACACTGTCATCAGAGGCAGAGGCTGCAACTCGGCGCTAGAAGACACGTTCACTATGGCACCTTTCTTCCTTTCCAGCATCTGAGGTATTACCAGCCTTGTCATGAACACTGTGGCACCTATGTGTGTGGGCTTTATATCGTACTGAGGTATACGTTACCTTAGAAGCTGCGTACACTGTCATCAGAGGTAGAGGCTGCAACTCGGCGCTAGAAGACACGTTCACTATGGCACCTTTCTTCCTTTCCAGCATCTGAGGTATTACCAGCCTTGTCATGAACACTGTGGCACCTATGTGTGTGGGCTTTATATCGTACTGAGGTATACGTTACCTTAGAAGCTGCGTACACTGTCATCAGAGGCAGAGGCTGCAACTCGGCGCTAGAAGACACGTTCACTATGGCACCTTTCTTTCTTTCCAGCATCTGAAGTATTACCAGCCTTGTCATGAACACTGTGGCACCTATGTGTGTGGGCTTTATATCGTACTGAGGTATACGTTACCTTAGAAGCTGCGTACACTGTCATCAGAGGTAGAGGCTGCAACTCGGCGCTAGAAGACACGTTCACTATGGCACCTTTCTTCCTTTCCAGCATCTGAGGTATTACCAGCCTTGTCATGAACACTGTGGCACCTATGTGTGTGGGCTTTATATCGTACTGAGGTATACGTTACCTTAGAAGCTGCGTACACTGTCATCAGAGGCAGAGGCTGCAACTCGGCGCTAGAAGACACGTTCACTATGGCACCTTTCTTCCTTTCCAGCATCTGAAGTATTACCAGCCTTGTCATGAACACTGTGGCACCTATGTGTGTGGGCTTTATATCGTACTGAGGTATACGTTACCTTAGAAGCTGCGTACACTGTCATCAGAGGCAGAGGCTGCAACTCGGCGCTAGAAGACACGTTCACTATGGCACCTTTCTTCCTTTCCAGCATCTGAGGTATTACCAGCCTTGTCATGAACACTGTGGCACCTATGTGTGTGGGCTTTATATCGTACTGAGGTATACGTTACCTTAGAAGCTGCGTACACTGTCATCAGAGGCAGAGGCTGCAACTCGGCGCTAGAAGACACGTTCACTATGGCACCTTTCTTCCTTTCCAGCATCTGAAGTATTACCAGCCTTGTCATGAACACTGTGGCACCTATGTGTGTGGGCTTTATATCGTACTGAGGTATACGTTACCTTAGAAGCTGCGTACACTGTCATCAGAGGCAGAGGCTGCAACTCGGCGCTAGAAGACACGTTCACTATGGCACCTTTCTTCCTTTCCAGCATCTGAAGTATTACCAGCCTTGTCATGAACACTGTGGCACCTATGTGTGTGGGCTTTATATCGTACTGAGGTATACGTTACCTTAGAAGCTGCGTACACTGTCATGAGAGGCAGAGGCTGCAACTCGGCGCTAGAAGACACGTTCACTATGGCACCTTTCTTCCTTTCCAGCATCTGAGGTATTACCAGCCTTGTCATGAACACTGTGGCACCTATGTTGATGTTGATGATGTCCCACAACTCTTGCTCGGAAGTTTCGCTCAGGTAAGTCGGGTAGGTAAGGTTCTTGCCCACATTGTTCACTGCAACACACAAGTTCGGAGAGCGTGAGTGTAAAGGGAATGTTTTTTTATCGGTTCCAAAGATTTCGTCAGTGTTTTCTCAAACTCAGTTCCAGTTTACATTTGAAAAATCCGGGTTTGAAGTTTTTTAAAAATTAAAAGTCGATTCCGTCCGTCGTTTTGCTTAAATTTTGGATATAATAGTATATCAGGATTCGTGTGACTAGTGAATGTAGCAAATTAAAAAATAAACCGGTTTGGGAGTACACTGGAAAAAATTGGGACTGCAGTTAGAGTTTGTTCGTTCGTTCGTTTCTTTGTTTGTTTTTAATTTGCTTTCGAACTACAATATCGTTTTGTTTCATATTTCGTACACTCACTTTTAGGGACGATTTTAACAAAGTTTGAGCCAATCAGATATTGAGAAATTACAAATTCTAATTGTCTCGCAATCTTCTTAGCCAAATATGAGGAAGTCAAATTTGTATATTACACCATATGATTTTTTTTTAATTCATTGTAAGTGCACGCAAAACAAGCTCGTTTGAATTTACAATGCGTTTTTTGATCATGACTTTCTGAAGCTGGGTGTCTTCTTGTTATACACATTTTGAATACTCAAGGTAAAATGTTCGCAAATTATTTTATCTTATCTTATTATCAGGTACAAAAAAACTTACTTTTAAATCAGCAAAGTTTTCTAATACCGAACAAAAAAAAAGTGTTTAAAAAAATGTTGGAATTGCATTCTGTTACAATCTGCCTTGAAAATAATAACGGATTATTTTTTCTTAATTTTTGGCAAAACACAAACAATTATTAATTTTTTTAAAATTTCTAATAAGACTTACCCAAAATTCCAATTTGAATGCCTTTAAGTTCTTCTTGAATTTTTTTAAATATTGCTTGCCCTTTACTGAAGTCTGCACAAACTATTTTCGTTTTCACCTCGTACATGGTTTCTGTAAAAGTAAAAACAAAAATGCTATTTAATTATGATGTTGAACAATAGCAGTAAAATGTATCTCGTGAAACCACAAGAAAATTTAATAGAAGCAGTAACGCTTGACCTTGACATGTCTGCAAGTCGGAATGTCGTGTCAATATAAATTCGTTTGAAGCAATAATTAATAAACAAAACACATGAATTTAGTTATTTTACATGGAAAGATATCGCTTGTTAAACATTGTGTGTTTGTGGTAAGCTGACTGCTGCATTGTAACTAATGTCTCGAAATGTAGATAACAAAGTAATTGTCTAAAATCTGCTGTTTTGTGAAGCCAGGTCAAATGTTCTGTGTTTTATTAACAGTGATTGATATTGCAATGATCTAGCGACATCTCTGAAATATTCTTTAAGGCAGTGCTGCGTATAAACCGGGACTGGTTACTCTAAATCAATTCTGCTAATTTTGCCAGCATACAGAGTGCATGGAAAATGTAGTTTAGTAACTGAACTACTAAAAGAAGCAGTAAAACTGTGGCATGTGTGTGCGGAAGTCAGAAACGCATTGTTACCCTGAAACAGTATGCCACAGTACTCCAGGCAGAAGTGGTAGCCATCAATGAATATGTTCGGGAGAATTTCAACCGGTACATTCACATTTATACCGACAGCCAGACAACCATTAAAGCACTTCCAGGTCAAACGATAAAGTCTAAACTGGTCTGGTAGTGGCGTGAGAATTTCAACGCTCTGTCCTTGGAAAACCAGGTTACTCTATACTGAATGCCAGGGCGGTCGAGGGTAACGAGGAGGCGACTGGGATCTGCACCTGATCAGTACGAGATCCGTCAGAAGGGGTTTCTGTGTGTCTGGCTGGGACTTTCGTATCAATAGGTGGATGAATAAGAAACACCAGGGAAAATGACAACCTTATACGGCAATGTTATTGTAAACGTATTTTAAAAGAGAACACGGAGGAAAAATACGAACCTTGGGCATAGGAAGAAAGACGAAACTTCACAATTGTGAGACTTTTGAAGACTAAGGGTATTCAGGTTCCAGGATCTTGAGGATTTCCAGCAGAAGTCAGTGGACTGCTTAGATAAAGAGCGAGATAAGCCAAGCGTGCAGTTCCTAGAGTACAAACGTAATGAATAATCCGATGAGATTATTGTAATTGTTTTAAAATTAAACATTAACTGGTTCCGTCCGATACTCTCCGGACATCCGGGATGTGTGCAGCAAGCCTCAACCCGGTACTTTCACCTTGCTGAGTGCGACCATACACACGTATGTAACTGTTGCATGTGCTCGTTGTTTCCGGTTACGTGTATTGCACTTATCGGGCTGCACAATGAGACCTTTTAACCTGTTTTACTTGTTTTCTGTAAGTAAGTGACAAGGAGTGATTCTGAGTAAGTGAGAGTGAGAGAGAGAGAGAGAGAGAGAGAGAGAGAGAGAGAGAGAGAGAGAACCGTTTCCGCCAATATAACCGGTAACCTTCATATTTAAGAAAAAATGTTACTGCTCCAATGTTATCCTTGCGCAAGGGCCGTGCTAATCTTCTCTGTATCGTTCCAATTTTAGTATAGGCTATGTACTGCCGGAGACTGGAGGGGATGAATAGGGGTGAGTATGTGTTGGTAAGATAGTTTTATCTAGTCGTAATAGAGACATACCGAGGGTTATCGGACTGAACTGAGTAGGTCCGGTGCCCCGAGGGCGAAGAGAGATCTGGTTCTGGTGTTGTAGGAGTCTGGGGCGTACTTGGGGTAGGCGTTAAGTTTGTTAGGGCAGAGAGGTGGTACGGATGTGGATTAGGTAAGTATGAGTGTGCGAGTGGATGCCGAAGACCAGGAGACCCGGAGTCCTAGGCGTATCACGAAGGGAAACCGAAACAGTGTCGATCGGTCATGTGTGATCAGTCGAGGCCTTTAAGGAGGGTGGAGGGCCGTCATCCAATACTGGTACCACGGGAGCATAATGAGCACTGCTGGGGATTTACTCCGGCACCTATGCGTTTTGAGGTTGGGCTGGCGGGAGTAATATCACTGCAGGATAGTAGATAACGAAATATGCCTTCTTTCTTGCTGAGTGGAGATTGGCGGGAGCCGACCTCCATGGCACAAGTCGTAATAAACTGCTCCAGTTTTATGCTCGTTGTTGGCCAAACGGAGTAATAAACAAACACAAACTAAATGCCGAACGGTCAATTTGAAACAGAACCTTCGCTCAGCTCGTTCAATAGTGTTAAACTGAAACACTCTAATGCTTTCGTTAACAGTCAGAGTGTTGGTTACATTCAGTGTTTGAGTACTTACGTATTTCTGTCGCCACTTTGATAAGCTTCTGCTCGCTCCGACTGACTAGGACGATGTTGATGCCTCGCTTGGCGAGTTCTATGGCGTACGCTCTGCCAATGCCATCCGTGGACCCCGTCACCACTGTAAACAAATTTTATTCCATAATTATAGACTTTAAAATTGTGAACAAACATTATTTGAAAAAAGTAAGTAACGTTATAAGGCTAAGGGAATTTGTTATGTCTCTCTAGCGTCTAAACAATGAGTCGTGTTTTAAATAAAAAGATAACTTTTGGTTCTGTTTTGCTACAAGAATTTTAATTAAGTGTATCAAAGCGAGATAAATGTATCGTTCCGCCTTTATACCATTTCAAACAACCAATAGTTTATATTAGAAAAACAAATACTATAAAACACATTGCACAATTAATATTCCCCTCCCCACCAAACAAAAGAAAAAATTGGTCTAATTTTTCAAAATGTAGTCATATTTATGAAGGTTTTCAATTAAAGTCAAGTAAACTTCAAATAAAATAAATTTGTGATTCGAGAATAAATATAAAAACAAACCCGATGACAGTCAAAGTTTTTACGACATCTGCCGCCTACATTACGTTTCCATACTTGTGCGCTAAATTTCTAAATGCATCATTTGTAAAAAATCAGCTTGCATCCAAAATTTTAAAGAAATCTGTCAGTTTAGGTTGCTCAATGAAGTTTAGCAGCCCACCGATTAGCTCATTCTGCTTTAGGTCCTCAGGGGCTTAGAAGCCAAACACCTTGCCTACTCCTGTCAAGAGCATAAGCTACACACGGTTTCTCCGTGGTATATTCCTATCCTGTTCACGCGCACTCTCAGACCACAGTGGTTTTCCCGAGTTACCCCTGGCCCAGTATCTTCATGCTATTTTACTCCCCCAAACCACTTCTATAGTTCTCCAAGATTTGTTGTGCTTTGAAAGTTTGTTTCCAGCCATACAAATCCCGCAAGCAGCCGGGCAATGATATGTAAGCCTAGATCAGTTCCACTAAGCTCTAGTTCAGTCACACAGCCACATGAAGGGATCTACTCCGACATCACATAGATGAAGAAAGGATTTTGAAGTGTTTAATATGCCTATATTAAAACACATTGTGTATATAAATATTCAATACATAACCTGTAAGTTCTGTAGGTACAATTCCGTAAGATCAAACTTGAAAACAATATTTTTAAAGACAGGTTAGTCGAAAGGCTTATTTGAAAAGTCTTAGCCTTGAGTTTGAGGTGGGATGTATATATCCTAATTAACACATTCGCCTGTTAAGGTTAACAAAAGTGTATATAAGAAATGAATAGTCAGCTGTATGAATGATCAGCTGTATTAAATTTTAATATTGGTTTCTATTACAACAAAAGCATAATTTTCATAACAGCTGTTGAGTAGAAACAAAAATGTAATTAAGTTCAAATATTGATGTCTATGGTAACAAAAGTATAATTTTCATAGCAGCTGTTGGGTAAAAACAAAATTATAATTAAATTCAAATACTGATGTCTATGGTAACAAAAGCATAATTTTCATAGCAGCTGTTGGGTAAAAACAAAATTATAATTAAATTCAAATATTGATGTCTATGGTAACAAAAGTATAATTTTCATAGCAGCTGTTGGGTAAAAACAAAATTATAATTAAATTCAAATATTGATGTCTATGGTAACAAAAGTATAATTTTCATAGCAGCTGTTGGGTAAAAACAAAATTATAATTAAATTCAAATATTGATGTCTATGGTAACAAAAGCATAATTTTCATTAGAAACAAAATTGTAATTAAGTTCAAATATTGATGTCTATGGTAACAAAAGCATAATTTTCATAGCAGCTGTTGGGTAAAAACAAAATTATAATTAAATTCAAATACTGATGTCTATGGTAACAAAAGTATAATTTTCATAGCAGCTGTTGGGTAAAAACAAAATTATAATTAAATTCAAATACTGATGTCTATGGTAACAAAAGCATAATTTTCATAGCAGCTGTTGGGTAAAAACAAAATTATAATTAAATTCAAATACTGATGTCTATGGTAACAAAAGCATAATTTTCATAGCAGCTGTTGGGTAAAAACAAAATTATAATTAAATTCAAATATTGATGTCTATGGTAACAAAAGTATAATTTTCATAGCAGCTGTTGGGTAAAAACAAAATTATAATTAAATTCAAATATTGATGTCTATGGTAACAAAAGCATAATTTTCATAACAGCTGTTGAGTAGAAACAAAAATGTAATTAAGTTCAAATATTGATGTCTATGGTAACAAAAGTATAATTTTCATAGCAGCTGTTGGGTAAAAACAAAATTATAATTAAATTCAAATATTGATGTCTATGGTAACAAAAGTATAATTTTCATAGCAGCTGTTGGGTAAAAACAAAATTATAATTAAATTCAAATATTGATGTCTATGGTAACAAAAGCATAATTTTCATAACAGCTGTTGAGTAGAAACAAAAATGTAATTAAGTTCAAATATTGATGTCTATGGTAACAAAAGTATAATTTTCATAGCAGCTGTTGGGTAAAAACAAAATTATAATTAAATTCAAATATTGATGTCTATGGTAACAAAAGCATAATTTTCATAACAGCTGTTGAGGAAAAACAAAATTATAATTAAGTTCTAATACTGGTTTCTACGGTAACAATTTAAATAAATAGATATTTCGTGTGTTTGGACACAAAGTGGACAGAGGTTTCCCCTATAGTACAGGCGTTATTGTTCAAGGTAAACGCCTTTTGAAGAGAATATTTTGAGAGAATGCTAAGTCGTTGAAAGATGTTTGAAGGCTTATTTTAAGAGAACTAGAATTTAAAAGAAAACTATACGTTTGTCTTAATTAAGCCTTTAGGGGAGGGCAGTAAAGAGCAGTTAGAAATAAATAGTAATGATCAGCTGTGTTCATCAGTAATTTGAATAACAGCTGTTTTATAATTTGTTTGTAGAGTTTCTTAAATCATTTCATATTTTCTGGATTTAATGTTGGAAAATGTTTTCGTTATAATTTTTCCTAATTGCCCAGAATATTTACGCACTTATAATTTTTAGAAGATCCATGATTAAGTTTTTAAATAATGTCATTAATTATAAATATAATCTGAATGATTATTAACAAACTATATGTGCCTTGTGACTATTGCACTTACACTAAGTGTTGTAGGTTGAAGAGACCATAGTTAGTGTAAACAATCCCAGGGTCGACCCGTTCTGTAATATTTAAACAAGCTCAACCGGTTTTAAATTTCCTAACAGAGAGTTGCGTGAAACCTTATTCAGTAGAATTTTAATATGTAGTTGTAGCCTTCGTAATTCGTTAAGCCACGGAGAGAAATTAAAGTTTAAACGCTAGCTTAAAATGAAAACGGTTCTGTTTTAGTTACGAACAAATAGGCGTAGGCAAATTTAACGTTGACAAATTTCACCCCCCATGATACCCTTAAATACGCTCTTTGCATAGCGCTTAATAATAACATTAAAACTATTAATATTTTAAAAACTGTATCATTTAAATATTCACTTTAATACGCAATTAAAACACATTGATTTGAGCTACTTCGCAGGTGTACCAACCTATGTATTTAAAAGAAAAAAACGTTTTATACAAACAAAAAGGCTTTAGACCCATGGACCGCTTCAATTTCGAAAATCACTATGAAAATTGTATTAGTGAATTAAACACCGTTTTTACTCAGTTACATCTGATACGTTTAGCAGCGTAAAAACGTTGTTTTAGAAGGTCGGTAATGTAACTTAACTACTGAACTTTTAGTGGTTTAGGGTTTGAAGCATACAAGTTTTCCGTTAACAATTAATCATACACTACAAAAGATAAATCTAAAGTGAAAACCACGTCACTTTTTCTTTGTTCTTTAACTCGCAGAATCCGTTTCTGCACCTTTCTCTACATAAAATCGGCTGTAATACCCCAAATTAGTTCGAATTTAGAAAAACTGAATTTTCATTTCATTCTTAATTAAATTCTTCGTCTAATTATGTAATCAAATGTTACAGAATCAAATTATTTTATGGGGGTTCCCTTGAATTTAAAAAAAATCTATGTATTTTTAGCGTTATGTTAATTTCGTGTGTACTTAATTATTTGGTGGTTTTTAAAAGAACGTTTATTTTTTCACCAATACGTTGCTGCTGGTATTGATAGGTTTTTGTACCCGAGGCACAAATGTGGGTTAAGCTCTACATACTGGATGAAAAAACAGATTAAAATAGATTCTATAGTGTTTCCGGAGTGCACATTCAATTCGGATAAAACAAAACAAAAATATTTGGCGAGGAATTAACACTTCACGTGATTAACATATATAACTGCAGTTTTGTACGGGCAATCAAAAGCGCATAGGAAATCAGTTACTTTCACTTAAACGTTACAATAACTGCTACCTAATGTTGTTTCCTGTTTGTGGTATTAATGAACGTATACAGTAATTGTGTGCATACTGACAGAGTTAATTGCATTAATAAACAGTGTTATAATACAATCAACAGATAGGCCCTAAGTGTTAACTGTAGAGAGTGTATAATTATCGTTTGAAAATTAGTGTTTATGGTTTAATGAGGCATATCAAACACCGCGAATTATGAATGCCACGTGTGTGTGTGTGTGTGTGTGTGTGTGTGTGTGTGTGTGTGTGTATGTATGTGTGTGTGTGTGTGTGTGTGTGCACACGCTGTGTGTGTGTGTGTGTGTGTGTGTGTGTGTGTGTGTGTGTGTGTGTGTGTGTGTGTGTGTGTGTGTGTGTGTGTGTCTGTGTGTGTGTGTGTGTGTGTGTGTGTGTGTGTGTGTGTGTGTGTGTGTGTGTGTGTGTGTTGTGTGTGTGTGTGCGTGTGTGTGCGTGTGCGTGTGCGTGTGTGTGTGTGTGCGTGTGAGTGTGTGTGTGTCTGTGTGTGTGTGTGTGTGTGTGTGTGTGTGTGTGTGTGTGTGTGTGTGTGTGTGTGCACGCTGTGTGTGTGTGTGTGTGTGTGTGTGTGTGTGTGTGTGTGTGTGTGTGTGTGTGTGTGTGTGTGTGTGTGTGTGTGTGTGTTTGTATTATTTAAATCATTAATTTCCGTATCCGGAACTACCATTAAAATACTAATCGAAGATTAAACATTTATTAATTAAATGTCCCAATATCGACCAATTAAGTATTTTAATGGTTCATTGATAGTAATTATTATTCCATTTTATAAAATTTACAACGTTGTCATAGTTTGATTTGAGACTTTGTATTGTGCTAATTTATTTTCAATTAAATCACTTCAGTTTCGATGGCATTCAAAGTGATTTCCAACGTGTTTCTGCGCAGACGCAGTGCGGAAGAGTTACTGCAAGTTAAACCAACACGATACACATCAATGATCTGCTACCACTTAGTCAAATGTAACACAGGTACCTTAATACTGCAGGCTACTGACAGAATTTGTAGTTATTTGAATTTAATGCCCGAAATGAAATTATATTTTATAAAGTTTCGAACTTCATTTAAGAAAATATTGAATTTTATATTTATCTGTTTTATTATTTTAGAAATAAATACGTACATTCTATAATAAACAATAACAAAACCACAGCCCAGGCAACCATTAAGTCAGTCATGTATTGAATTAAAGATAACATGCCACTTAGCGTTCCTAATACAATTTGTAATTACAAGATTTTTCAATTTGCTTCAACAATGCATGACTGAGCAATGTTTAGAAACCCATTGTTGGTTGAATACCTTATGTAACTTATGACGTGTACAATTCTACGCATCTGTCTAAGTATATTTTTTACACACTGTGAATACGGGTTTGGCAATCCCAAGACGTCTAAGCTGGACCTAACCTTTCTTCATCTACCCGATGGTGGTGTACCGTACGTCGAATGTTGCGTAGCCAAGGGGAAGCTTAGGTTAAGGTGACCTCCAGATTCAATCCCTAAGTGCTGATATTATCTGCTATTCATGCGGGACTGCATGAGTGGACATTTTAGTTCCCTAGCTATTTGTGGGATTTGGATGGCTGGGAGCAAACCCTCAAAGCTCAGTAAACCCGGAGGAACTCGCAAAAGTGACACTGAGGTTTCAGGCGCACCTACCCAAGCTACAGTGCAAGAAGGAGTGCCGGAGTTAAACAACTCAAATCACTTTCTCGGAGCGGCTGCCTGTCTGAAGTGAGACAGATATTGCAAACTGCATGCCGAATACATTCTCGCTGACGTAATAGAAGCCAGTTTCTATAAATATAGCTTTTTTATCTGATTTCATTACCATTATTAATAAAACTGCATAATTTTCAATTCATTTTGAAAAATTAAAATGTTAACGTATAAAAACGGACTCAAGATAAACCAAAATCGATTTTTTTTTTTTTTTAGTTTAACGTCCGACTATTGTGCACACTTGGGCTAATGCAGACGATGGGATGATTTATAGCGTATGAAAATGCCAAGCCCTGGCCGGAAATCGAACCAGGGGCCTCGGGGTGAAAGCCTAGTACGCTATCCACTAGGCCACCGAGGCGGCTACCAAAATCGATATGTGTGTCGACTAAATTGGCATACATTAACATATCGAGTTTTACATTACATTGCCAACACGCAAGTATAACACATGTTATGGTTTGTTTAATTTTCGATAAACTGCTTCTCCAATTGTTCATTGTATAATGCGCATTAGGCTGTGTAGTGCACAAAGTTTGGTAGTGTAGATACACGGATAAATGCAACCTGTGTTGTGCAATTAGTCTGACATCACAACACTGTATTAAATTTGTAATTCAACTGTCTCTGTCTCTCTTGGATGTCTGTTTAAATGAATACCTTGGCCCGTTTCCTTTCTTCTTCTAATGTATTATTACATTATTGTCTTTCCTCTTGGGGTTGGTAAAGTTCAGATTGTTTCGACATTCGCAGCCATCCTCATATCCATAACGGGAAGTTGGTGCAGTGAAATGTTTTACATAACAGTTTTTAGTATTGCTTCGCGAATCGCGGGATGTGTACTTGATGAATATTTTTGAAATAATCTTTTTATATTTTTTTGCGACGCTTATCCAAAATTGATCTATTGGAGCTGCCATCGTAGGAAGGCCCAGACCGAGACATCTATTGGAGCTGCCATCGTAGGAAGGCCCAGACCGAGACATCTATTGGAGCTGCCATCGTAGGAAGGCCCAGACCGAGACATCTATTGAGCTGCCATCGTAGGAAGGCCCAGACCGAGACCTCTATTGGAGCTGCCATCGTAGGAAGGCCCAGACCGAGACCCCTATTGGAGCTGCCATCGTAGGAAGGCCCAGACCCAGACATCTATTGGAGCTGCCATCGTAGGAAGGCCCAGACCGAGACATCTATTGGAGCTGCCATCGTAGGAAGGCCCAGACCGAGACATCTATTGGAGCTGCCATCGTAGGAAGGCCCAGACCGAGACATCTATTGGAGCTGCCATCGTAGGAAGGCCCAGACCGAGACCTCTATTGGAGCTGCCATCGTAGGAAGGCCCAGACCGAGACCTCTTTAAATCGCTAACATATACTTCATCTTCTTTTTATATTCTTCTTCTTTTCTGCTGGGATTATCACTATGTTCCTTATAATGATCTGGCTTCCCTACCTTCGTCAATTCTACTTTCGTTGACGCGTTTCGGAGAACCTCCATCTTCAAAAACTATGGAGGTTCCCATTAAACTAAACTATTAATTTAGCCCATTTTCGTTTTTTATCTTTTTTTTTATCACTGTTTTCTTCCTCTCTCTTTCTTTTAATTCTCCGTAACAGATTTCTTATAATTTTTAAATCATAATCGTGTTCACTCCTATTTGGAAAATTGTGTTCAATTCTTCTTTATATTCTGTCCTCTTTAATGGTACATTTAATAATCTATGTTTTGTTTAGAACATAAACTAGCGGCGTTTAGAACACATGTTCAATAGATAGATGTTTAGATGTGTTGAATAGAGGAGGAGGTACGAGGTGGAGCTAGAAAATTATAAATAGGACGAGCCATAATATTGGTGACCAGTATTGATATAGTTTTTGAAGATGGAGGTTCTCCGAAACGCGTCAACAAAAGTAGAATTGACGAAGCTGGGGAAGGCAGGTCATTATACTGAACATAGTATATTCCATCTATATATTCCAAATGTTAAAAATTCATAATTTCTTTGAAAATTTGAATTCACCAGGGTTAACTCTAAATATATTATTATTTTGAATTTTCAGTGTAATTTGAAAATTGATAATAAATGTAAATTTCAATGCTGGTGACTATGTAAAATATAATTTAAAAAAATAAAAGTGGTAATATTGTTAATTGCGTGTACTATGAGGTAATAACTTCCAATTTCCTGGACTTACTAGTTAAGTATTCGCAACATACACCTTCTGTCTGACGTGATAAAAGCGAATTTCAAAACATGTTTCATCCTTATCTGACCTCATGACCCCAATCAACGTTTAAATCTACGCATTATAAACTTTCAAATTGTAACGACCCTCGCGGCCCCTGGTCTTGGTCGTGGTAGGTTATTTTAAATAAAACCTGTAGTTGTTTTTTACTCTAGAATGCATACTGCAGATAGTATCGAGCAACACTAAACCAAACAGTCGCCGCTTGTTGTTAGATTAATCGGGACGAACATTCACCTCCTCGCTTCGTGATATAACTTTCTCTTTTATTGAGAGAGCAAAACCGGTCCTAAAGCATTAAGCATTAAAACGTGTTCACTTCGCTTCTCTAAGATTCGACACGTTATGCCATAGCTTCACGTAAATATCAAGTTGTACAATATTTGTACAAGCGCAGGATGTGGGTCCGCAGGATGTGCAATGTAGGCCTATGTGTTGTCGTGACTTTCGAGCCACAGTCCCACGCAATAGAAGACCGAGCTTCTACATTCCGCTGGGTACATCCGCCATTTTGCAGTCGTTAAAGTTGTCGGAATTGTGTTAACCTGCCCCAACTCGGTGCAGTTTACGCTAGGCTTAGTGTCGCGTATGGCGTAACACCTACAGCACAGTAATTAGAGATGAAAGTGTCAGATACCAATACAACCGTTACCTTCCTATGTATAGAGTGCACCACTGTATTTATCACTGCTCTCTACGCACGCAGATGTAATTTGTTCCGCAATTATAACCGACTCTGAAACGACGGCAATAAACACGACGTTGAACTGTTTAACCAGCTCCTGTCCTGCAGTAACCCTCCACCTGACTTTTGGAAAATCCCAAACCAAATGTTTCGGCCACCTCGTACACCCCAAGTAAGCAATTTAGCTTGGCTCCCTGTGTTCCCTGCGTTCAACGACAAGAAATACAGAGTAAACAGTTTAAAGTGGCTGAAGTGATTTTAAAGTGCTGATGATTATCATCTGAGCCGGAAGTGTGTCCGACTGGTAATCCCTGTGTTCAACGACAAGAAATACAGAGTAAACAGTTTAAAGCGGCTGAAGTGATTTTAAAGTGCTGATGATTATCGTCTGAGCCGGATGTGTGTCAGACTGGTAATCCCTGCGTTCAACGACAAGAAATACAGAGTAAACAGTTTAAAGTGGCTGAAGTGATTTTAAAGTGCTGATGATTATCATCTGAGCCGGAAGTGTGTCCGACTGGTAATCCCTGTGTTAAACGACAAGAAATACAGAGTAAACAGTTTAAAGTGGCTGAAGTGATTTTAAAGTGCTGATGATTATCGCTGAGCCGGAAGTGTGTCCGACTGGTAATCCCTGTGTTAAACGACAAGAAATACAGAGTAAACAGTTTAAAGTGGCTGAAGTGATTTTAAAGTGCTGATGATTATCATCTGAGCCGGATGTGTGTCAGACTGGTAATCCCTGCGTTCAACGACAAGAAATACAGAGTAAACAGTTTAAAGTGGCTGAAGTGATTTTAAAGTGCTGATGATTATCATCTGAGCCGGATGTGTGTCAGACTGGTAATCTCTGCGTTCAACGACAAGAAATACAGAGTAAACAGTTTAAAGTGGCTGAAGTGATTTTAAAGTGCTGATGATTATCGCCTGAGCCGGAAGTGTGTCCGACTGGTAATCCCTGTGTTAAACGACAAGAAATACAGAGTAAACAGTTTAAAGCGGCTGAAGTGATTTTAAAGTGCTGATGATTATCGCCTGAGCCGGAAGTGTGTCCGACTGGTAATCCCTGTGTTAAACGACAAGAAATACAGAGTAAACAGTTTAAAGTGGCTGAAGTGATTTTAAAGTGCTGATGATTATCGCCTGAGCCGGAAGTGTGTCCGACTGGTAACATTGTCTCTGCACACCGCTGAGACTAAACCAAGTGAAAATATTTTTCATATAAATATATGGAAATTGATTAGTGTAACGTAATACGTACTGGCCGCTAAGTCTTGCCAAAGTCCGGATATAAATTAGAAAAATCCGCCAAGTTATTCAAAAATCTGTTTACGGGTATTTTAACAAAATGTTTTAAAATTTTTACCATAATATTTATGCAGATTCATGACTTAAATAAATGCACCAATCTTAAATAATATAAATTCTCTTTTAGAGTGTAAATCTAACCTAACCTAACCTAACGCGCAGATATTTTGTTTTTATTCGATCTAATTGCTTCGGTAAATTTATTTTATTTTAAATTGGGTTTGCTGACTTCAGTTATAACTATTTATTTATGAACAAAATGATGTCAATTCGGAGAATTTTTACGTTTATTTTTTACTTTTCGATCAGGATTTTCCGGTAAAATAACTGAATGTGTAAAATTTCTTAAATGTTTTTTACCGTAAAGCTTAGCACTTTAAAATAAAGACCGTTAGTATTATTTAGTTTTGACGTCTGACGCTAAGCCGAACTATTTAACTCGTTCAATTTACCGTTTAAACGCTGGAGTAGTTGACAGAAATTTGCTGCGATTGAATCTGGTTTTATATGTTGGTTATACGCCTGCAAAATGCTGAAACTATTTTTGTGCTCGTGCCTCTAAATATTCGAACCTCTACAGTTCTGTTGGATATTTCGTAACAATGATTCGAAAGTTCAAGGTCACCGGCCAATATTGTTGCCATAGCAACGGGGAGACACGTGCAGTGGTTACAAATGAATAACTGACCACGCTTTTGTTTCGACATTTCCTTATAATACGTTAAAGTGTACGTCCCATGTGTGTAAGTATTGTAGGCGATACAATATAAGCGCAGTAATAGAGCAAACTTGAGCAAGCGCATACATTAGGACATTTTATTTATTTCTTTAATTTTCAAAGCGATTTTAAATTTAAAATACTAAAAAGACATTAGTTTATGTAGGTAATACAAACAAATTGAAGCAGAAGGTGAGATTTTTGTAAATTCGCTTCCATCATGTCCAGCATGTTACAATTTCGACCGTTATACTCGTAGGTTTCACAATATCACGTCCGCGCCGGCGGCAGAACCGTTACAGGAGTTTCTGTAAAAACCCGTGTTTAATAGTTTAATCAGTAATTGCGTGCAGTTGCCGCCACTGTGACTATTAGAGCGTGGCCGTACGCCGGCTGTGAACACACAGGGTCTCAAAGGTAACAGCAAGCAACTCAAACAAACAGACATCCGGACATTAAGGCACAATAATTCACTTCAAAATTGAAAGAAACGTTTCAGTTATGAACGCTAGGTTTTGGTAAATTTGCTTAAGTTTGCCGTAACCGATTTTCTGGTTCTGCTTCAGCTGAAGAATTGGAATATCTACCCAAAACGTATCAAACACTTGAGTTGTTGCAGCTTGAGTCAATAAGTAAAGTGGAATTGAAAAAATTTATATATTTATTGTACTTATACAAATGTACTAGCGTTACTTTTTACTTTTGAAGATAATTTCCTCCTACTTCTATGCACAAACCGGCGTGTGATTTCCTTCCTGGAAGAAGATTATCGTCCTGGTGTTCAGAAAATGTTTCACCGCTTGTATGGCCTCTTCATCAAATCTTAAAAGATGAAATTGTTTGAGCCAGGTTTAAACTACATGGAGGGTGAAAACCCAGATTTTAAAGTAATATGACTGTGTTTTTAGACGAATGATGTCTAGCGTTATCATAATGCCTTTTGAAAGGTTAACGCAGTAGCTCACAGTAGTTCTCAATTTATTATTTGACCTTTAGGTTTGAAGTCAACCAAAATTGGACCTTTCATATTTTATTTTTGACTTCAATAAACGCAGTAGCTCTCAATTTATTATTTGACCTTTAGGTTTGAAGTCAACCAAAATTGGACCTTTCATATTTTATTTTTGACTTCAATAAACGCAGTAGCTCTCAATTTATTATTTGACCTTTAGGTTTGAAGTCAACCAAAATTGGACCTTTCATATTTTATTTTTGACTTCAATAAACGCAGTAGCTCTCAATTTATTATTTGACCTTTAGGTTTGAAGTCAACCAAAATTGGACCTTTCATATTTTATTTTTGACTTCAATAAACGCAGTAGCTCTCAATTTATTATTTGACCTTTAGGTTTGAAGTCAACCAAAATTGGACCTTTCATATTTTATTTTTGACTTCAATAAACGCAGTAGCTCTCAATTTATTATTTGACCTTAGGTTTGAAGTCAACCAAAATTGGACCTTTCATATTTTATTTTTGACTTCAATAAACGCAGTAGCTCTCAATTTATTATTTGACCTTTAGGTTTGAAGTCAACCAAAATTGGACCTTTCATATTTTATTTTTGACTTCAATAAACGCAGTAGCTCTCAATTTATTATTTGACCTTTAGGTTTGAAGTCAACCAAAATTGGACCTTTCATATTTTATTTTTGACTTCAATAAACGCAGTAGCTCTCAATTTATTATTTGACCTTTAGGTTTGAAGTCAACCAAAATTGGACCTTTCATATCCCAGAATATTGTCATCATAACCCCTTTCCTACAGGCAGCTGAGTCTTGAACTTTTTCGCTTGGGGAAATGAACTGATGTTCCCACACCAAACTTTATCGCTTACTCTCTGGTTCAAACTGATGGACCCATGTTTCAACAACGGTTATTATTCGCTTAAGAAATGAGTCTCCTTCTTCTTCATAACGTTCCAAATGCTTCTGGGAAATTTTTAAACGGTTGTCTTTGTGGATGTTGGTCAATTGACGTGGAACCCAGCAAGCACAGACTTTTTGAAAGTTTAAAGAATCGTGGATGATTGAATAGGCTTACATTCAACTCGCAATATTATCAACTGTAATTCGTCGATTATCAAGAATCGTTTGTTTGACCGTTTCAATATTATCATTAGCCTTTGAAGTGGAAGACCTACCAGGCCGCTGTTCATCACACAGAAAAATCCTACCACTGTTAAAGCGATCAATCCATTCGTAGATCTTGCTTCCACTCAGACAACTCTCCATATTGCTGCTGCATTCGGCCAATAATCTCTGCTGGTTTCACACCTTCTGCATTGAGGAAACGTATCACTGCTCGCATTTCTTCCTTGGTGCAATCACACAAAGGAGAACTCATTTTACACAGCCTTTTAAACACAATCACAATTAGCTAACAGTGAAACAATACTTTCAACGAACAGCTGATAGACGTTATGAGTTATATCAGATCAGTGCTGACATAGATGTGATTCGGAGAGAAATTAAAATTTCCCTTTACTTTTAACTTTACCTCGTAGTTATAAATATAATAAAAACTCCATAAAATGGGGTATTACGTCCCTTTTGAAATTCGTTCACATAACAGTGTAAAGCTGTTTGGTTTGTATACAACAAAGATGGGCAACTCATTTTATACTGAGACATTTGCCATTAAAATCTCCATCTATCCGCAAAATGAGGTAATAAAATGAGGCCACTACCGCACACTAAACTCTAATTAATTTGCAGTTTTTTTAATGTCTCAAATAATCTGCAAAAATAATTTCTCGACACATTCAATCACCGTACCTAATGGATCAGCTGAGAGAGAACATTGGAATATTTCGTTTCAAGCCCTAGCACGATAAATACAATTAAATTACATCTCCTGTCTCGAGTCTGGACCGTACTCGTAGCTTTCCGACTTACCGTTAAAACGCCAGAGTAGTTGCATCACTACCAGAACGGGTTTAACAGACTTGCCTTATATTGTGCAACACATTGCATAATCGCCCCTAATCCTGTATTTAAATTGCCTACCTTACCCCTGATCTTGGACAGCATCAGTGAAATTTTCTTCCTACACATTTAGCGGCAGTTAATTGTTGTTGGATTTACTTGTGTAATTCCTCAAGACTTTGAATTACTGCCATTTTAAACTACAGTAAACGTGACTTATTATCAACGAACGAATAACACGGGAACATGGGAAGAATCGCTGACTCGTAATCAAAATCTATAACGTAACGCAAAACGCTAAGCATAGTATATACGAAAGAGGAAAAGACATAATATATATATATATATATATATATATATATATATATATACACACACACACACACACACACACACACACACATACAGTGTATAGTGTATAGTATAATAAGTAATAGAAGAATTGATAATTTTTTTTTTTTTTTCAGCAGTAATAATTTATTTTAATTAAATAAATACCTACTTAATTTTTTTTATTTTATCCAAATAGTGATGAACCTTGCCATTCATAAAAGGTACAAAACTATGAGAGCAGCAAAGACGAGTGAAGTGTTTAGGAACATAGAGAAGCAAACATTTTGTTTAGGTGAAATATGGACTTGAATTCAGCAAAATCGTTAGATCTGATTTGCACGTTTCTTGGAACCATTTTTTGCACATTTCTTCCAAATATGAGCTAGCAGAGCGGCCATCTTGGAACCTATACTGACCTCTATAACACTTTTTAAGGGGTAATTAAAAATATTACACATGTGACTTTCAGCACTCTAGTGTCGGCAATTTTGGTCAAATTTGATACGAACTTTGCACAAAAATCGCTTTTGATAATAACTTGGATGAGTTTGTTATTCAACAAATTCGTTAACGAATTTCAACATGGCGGCCATTTTTAATCTTAAAAAAATCATAACTTTTTATAATACAGTTTTTTTGGAAATCTAATTTCACAAAATATAATATAAACATTTCCTGAGGTGGTCAGGGTTAATTTTAGTATTTTCAATGTAAAGTTTTGACAATTTAAAACGCTACTTTATGCAAATTTAAACGCTGGCTATAAGGGTAAAATCCTTTTTTTTTGAAAAAGTGTAAGATAAAAAAAATCATTGCAATAGTTTTCACGTCGGTCGGTCAGTCCCGCGACTGCCACATTTATTTATTGTTTAATGTTTTTATGTTTTAATGTTAAATATAAATTGTAGTTTGTAACCTGCATTTCGGATTACCTCAAACAGTTTTTAATAATCTATGAACGTTTGGCATGCCCTATCTTCTGTCTGTCTATCAGTACAAAACACACCTTAACCACTGAACAATTTATTTATGATCCATAGAAAAATACGAGACTTGAATTTTGTTAAGCCAAACCTGTAAAAAATAGGATTACGAAATTTTTATTTTCAAATAATCATTTTGCCTCTAGTTAGTGATTTAAATTTAACTGAGTAAACGCATTGATCTTTTAACGTGAAACAGAACAAAAAATATTTAAAAAACATTTACAAAGTATAAATTAATGTTTCTTTTCTTTTTTTTACTGCAAACAAATAATTTTTCCTGGAAACAGTTTGGTGTATTTTTTTTTTTTTAACGTCCGACTATTGTGCACACGTGGGATAATGCAGACAATGGGATGATTTTATAGCATATGAAAATGCCAAGCCCTGGCCGGGAATCGAACCCGAGTCCTCGGGGTGAAGGCCCAGTACGTTATCAACTAGACTACCGAGGCGTATAGGCCAAATAGAAAAACATATTAATTTTTTATAGTTGTAAACCCTTAAAGAATTCGATAAATTTATATGATTATTTCGGTAATTAATTCGTCTATTAAGCCACAGGAGGAATAAACAACAACATTATAGATTTGCCTTTAAAACCAAGATTATTTCGTCCCTTGTAAAAATAACTTATATTGGAATATTTGAATTAAACTGACGCTGTATATGCAAACAGGTTAAGTATATACAGCATAGCGGCTGGATGGAAAATTTAAAGTGCTTTATTAATTATGTTTTTGGTGTGAGTAGTACGCTTCTCAAGATTTTGAACGGTTTATATATTTGGAAGGCAGTGTATATTTTTTCTTATTATAACAACCATTAGTGGTTAGAGTTTTAGAATTCTTTGTATCCAACGGCCAGACAATGTAACAGTTTCCTTACACTCTTGTTATGTAATCATATTATAAGCACAATAAAGCAAATACAATAAAATAATAAAACTTTTAATATATTGTAATAAAGTTATAAACAGGAAGGTATAATTAATTTAATGGTGGCTTAAGGGAACAGAAGCTTGTTTAAAACTTGTTTGTTTTTTTAAAGTAGTCGGAACTTTACTGTTACACATAACACAAGCACGTGAAGATAGAGCGGAGAAACATGGCAGCTTAGTAACAGTCAATAATCAAAACGTGATTGCACTGACTATGTTATCTTGTATCGATTATTGCTTTGAATTTTAATGTATACAGACAATCATATGCTATTGCGACTATTAAAAATAATGAAAAAGTCCTTCAGGAACCAGCTGCAACCGAAAACACTAAATGAATAAACGTAAGACCTATTAATGAAGGCTACTGGCTTCTGCTGCCACAAAGTACTTCAGGAACCAGCTGCAACCGAAAACACTAAATGAATAAACGTAAGACCTATTAATGAAGGCTACTGGCTCCTGCTGACACAAAGTCCTTCAGGAACCAGCTGCAACCGAAAACACTAAATGAATAAACGTAAGACCTATTAATGAAGGCTACTGGCTCCTGCTGCCACAAAGTCCTTCAGGAACCAGCTGCAACCGAAAACACTAAATGAATAAACGTAAGACCTATTAATGAAGGCTACTGGCTTCTGCTGCCACAAAGTCCTTCAGGAACCAGCTGCAACCGAAAACACTAAATGAATAAACGTAAGACCTATTAATGAAGGCTACTGGCTCCTGCTGACACAAAGTCCTTCAGGAACCAGCTGCAACCCGAAAACACTAAATGAATAAACGTAAGACCTATTAATGAAGGCTACTGGCTCCTGCTGCCACAAAGTCCTTCAGGAACCAGCTGCAACCGAAAACACTAAATGAATAAACGTAAGACCTATTAATGAAGGCTACTGGCTTCTGCTGCCACAAAGTCCTTCAGGAACCAGCTGCAACCGAAAACACTAAATGAATAAACGTAAGACCTATTAATGAAGGCTACTGGCTTCTGCTGCCACAAAGTACTTCAGGAACCAGCTGCAACCGAAAACACTAAATGAATAAACGTAAGACCTATTAATGAAGGCTACTGGCTCCTGCTGACACAAAGTCCTTCAGGAACCAGCTGCAACCGAAAACACTAAATGAATAAACGTAAGACCTATTAATGAAGGCTACTGGCTCCTGCTGCCACAAAGTCCTTCAGGAACCAGCTGCAACCGAAAACACTAAATGAATAAACGTAAGACCTATTAATGAAGGCTACTGGCTTCTGCTGCCACAAAGTCCTTCAGGAACCAGCTGCAACCGAAAACACTAAATGAATAAACGTAAGACCTATTAATGAAGGCTACTGGCTCCTGCTGACACAAAGTCCTTCAGGAACCAGCTGCAACCGAAAACACTAAATGAATAAACGTAAGACCTATTAATGAAGGCTACTGGCTCCTGCTGCCACAAAGTCCTTCAGGAACCAGCTGCAACCGAAAACACTAAATGAATAAACGTAAGACCTATTAATGAAGGCTACTGGCTTCTGCTGCCACAAAGTCCTTCAGGAACCAGCTGCAACCGAAAACACTAAATGAATAAACGTAAGACCTATTAATGAAGGCTACTGGCTTCTGCTGCCACAAAGTCCTTCAGGAACCAGCTGCAACCGAAAACACTAAATGAATAAACGTAAGACCTATTAATGAAGGCTACTGGCTCCTGCTGACACAAAGTCCTTCAGGAACCAGCTGCAACCGAAAACACTAAATGAATAAACGTAAGACCTATTAATGAAGGCTACTGGCTCCTGCTGCACAAAGTCCTTCAGGAACCAGCTGCAACCGAAAACACTAAATGAATAAACGTAAGACCTATTAATGAAGGCTACTGGCTCCTGCTGCACAAAGTCCTTCAGGAACCAGCTGCAACCGAAAACACTAAATGAATAAACGTAAGACCTATTAATGAAGGCTACTGGCTCCTGCTGACACAAAGTCCTTCAGGAACCAGCTGCAACCGAAAACACTAAATGAATAAACGTAAGACCTATTAATGAAGGCTACTGGCTCCTGCTGCCACAAAGTCCTTCAGGAACCAGCTGCAACCGAAAACACTAAATGAATAAACGTAAGACCTATTAATGAAGGCTACTGGCTTCTGCTGCCACAAAGTCCTTAAGGAACCAGCTGCAACCGAAAACACTAAATGAATAAACGTAAGACCTATTAATGAAGGCTACTGGCTTCTGCTGCCACAAAGTCCTTCAGGAACCAGCTGCAACCGAAAACACTAAATGAATAAACGTAAGACCTATTAATGAAGGCTACTGGCTTCTGCTGCCACAAAGTCCTTCAGGAACCAGCTGCAACCGAAAACACTAAATGAATAAACGTAAGACCTATTAATGAAGGCTACTGGCTTCTGCTGCCACAAAGTCCTTCAGGAACCAGCTGCAACCGAAAACACTAAATGAATAAACGTAAGACCTATTAATGAAGGCTACTGGCTTCTGCTGCCACAAAGTCCTTCAGGAACCAGCTGCAACCGAAAACACTAAATGAATAAACGTAAGACCTATTAATGAAGGCTACTGGCTCCTGCTGCCACAAAGTCCTTCAGGAACCAGCTGCAGGCGAAAACATTAAAGGAATAAAAGTAGGACCTATTAATGAAGGCTACTGGCTCCTGCTGACACAAAGTCCTTCAGGAACCAGCTGCAACCGGAAACACTAAATGAATAAACGTAAGACCTATTAATGAAGGCTACTGGCTCCTGCTGCCACAAAGTCCTTCAGGAACCAGCTGCAGGCGAAAACATTAAAGGAATAAAAGTAGGACCTATTAATGAAGGCTACTGGCTCCTGCTGCCACAAAGTCCTTCAGGAACCAGCTGCAACCGGAAACACTAAATGAATAAACGTAAGACCTATTAATGAAGGCTACTGGCTCCTGCTGACACAAAGTCCTTTAGGAACCAGCTGCAAACGGAAACACTAAATGAATAAACGTAAGACCTATTAATGAAGGCTACTGGCTCCTGCTGACACAAAGTACTTCAGGAACCAGCTGCAGGCGAAAACATTAAATGAATAAACGTAAGACCTATTAATGAAGGCTACTGGCTCCTGCTGACACAAAGTCCTTCAGGAACCAGCTGCAACCGGAAACACTAAATGAATAAACGTAAGACCTATTAATGAAGGCTACTGGCTCCTGCTGCCACAAAGTCCTTCAGGAACCAGCTGCAACCGGAAACACTAAATGAATAAACGTAAGACCTATTAATGAAGGCTACTGGCTTCTGCTGCCACAAAGTCCTTCAGGAACCAGCTGAAACCGAAAACACTAAATGAATAAACGTAAGACCTATTAATGAAGGCTACTGGCTCCTGCTGCCACAAAGTCCTTCAGGAACCAGCTGAAACCGAAAACACTAAATGAATAAACGTAAGACCTATTAATGAAGGCTACTGGCTCCTGCTGCCACAAAGTACTTCAGGAACCAGCTGAAACCGAAAACACTAAATGAATAAACGTAAGACCTATTAATGAAGGCTACTGGCTCCTGCTGACACAAAGTCCTTCAGGAACCAGGTGCAGGCGAAAACATTAAAGGAATAAACGTAGGACCTATTAATGAAGGCTACTGGCTCCTGCTGACAAAAAGTCCTTCAGGAACCAGTTGCAGGAGAAAACATTAAAGGAATAAACGTAAGACCTATTAATGAAGGCTACTGGCTCCTGCTGACACAAAGTCCTTCAGGAACCAGTTGCAGGCGAAAACGTTAAAGGAATAAACGTAAGACCTATTAATGAAGGTTACTGGCTCCTGCTAACACAAAGTCCTTCAGGAACCAGCTGCAGGCGAAAACATTAAAGGAATAAAAGTAGGACCTATTAATGAAGGCTACTGGCTCCTGCTGACAAAAAGTCCTTCAGGAACCAGTTGCAGGCGAAAACATTAAAGGAAAAAACGTAGGACCTATTAATGAAGGCTACTGGCTCCTGCTGACAAAAAGTCCTTCAGGAACCAGTTGCAGGCGAAAACATTAAAGGAATAAACGTAAGACCTATTAATGAAGGCTACTGGCTCCTGCTGACAAAAAGTCCTTCAGGAACCAGTTGCAGGCGAAAACATTAAAGGAAAAAACGTAGGTCCTATTAATGAAGGCTACTGGCTCCTGCTGACAAAAAGTCCTTCAGGAACCAGTTGCAGGCGAAAACATTAAAGGAAAAAACGTAGGACCTATTAATGAAGGCTACTGGCTCCTGCTGTCAAAAAGTCCTTCAGGAACCAGTTGCAGGCGAAAACATTAAAGGAAAAAACGTAGGACCTATTAATGAAGGCTACTGGCTCCTGCTGACAAAAAGTCCTTCAGGAACCAGTTGCAGGCGAAAACATTAAAGAAATAAACGTAAGACCTATTAATGAAGGCTACTGGCTTCTGCTGCCACAAAGTCCTTCAGGAACCAGCTGCAGGCGAAAACATTAAATGAATAAACGTAAGACCTATTAATGAAAGCTACTGACTCCTGCTGCCACAGAAGAATATTGTCACGTTGTTTCTGCTTTTTTATTATTATTTTAATGTTTTTTTACTTATAAATCAAAATATAATTAATAGCCTTCCTGAATCTGCAGACATGTAATCAAATATGCCCTGTGTGATATGCCCATCTCAAGTTCCATTGAGATGGAATTTGCCAAAATTGAAGGGACAACAACGGGTATAGAACGTTTTTTTGGAAAACATATTTTTTCGGTTAGATTTTCGTGAAATGTAGCATACGTACTTTACAACAAAAGCAATTAAACATATGTTTGAGCATTTTCCAAAATATAACCGAACCCGAAATGTAATCGACTTGTAACCGAAGTCGGTGTCGATGAAATGTTTAAGTGATCGTGAATTGACATTTTACGCTTAAGTTGCACCGAGGCAAACACTGCATTTGGGTTATTTGGGTTATGAGTATCTAGAGAGCGTTGCAATACAAATACAAGACAAACGATTATTTTTGTCAGACAAAGTGTCGGGTATCAACTGGTTTTACATTTTATGTGAAGTAATCGTATATTTATAAAAGGAAATGACTGGTTGTGTGTGTGTGTGTGTGTGTGTGTGTGTGTGTGTGTGTGTGTTTATAATTTGCAGTACTTAATATACAATGTATAGAAAAGGAAAATATATGTACTATCGGGTACTCTATTATTTTGTTTTTTAGTACCAGTCTACACTTGAACAAACAAGTAGTATTCAGCATAACCGCAATACAAGATGTTATTGCACTGCCTCAATGTGAGCGGTGCAAGTACTTCCGTTTATAAGTTTTTAACGGTTATGTGCTGCAGACAGACAGACGATTTGAGGCGTAGGATTTAAACACAAGAACACTAATAGAAAAGATTTGAAAATTTTAAGATCGTAGAAGTAATTCAGCTAAAGCCTACTTTGCATGTAATTCTGAAACACAAATACTGCCAAAAGCATTTTTCTAACGAATCAAATACAAATTGAGATCATTGTAGAAGGTTTTAAATTAAAATTTTAAAAAAACCGAACAAAATAATTTATTAATATTTTAACCCTGGTAAACAATCACTTAAAAATCATTTTTAAGTTCTAATATATTTATTGAACTTCATTTTGAAACGAATAAACTCGTTTTTTTTTCGGAAATCGACCCTCTCAATTTATAACTTTTCTTTTCGTTTGTATAATGTTAGTGAGACAGATGCGTATCGTGATTTTAGAAAATTAAGTATACTTAAAATAGGTTGTTGATGGTTTTCCCTCCATTACACAATTAGTCATAAATTGATGTATCTAGGCTATTTCTGTACACTTCATCAACTTAATCTCTGTCTCATTGTTCTTAGCCTCAAGCAGGAGGTGTTTGTTTGGTTTAGCGTCACTCGACAATGCTTTTTACATAATAGGTTTTCTAAAAATGTATAATGTGTTACTTTCAAATATAACGCAGTTTTACTGTAATATTAATAGAAATGACGTCACTCTCTCATCCTGTTTATGTTTATATAACATAAAAATATAATTGAAACTTAATTTAATTTAATAATAAGCTAATACTTTGTTAATATTTAAAATGAATATTCAATATTTGCTTAACAATAAAATTATACATAATTATATTTAAGTTACTATGTTCTTTGTATAATCTATTAATAAAAACTTCGTATAGTTAAAATATACTGTCACTACGAAATGTTATGTTGCATTAGTAATGGGAAAATCCATTGTGTAGAGTTTTTGTATTGCTTTTTTCGTAAAATAATTACAAGAAATCAGTACAATCTAATAAAACTTAGGCCTATTGTTATTTCTAATAAACACAATTAATGATATTAGATATAATGTAATTGTTGCACAATCTTACTCAGTTCTGTAGGTCCTACTGCAGAGCTCTTTTAAAATGAAGGAAATATAAGAAACAAAAATATCAAAATCGATTTTACACGAAAACACAAAAAATCTGCACAAAAAACAAAAATTACAAAACACAAAGAATTCTGATGTGCGCTTTCTAAGAATTTAAATAATTTTATTAGTTTTTATTGGAAAATGAGCTCATAGTAAGTCCCAGATCAGGAACGTCGAAATGAGATCCGATCCTGAACTTTAAGTCACTTTTATAGAGATAATTAGAATGTATGTATATTTTGTAAGTGTGAGACTAAAGTGTTAAAGTCCTAAGTGTAGTGTTGTAAATGTGTGTGTTAGACTCGGGTACCGTAGGGTCGACTAAATCCTCTCAATAGGTGCAGCTAGTCTATATATATATATATATATATATATATATATATATATATATATATATATAGAGAGAGAGAGAGAGAGAGAGAGAGAGAGAGAGAGAGAGGGTAAAATTATTTAATAATTTAATCCTTTCCGGTTAAATGTGTTACTAAAATTGATTTTATCAGTACCTCAGACAAATTTGTTGAACAGAAAAAAATGTTCAACAGTTTCAAAATGATAACAATTTCATATATTTAAAAATTCATAACTTTTTTGTCCAAAATACATTTGAAAATATAATTTCACACCGTAATGAGCGTTAAAAATTGCACTTTTAAAGTTTGGGATTTTCAAAATCTGTTGATATAAAGACATTTAATCTGCCGGCGCTTAAGGTTAATATCCGAATTTCAAAGCAATTTTAAAATTTAAAATGCTAATATATGCAGGTCTGAACGCGGTCAGAACTTCAAAAAAGGGTATGATAAAAAATGACTTATTTAAATTTGTCTCCATCAGCTGTGTGCCATGATTACCTAATTTGTGGCGCACGGTTAGGTCCTTATAGCCTACATCTACATTTGGCACGACCAAACCTGAACTTGAACCTAATAATCAGTTAACCTCTGTACACAGCTTATAGGCCTACAATAAATGTATCTTACAACATAATTTGAGAACAATTCAAATTTCAAAACGTTTATTTGTGCACTTTTTAATACCAATTTTGACGGTGAATTAAATTTTAAAAAGTATTTATGACAACAAAGTTATGAATTTTTAAAGACATGAAATGGCCACCATTTTGAAACTGTTAAAAGGTGTCTCTCAACCATTTGTGTAAGATAATACTGAAATCAGTTTTCGTAACAACATAGGATAGGTCCGGATAGTTTAACCGGATAGGACTAAAATCGCCAACATGTGTGTGTGTGTGTGTATATATATATATATATATATATATATATATATATATATATATATATAATGTATAGCATATATGAATTGTAAGGACCTCTCAAAAAATGATGTATAAAACAGGATTGGCGCCCATTTCAAGGCCCCGTGTTTGAGCCTTACAAAGGTGACGGCTCCATTTCCATGTGGTAGTCGAACCACTAATATATAGAGTAACTAAAAGAGCAGTACCTAAAGACGACATTTTGTATGATGTGGGGCAAATCAATAAACCCAAGTTACCGGTAAATCATAATCAACCCATCAGGGTGTACATAATCAAAGACCAAATCGAGCGAAGCCACGAGTAAGCAAAAAATGTATAAAGAATTCCATGCGCTAACACAACATATACCTTTAAAATTCGACCTTGGATTTCTGTGAGCTCATTAATTAATTAAGTATTGTATGCTAATCCATTACGTTGTTTAATAAGCCATTACACAAGAATTAAGAACACTACAAATAAGACGTCCGTTATGAAGTATCTCGATATGTATTGAACTTTTTGTAAAACAAAAACAGTGAGTTCCAAAGTTTCTTTACTAATTTGGTTTTTATATTTGTCTACCAGCTGGTGCCCGGCGCGTTGCTGCCGCTGAAGAAATAAGGCAAAAAGAATAGAATGAAAATAAAATGATATTTATTTTCTTGTTGCTAATTAGTTTGCACAACATTGAAGTGATATCCGTCTTGCCTCTCCCAATAAATTATTGGATTCTGCAGCGTATGATCGTTGTGTTTCAAAGACACTTTGTATTGTATTATTTCGTCGCTGAAGAATAATACCACGTTCTTCGCCAACTATGACAATCGCAACTTCATTGGTGGTAGGTGGTAAGTGCATTGTAGCGGCTGTCCTAGGTGCATTGTAGCGGCTGTCCTAGGTGCATTGTAGCGGCTGTCCTAGGTGCATTGTAGCGGCTGTCCTAGGTGCACTGTAGCGGCTGTCCTAGGTGCATTGTAGCGGCTGTCCTAGGTGCATTGTAGCGGCTGTCCTAGGTGCATTGTAGCGGCTGTCCTAGGTGCATTGTAGCGGCTGTCCTAGGTGCATTGTAGCGGCTGTCCTAGGTGCATTGTAGCGGCTGTCCTAGGTGCATTGTGGCGGCTGTCCTAGGTGCATTGTAGCGGCTGTCCTAGGTGCATTGTAGCGGCTGTCCTAGGTGCATTGTAGCGGCTGTCCTAGGTGCATTGTGCGGCTGTCCTAGGTGCATTGTGGCGGCTGTCCTAGGTGCATTGTAGCGGCTGTCCTAGGTGCATTGTGGCGGCTGTCCTAGGTGCATTGTGGCGGCTGTCCTAGGTGCATTGTAGCGGCTGTCCTAGGTGCATTGTAGCGGCTGTCCTAGGTGCATTGTAGCGGCTGTCCTAGGTGCATTGTAGCGGCTGTCCTAGGTGCATTGTAGCGGCTGTCCTAGGTGCATTGTAGCGGCTGTCCTAGGTGCATTGTAGCGGCTGTCCTAGGTGCATTGTAGCGGCTGTCCTAGGTGCATTGTGGCGGCTGTCCTAGGTGCATTGTAGCGGCTGTCCTAGGTGCATTGTAGCGGCTGTCCTAGGTGCATTGTAGCGGCTGTCCTAGGTGCATTGTAGCGGCTGTCCTAGGTGCATTGTAGCGGCTGTCCTAGGTGCATTGTTTTGTCGGCTAATATTTGAATCGCGTAATGTAAGTTATCCATTGAAGTTTTGAATAATCAGTACTTTACATAGGTAGAGAAATGTTTGCCAATAGCGCATTATGCGACGTTTGGTGCCCGGAACTGCATCGCAACGTTGATCAACTCGTGCATCATGGTCGTCCGTAAAGTAGATTTGTATAAATTATGTTCAGCGCTCGGAACTGGTAGAAATGAACAACACGGTGATATTTTTATCCTAGAATTGTGAAAGTAGGCATGTTGTGATCTTGGAAAACTTTGTCGGCTCCAAAGGATGTCTTTTGATTTTTTTTTAACGTCCGCCTATTGTGCACACTTGGGCTGATGCAGACGATGGGATGATTTATAGCGTATGAAAATGCCAAGCACTGGCCGGGAATTGAACCCGGGTCCTCGGGGTAAAAGCCCAGTACGCTATCAACTAGGCCACCGAGGCGGCATTGATGCCATTTGAAACGCTGAGTTATATTTGCGAATGTTCTGCAGAAGTGTTTGGAATCTGGTGAGTCGCCCGGAAGCAATGACAACAATGGATCAGGTGGTGCATGTTGGGGCTTACTGGATGTTGGTCGAGGTAAAGCAGAACGTGAAAGTTTTCTTTCTATTCTCGCTGCGTGTTGGTCTTCAGACTCCCAAGCGCGCGATTGAGTAGCAATTAAACATTCTCTTTTGATTCTTGCCGTATGTTCATCCAGATATTCCGATGCCGTGAGTGTTCATTGCTCGCGTCTCGTTCCTCGTTTGTTTTAAGAGGCTCGAATTCGCCTATTTCTTCCTGCTGCGCTGGTAGATCTATTAGGCTAAATGACGAACGTTTTGGAGGCATTTTGTTTGTGTGAAATGAAGTCCGAATAGCGCGTGGCGTTGAATATTGTGCACTTTAAATAGATATTGACAGCTACGTTTCCATGTGGTAGTCGAACCACAAATATATAACGAAAACAGCAATAGGCCTACCTAAAGATAACATTTTGTATGAAGTGGGTCAAATCAATAAACCCAAGTTACCCGTAAATCAAAGATTTTTAGCATAATCGATTTGTCAAAGACCAAATCGAGCGCAGCCACGAGTAAGGAAAAAGTATGTATTCACTGAAAAAAGCGAAGTAAGACACAATACAACGCTGACTGTTGTTTTACACTGAATGTTATTATTATCCGTTGGTTGTCTTCGCAATCACAGTTCGCTATTACAGATTTTTTTTTGTTTTTTTTGTTATTTTAAGGCGAAAAGCACATCGAGGATATTATCGCCTCTCTAAATGTAAGTGTGAGTGTAAAGTGTTAAAGTGGTAATTGTAGTGTTGTAAGTGTAAGTGTATGTTAGACTCGGGTACAGCTAGGGACGTCTAAATCCTCTCAATAGGTGAAGCTAGTCTGTACCCCCTGCGTGCTCACTGTTATAGACGCATCTTTCCTTACATATGACTTATTTATTTAGGCCAGCTTAAACCACCCCTTGGTAAAGTTGCTGGTAGGTACCAATAACACGCTATTCACTACAAAAGGTGATTTTTAAGGGTGAGGGGTTGAGTATTACAATTCTGTTCCCGAGAAACCCCTGAACATTTAGCAAAAAGCCCCATCACGATCGGATGAACGGTATGGTAGCGCACAAAATACGAACAAGCAAACATTTATTTTATATATTATATTAAGGTATATACTTCAACTTTATGCCTTTTGTGTACTTTAATAGAACATTAGTGATATTTTTAATTTTAAAAGACCCTGAAAGTGGATTCTTTTAAAACACCCAGTAAATACTTTGGAGTTAATAATATACAGCTAGGCGCTCAACTCTCAATAGTTTAAAGGAAGTAACAGTTAAGATTAAAAATCATAAAAATATTTAAATTAACGACGAATCACGTAAAGTTTTACAAGTTATTTTGGTAAATAGCAATACGCGTTTTCATTAGTTTGAATAAATAAAAATTCTGTTTGTAGCAGCCTATTTGTGTTTGAAATAACACAAACATTAAATTTATGCAAAATTTAAATACATTATTATTGTGAAATTAGACTTTTAAAATATTAAAAAAATTACAAATCACGATATTTTAATCCCGCCATTTCTACAGTGATGAAAGAACACTTTTTGATTTTGGGTAAAGGGCTTGTCCAAGCGATTACAAAAATCAATTTTTGATTAATTTTTCCTTATCGAAATATTCGGGATTATGTAATATTATTAAATTTTGTAATTTTGTGGAAATTGTTTATTTTAACGTAGGCTGCCGCGCAAATGCGAACAGAAATTATTTTCAAAACGAAAATGTAAACATTTAGCAATCGAATTTATTTTGAGTTAATTAATGTTCGGTAATTTATTACCCGTGTTAACCCCAATTTACGCATGGATCTTTCTGTTTCAGGTTTGCTACACGAGTGGTTACATATGAACGATGTCTAATAGACCGATTCTTGGGAATTTTTTTCCTTGTTGAGAAATTTTAAGATAATTGTCCCAAAATATGGTCAAAACAGGTCTACTTACACACACACACACACACACGCACGCACGTAACGGTTACTCAAGTAAAAACAGGATCTATGAAAACTAATAATAATATCTTATTCACCATATAGTAAGAAAGCAAAAATCGAAACGAACTAATTTTAATGTTTGATTCACCGGCTTTGATAAAAATAATGGACTTTAAACAGTTCGAGATAACTCGATTTCTTATACACTTGGCAACAGTAAACAAACAAGTCATTAGATTTGCTGTGACACACAAACACACACACACACACACACACACACACACATATATATATATATATATATATATATATATATATATATATATATATATGTATTACATAACGACTCAGATTCACAAAAACACTTAGAAAAAATAGTTTACCAGCCCAAGATCCATATTTCGCCTTCAAATCCTTTTTGAAACAATTATTGGCGTAAGGCAGGACGTGGGCACGTAGCCCCTGCAGCAAATCCCAAAACACTTCATTGATAAGAAACACTACGAAAGCACAGCCGGTGATAGTAAACAGTTGGTACATGCCTCTCCTCTACTGTACATCCACACAGTCGCACAACCACGCTGATACTGACTGAGGGTGACCTAGATAGAGCGAGACCGGCTTATCGCCACCAGCCACCAGCCACCAGCCTACCAAGGAAGTGAGAGTGCCGAGAAGATGCGTGAAAGTACGACTCGCACGCAGGCGCGATATTTACATGTTTTCGTGTATTTATATGAAGTGTATTTATATTAAGTAAATAGTTAAGTTTGGAGTTGGTCGGAACAGCTGTTTGGATAAAAATGCTTTCTGATAATGTGTTGCATTTGTAGTTTGGCCAAAACCCGCTGTCCCAATTGGTAAAGGAAAGTTGGACGATTGTGAAATTGGTTAATTTTCAGAATAACCGAGTGTAACGAGTTGGGTTCGATGTGGAATTAAATAGGACAGATTAGAACTTTGTATTTGGAAAGTTTTTAAACAAAATGGCAGCACGTCAGCTGTTTTCGGTTTGGGTAAATGTGATGACAAATGTTCAACTTTCCGTAAGAGGCTTTACAAAATTTAAAAAACTGTTTAAAGCTTTCTTTTCGAATAACCTTAATATTTTTGTACATATCTAGAGACTTTGCAAAATAAGAAACTTAATATATATATATATATTTATATATATAAGTGTATATATATATTTTTTTTTTAACGACCGATTATTGTGCACACTTGGGCTAATGCAGACGATGGGATGATTTATAACGTATGAAAATTCCAAGCCCTGGCCGGGAATCGAACCCGGGTCCTCGGGGTGAAAGCCCAGTACGCTATCAACTAGGCCACCGAGGCGGCTAAGAAACTTAATCAATAGCGCATAACAAATATATATATATATATATATATATATATATATATATATATATATATATATATATATATGTACGGTACGAAAAAAGAAGGTTTGTAAATCAAATGATTCTGGCATTCTGTATTTATTTAAATCCAGTAAATAAGTATTTGTATAACCACAACATACAACCAGGATTTTAATCTGTAAATAAATAGTATTTTATATTTTCAAATTTAATTGAAAAATCATAATGTAAATAAACACGAGCTTATTTTATATTTAAATAACAATTATAATTGGAGAGTTTAAAGTAGGTTGCCTCAGTGATATTAAATTTTCAAAAAGATAATAATAAAGTTATAACATTTCAATTAAATTCTTTTTATATACTTCTTCTTTTCTGCTAGGATTATTGTTACTATGTTGAGTATAATGATCTGCCTTCCCTAGCTTTTTCAATTCTACTTTTGTTGACGCGTTTCGGAGAACCTCCATCTTCAAAAACTATATCTATACTCTCTAACTAAAATTATTATACCAAATATAATTGGGGATATAGTTTTTGAAGATAGAAGTTCTCCGAAACGCGTCAACAAAAGTAGAACTGACGAAGCTAGGGAAGACAGATCATTATACTCAACATAATATAAAACATTCATTTCCTTTTTCCAATGTAATTTGAACGTTTAAAATTCCAGTACTCGTGTTGGCTACGCATAGTTTATTGTAGTGAAATTAGAGTTTCAAAAAGAGGACACTAAAAATTGGAAAATTCGTTTCCATCACGTCAGCGAGACAGCTGCGTGCCGTGATTTATTTTCTTTATATTTTGTAAAGTAGAAAAATAAAATGAACTATTATGTTCAACTAGCGCGTTTTAAGTGATATCGGTGAATGGTTCAGCGTCTCAGGATTGGGTAACAACACTATCCGT
>CM040190.1:1541427-1821427 GCA_022606455.1 Callitettix versicolor
TATGATACTGATTTGTAACTTGATCAGGATAACAAGGTGACATTACAAACGGTTTACAAGTTACGGTGTTTGCATTTAAAGGCATAAAAACTGTTAAAAGTTTATTATTTCAAGTTTTACAGACTACAACATTTTGAAGATGGCTTTGCAGTTGTTATTTCAACAGATACATTTAAATACCAGAAAAACTTAATTAAAGACAAAAGTTTACATTATATCATGATCTTTTTACTTTGTTAGTGTATTTTGTAAGTTTTTTTTGTAACAATTTCCTATTTCATAATACTGCACGAAGAAAGTACAGTACTGTGTTCTTTAAAAAAAAAATCGAACCTGATTTTGTGATGAATATATAAGTTTTCTTATCTTTTGACTCGAAATAAGAGTCTCTCTCTCTCTCTCTCTCTCTCTCTCTCTCTCTCTCTCTCTCTCTCTCTGTGTGTGTGTGTGTGTGTGTGTGTGTGTGTGTGTGTGTGTGTGTGTGTGTGTATGTGTGTGTGTGTTTTGTACATCACTGGAAACTTCTAAATTACTAATTTTAATTGACTGATTGACTATTTCTTATGTACCTGTCATACTCCCACATTAACTTCTTCACAATTTTTATAAATAACCTTTTTTTTACAATTTGTGGTCAAAAACTATTAAAAATTATATTTTCTCAAAAACTGCAGAGATTATTTATTTATTTCCGTTTATTCATTCATAGTACAAAATTGTACACATGACAAGGACCTACAGAGGGCATTAAATACCCGTACATAGGGTGGTCCTAAAAATTAAGATTACAAAATATTTTAAAAAAATTTAGATTTAAATAATTTGTGAAAAGTACCTCACATACAAATATATTATAAAATATTTGATTAATATAATGTAATTAAATATGTAACATGTTGCTATAAAACACTAGAATAGTATTTTTGTTTTCTGACAATTTATTTACACAAACGAAGCTAAAAATTTATTATTCAATCTGTAAATTCATAATCTAACTTTTCAACTTTTTTTAGCACTTTATTATTAACTTTCAAACTTTTAACACTATTTTAAAATTCATTAAAATACTTTATTGCGTAATAAACATAGCTTCTTTGACCTTTAGTTAAAGCATGAAACGGAAGCTGAATACTTTTCAGATGAGTATTAATCACTTTCCCATTATATTCTGTTTTCAGTTTATTATATCCATATAAAATAGCTTTCATGAAGAAGAATTGCTTAATACCCAATGGTTTATCTTTTTCTTGATATCTTACTCCAAGTATTATTTTAACAACACTTTGCTTATCCGGCCTGCAGATTGCTGTAACACTCAAAAATTGGCCTAATTTATCGAAATATAAGGTTCAGCAGAATGAACTACTAGCAGAATGCAGGCACTTGAAGTACAATACGAGAACTGATTAAGAGCCATAGATAGAAAGATATTGATAAAGGCCACAAAAAGTGAAATTAGTAACATGCAGTAAAACAGGATACAAAAAAATGTTAACAGGATCCTGATTGAAAAAGACAAAATGGCTCAAATTCCTTCAGCCTGGAAGAAGAAGGCCTAACATGCAGTAAAATACAAAAATATCCTATTGAAATTGCTCAAAGAGCCGTTGGGTTACACGAGCACTGTGAGGATTGGCATTGTCCTGGATCATAACAATTCCAGATGTCAGCATGACTCTTCTTTTGTTTTGAATTGCTCTCTGTAAACACTGTAAGTTTCACAATAAGAATCTGCAGTAATTATTGTCCCCAGGGGCATAACTCTACAAGCAACACACCTTTTTTAGTCCCCAAAAAAAAACAGTTACCATAACCTTATGGTTTTTGAAAATTTGTTTGGAGAGTTTGTATGCATCCATTGTTGTGAATGTAATTTCATTTCGGGCGTGTCATATTGAACCCATGTCTTACCAATAGTCACAATTGACTTAAGAAAATATTTTTCATCAGTATTGTAACAATCAAGAAATGCCAAAGCTGCAGCCATTCAGCGAGTTTAGTAGTTTTCAGACAACATCTTTGCGACCCAGCGAGCACAAAGTTTTTTGTGGCGCAATGTTTAGTAACTATAGAATGCAAAAATTACATGAAAAAAGTGAATAAAATGAAGAAAAGAATGAAGAAAAAGATTGATGCAAAAAATACTTTAAATAAAAAAAAAGAACTAGTGGAATTGGAAAAAATTGTTTTCTACAATGAGTGGTACTTCTAAGTCAACAATTAAAAAAATTACTGGTAGGTTTTATTTTATTATAAGATTGTGATATTTGTGCTGTTATCATAATGTATGTGCAGTTATATGCTATCATAACATTTCAGTGCTGTTAATGTCATTAGTACAAAAAAACAGTTGCTTTTATAAGTGGCTGTATTCTAGTAGTCAGTAACTTTTCTTCATTTATCAAGTTAGTTTAGGCCTAAATATTATTTTCCAATCACTAACATTTTTGAAATTATTTTACTGTTGTTTAAAGGAAATTAGTGTTAAAAAATAACTAGTTAGTAGGCCTACTTTGGCCTAGTTAGACCGCCTTAAATCTATACGACATCCTCAAATGATAATAACTGCCAGTCATAATATTTCGTGGATTTTACTTAAACACATTCTTTTTACAGTTTAATTTTTTTTTTTTTGAATCTATATAAGCCCTTAAAATTACCAGTAAGTAAAGAAGAATGTGATTTATAATCTTTAACATTTTGCACACGAACTTACTCTGCCATAGCAACAAGGAATTTACATAACAACAATAATTGCCATAGCAACAAAACAACATAACCATATACTTCACAGGTTTGTCATTTTTAAAGGATTTGCTTCTCATTTAGAGTAAATGGTGAGTTTTATCCATAACCATTTACTGCTGACCAAAGAAAATGGATCAACAAAAGAAGGATTTGCTTTTAATCTAATGTAAAAGGTTTTGATTTATATTTTTATTCATATCACTTGAAGGATATGCTTCAGATTTTGTGAATTAAAGCATGCTTCTTTTTATTCATAAGACTCAATGTATTTCACTGTTAACATTTAGATAATCATTTTCTTCATCTCTTGAATAAGACATAACTTTTTAAAAGTGAGCCATACGAATAACACCAAAGGAAAAACTTCAAGTAAAAAGTGGAAGTAAAAGGTTTTATTTCAAATAAAATAAAGAAGCAAAAGCATTTCCTTCACTCCATATGAATAATTGTCCTTTTGCTTACAAACAAATCTTTCAGTCTGGAAATAAAAGCATCAACAAAAGAAGGATTTACTTTTACTGTAAAGTAAAAGGTTTTAGTAAATAAACATTTGAAATATGCACACAATTAACATGTAACAAACAGATAACCAGTATGGTATATTTAAAAAAACTAACAGACAATCTAGATATAATTTGTACTATGAAAATGGATAATAATTTATTTGAATCATATCTGATTCAAGCTTTTTCCTTTGTTACTATACTGAAGGATTTACTTGTAATTAATAGGCAATCATTATTCATATGAAATGAAGGAAATGCTTTTGCTTCTACATTTTATTTCAAACAAAACCTTTAACTTCTACCTTTTACTTGAAGCATTTCTTTTGATTTTATTCATATGGCTAAACGTGTTTGGAATAAAATCCATCAAAAAAAACATACAGCATAAAAGATACAGCATGAAATACAGTCTAGAAGATCAATTGAAAAAACTTTCATATAGCCAACTGTGATATAAATAAAATAATAATTTTTGTAAAATGTAGAATTGTTGTTTGGGTATTATTTTTTTCTAGACGGTTGTCTATTGGTTGTGTATTAATTGTGTTTGTATTTTAAACATATATTTACTATAGGAAGGTTATATCTTATTAAGGTGGTGAAGGAACAAAATTATCGCTAACAAAACTAATACTGCACTTGTAGTACTAGTAAGAAATGTAAATCAATTGGTTGTTTGTTCATTAATTAGAAACACTTTAAAATGTTTTTGACACTGTAGACTGAGCCACACCAAATTTCTAATCAATACTTTCTTGATATCCAGGATCAATTAAATAATGCAAACATATTTTCGAGAGATCACCACCTCGAGTCTTCATCACTGCCCAGATAAGATATCGGTTTGATAAGTTTTCAATGAGCCTTATGAATAAAAAGAAGCAAAAGCTTTCATTCACAAAATCTGAAGCATATCCTTGAAGTGATATGAATAAAAATACCAACAAAACCTTTTACTTTAGAGTAAAAGCAAATCCTTCTTTTGTTGATCCATTTGCTTTGTCAGTAGTAAATGTTTATTAATAAAACTGACCATTTACTCTAAATGAGAAGCAAATCCTTTAACAATGACCAATCTAGTCAGTAGGTTAACCTGTGAAGTAAATGGTTGTGTTTTTTATTCCTTATTGCTGTGGCAGAGTTAGTTCTTGTGCAAAATGTTAAACATTATAAATCACATTCTTCTTCACAGGTGTTTTTAAGAGCTTATACAGATTAAAAAAAAATTATAAAAAGAATGTGTTTAAGTAAAATCCATGAAATATGATTTGCAGTTATTATCATTCGAGTATGTCATATAGATGTAAGGCTATCTAACTAGGTCAAGAAGGCCTACTAATTAGTCATTTTTAACACTAATTTCCATTAAACAACAGTAAAATAATTTCAAAAATGTTAGTGATTGGAAAATAATATTTAGGCCTAAACTAACTTGATAAATGAAGAAAAGTTACTGACTACTAGAATAAAAGCAACTGGTTTTTTTGGTACTAATGAAATAACAGCACTGAAAAGTTCATCCACAGCTATCACAATATTATGATAAAATGAAACCTACCAAATAAAAAAAAAAGGTAGGAATCTTGTTAATTGTAGGATTAGAAGTACCACTCATTGTAGAAAACATATTTTCCCATTCCACTAAGTCTATCTTTTTATTTCCAATCTTTTTCTTCATTCTTTTCTTAATATTATTCACTTCTGTTCATGAAATTTTTTGAATCAATTTATTTACCAAAATCTACTTTGTATTTATTTATTACATTACTAATTGTTTATTTACCAGATCTTTAATATTTTTCATTTTGGGAAACTAAGATTTTTCTAAAATTTCTAGAAAGCATTTCAATTCTTCTGAACTAAAGTGCATTTCACTGTTAGTGTTTAGAGATTCATTTTCTTCATCACTTGAATTATACATAACTTTTCAAAGTAAATACTCATATGAAATACACAAATTATCATGAAACTAACAGGTAACCAGAAAGGCCTATTCAGAAAAAGTAACCAAACAACAATAGAGATATACTATGCAATATAAAAATGGATAATAATTTATTTAAATCACAGCTAATTCAAGCTTTTTCGGTTGATACTTTTACTTCTACACTGAAGGATTTACTTGTAAGCAAAAGGTAATTATTATTCACATGGAATTAAGGAAATACTTTTGCTTCTACAATTTATTTTAAACAAGACCTTTTACTTCTACCTTTTACTTGAATCATTTCCTTTGATTTTATTCATATGACTCAATATTTTATTCTTTCAATTTATACAAGCTCTTAAATTTCTAGTATGTGGATAAGAAGTTAATGTACAATGTTTAACACTTTGTACACAAACTAACTTTGCCATGACAACAAGGAATATAACAACATAAACATTTACTTTACAGGATAATCTACTACTTGCTAGATTCATCATTGACAAAGAATTTTCTTCTTTTTTAAAGTAAATGGTCTGTCTTTTTTCATAACCATTTACTACTGATAAAGCAAATGAGCCATATGAATAAAGGAAGCAAAACATTTACTTCACAAAATCTGAAGCATATCCTTCAATTGATATAAATAAAAATATCAATCAAAACCTTTTACTTTAGAGTAAAAGCCAAGCCTTCTTTTGTTGATCCTTTTACTAAAAGCTTTATTTGTAAGCAAAAGGTAAACATTATTCGTATGGAATGAAGGAAATGCTTCTTTATTTTATCTGAAACAAAACCTTTTATTTTTATCTTTTGTTTGAAGTATTTTCTTTGGTTTTATTCATATGGTTCATTGGCTCAACAAGAGAGGTGTATTTGCTTTTATTATAAAGCAAAATGTTTCAATTGATATTTTTATTCATTTGAATTGAAGGATATACTTCAGATTTTGTGAATTAAAGCTTTTGCTTCTTTTTATTCAGACGGCTCATTATCTCGTCCTTTAACTGTTAAAGAAAGAAGTAAATTAGCCTATCTATAAGTAGGTTCACTATTCCACTAGTATTTTAAATAATGGAATATTTTAGCTGTATATTCTTAATTAATTGTTTGGCCAGTACTCCGACATGTTCACAATCTTTTTAGTTAATTTAACAGGTAGTTGTAATACAAAAAAATATTAATGGACCAACATTATTAGAAATTTATGGTAGGTCTCCATAAAACTGTGAAATTGTAATAGAAGGGACTATTCAGCTAGCATTACAGCCAGCAACTACATTCTCTATCATTAAATGAAGGCAGTCATTTTGAAAGGGAAATGAATGGAAACACATCTTACAAGTAAGTCGTTTGGGCTTTATACTAGGTACCTGTGTACCAATTATCAAAACAATTGTTGAAATAGTAGACAAATTATCATTTGACTAAAAATTTATAACAAACATACAAAAGAAATGACGAACTGTCCAGTTGCAATAAAAACCTTGCTACGTTCTACCAATTATTTACTATAATTTTGTGTTAATATCACGCATGTATAAGTTACAGATTATATTATAACAAATGTGTACACTTTTTTAGAATTTTCACATAGATAAACTACTAAAAGGTTGCAGAATCTGTATAATTGGTTAACATGATAAAATATTCGTGTTTCACAGTTGGCTAAATTGACTTGAAGTCAGTTTCAGTTCACTTCAGAAATAAACAAACAAAATACAAACTAAACTTGGTGAAACGGAGATTCAAGTGTTTTAATGTCTTTTCTTTAAATATTTTTAAAGTATTTTAATGAACAAGATAAATATGGGTAAGTTGTTTATTATGGTAGTTTTAATTGTATTTAACTGTTAATTAAATGTTCTTATAACAAAATAAGACAATGGCGTCCCTTTTAATTTTGTGTTGTTCATTTGGGAGATTTGAAATTATGTTCATAATCCGATGACTACAAAGAGAATGTACAGTAGTATTACGGTATCCAATAAAATAATGAATGTTTACTAGGCCTGTTTGGCAAATTATGAGTAATGTGAATGGGGCATTCTGATTTGTGGATGAATTTCGTTATGCTAAATGATACTATTCTTACAAAAAAGTAAAAAATAAAGGACTGGGTACATTATGGCAAATAATAGGAAACAAATCTAGAAGCTCTTTGTACAATAAATACTAATTTATTATTTGTTTCACAGTGAAAGTAATACACTTTAATAGAAGTAAATTTTTTATGACTATACATTTATTAAATTATCATTTAAAAGAAGTAGGCTGTATGATAAAATGCATCTGTAAGGTATTACTTTGTCTACCTGTTTTTCAAATGTAAGTAAAAAAACAAAAGCAAATATATTGTGCTAATCTCAAAAATTCATTTTTATTCTAGATCTAGCCAACTTGTTTAACATTGTTGTACTTTTCTGTTTTATTTTATTTAACAAAAATAATTTTGTTTAAATTTGATGTGCATTGTGTTCACCATATCATTCTTTATTTAAAGATTATTTTTATGTTCAAAAATGAAAACTTGTTCTACAGTATCATTATTTCCAGGAATGAGCAAATGTAAGTATTTTCAGATTATTTATGAAACGTTTCATTTTAAAGCTTATTAACTTTGTAAGGTTAATATGATTTTCTAAGAATAAAACAAACATTCCAACAAAAGAAGATGTAAACATCTTCTGTAGAGACAGATGAATAGTTCTGTTTCATGTTTGGCCAACTTATGAATAATGCCAGTGTCTGTACAAACTTATTAAAATAATTCTAACTTCTCTAGAATGTGATAACTTAGGTATTTTTAAAAATTATATATTATTATATAAGAAGTAAGCAAAGCTCTTAAAAGTATTACTTTTGAGCGTTGATTTTACTGTTTTTACATGTTATTTATCTACAGTGTGTTTAATTTAATATAGGCTAATTTGTTAGCATATAGAGTAGGCCATACATATGCCTGCTTCAAAACCTTTTTTCTAAAAGAAAATCTGTAAAAATTGATTCAATGAGTATAACATAAGATAGGCCTATAAGTTATCATCGTCTTAATAACTTCATTAATATTGTGATCATAAAAGAAAATTGTTTATGGTAGACTGACTAGAACTTAACATGATTGTGACCTTAAAGTAATAATCTATATTGCATTTGAACACAACTGAGTCTGTATTTATACACAAGCCTGTAACAGATGGATAAAGACTTAAGAGATAGGTGTACAGAGAATTAAAAAGAACTCAAAAGTAGATGGTTTCAGAATAGTAACCTATCAATTTGGTTTACAAAAAAAGTTCTAATAGAAAAAAAATTTGATAATAAAAAGCTAATTTTGTTATTTGCCTCTGTATATTTAGACTTAAAAAATTATAATGCCTTAATATCAAAATCATTATAAATAATTTTCCTGACTAGAACTATATTATTGTTAATGTTGTTGATTTTATAATTGTACCTAACTGTTCATATGCTCCAATAGAACTGATGACATTAATTACTTAAACATATTACATCTTCAGGTTTCATTCTTCTTAAAAACAAACTAGGTATTGGTTTTGTTTTAGTTGTGAAAGAAATCTTAACATGAGTAACACTAAAAGAAGGAACATTGTGCCACGTAGAACTCTACCAACTCTACCATGGTTACCGGTAGCAGATGAGGAGCCTACACCTCTACTGAAGGCCACTTTGGAGCGAGGCTTGTTTCCTCCACTTTTAAAGAATAAATCTTGGACAAAATCTGTTCCATTTAAGGTGTGTAATTTACCTACTCATATATTTCAATAATATCAGTCTTTATTATTGATATTTACAAAAAAATAAACTTTAAAGAACTTTTTACAAAGACAGTATAGCCTATCACATTTATTTTGTTTTTAATACTTTGTTTAAATTGATGTTTGTTGTTGCTATAACATAAGGTAAAAATAGCCTGAAACTTTTTTATGCTAGAAGTTTTAGGTTTTTTACATTTTACATAACTAATACAGTGGTACCTCGACATACGAGTTTAATTCGTTCCATAACCTTGCTCGTATGTCAAATTGCTCATATCTCAAAACAATTTTCTCCATTGAAATTAATTGAAATGCCATTAATCAGTTCCAGCTCCCAAAACACCACCTCAGTTGTTTTTGTTAAGTGTTTTTTAATAAGAAAAATGTATTTACAGGAAGAAACATTTATTTATAAATAACAAATACATATTCAATAAAAACACTCATTGGTTGCTTCAATGAGCAAAGTACTAGAGTTAATCTATCCTTCATAGGTTTGTGACCTGGCATCGTCTTTTCCTCTGCTGGTATGTAAGTCCTATTCGGCATCCTTTTCCAGAAAATACCCTGTCTCGTCACAGTTGAAAACTTGCTGGGAGATGTATCCTTTGGCTTCTATCAGTTCGAAAAACATTTTGATGTAAACCTCTGCTGCCTCACCATGCCTGACGATGGAGTGAATGCCGGTCCTTTTCCTAAACTTGTCAAACCAACCCTGACTGGCTTTAAATGAGTCTTCCGATTCCTCTCACATATGATGCTTTGTGTTATGGTTCCTCCTTGAAGCTGCTTCTCTGTCACCCACACCATCAGTAGTTTCTTCATCTTTTCATGGAGGGAGGTCCGGAGCTTAGAAATTATTGTAACGCCCTTAGCTGGCGTTATACCCTTTATCAACTCCTTCTGTTTAAGCACAGTACATATCATTGATGTGCTACGCCTGTACGTCCTCGCCAAGTCAATTACTCGCACATCTTGCTCATGTTTTCCTATGATTTCACGCTTTAATTCAATAGACATCATCTTCTTCTTCGGACCCATGGTTATAAAAATATATGTGATAATGTTTTGTAAATATACAAAAAGCAAAAAACGCGAACCCAACTTATAAAAAAAATGCTTCGAAAACGAGGGAAACAAGCACACAGACTGAGGTCTAGTCTGAGGTGGGAGAAACTGTTAGACGCTGCAGACAACACCAGCATGCGCACACAGACTGAGGTCTAGTCTGAGGTGGGAGAAACTGTTAGACGCTGAACATGACACCAACTTGCCCTCCGCATAATGGGGTCGTGTGCAGCGGTGTAGTGTGCGATTACTCGTATCTCAAATCTTGCTCTCATCTCAAAGCAAAATATCGCTCGCTCGGCGGCTTGTATCTCAAAACACTCGTATATTAGGGCACTCGTATATCGAGGTGCCACTGTATCTAAGTCTCATGTTTTGTATAAAAATAAAGTTTCTAAAGAATACTAATAATTCTAAGTATAATATAGAGTATTACTAAAGTCTAAATATTTGAGAAAATAAAAACTGGTATTTGCATTACAATTATGTATTTTGCTATTACAAAAGGTGACTGCAAAGACTTTCCTGTTTTCATTTGTGAAATAGGGATGTCAGTCTTTTTGTTTGAATAATATTCATAGCGCTTTAATACTGAATATTAAGCAGCTTAGTATTGAATTCAGCTTCTGAGCATAAAATAGCCTATACAGATAGTGCCTACAAACATGGGATGGTATACGCAAGGTTACTAGTCACTGGTCAGTCTGCTGGGTGCCTAAAGGTGGTAGCAGAGGCGTAACTAGGCGTTGGCATTTGGGCAGTTGAAAAGGGCGCCAAAATCTGTTACGGCATATTGCAAATTCGCATATTAACATTTGGATCTAGATACATATAGATAAATAAGATTTAGATTTTTTTTGTGTGTCAAGAAAAAAGTATTTTTTTTATTAATTATTTCTTTTGAAATAAATATGAAGGTATGTAAGAAATTAAAAATAAAAAGTTGATTTAAAAAATACGTAAGAAATAAAACTAAATAAAGAAATTATAAAAACTTGTTTTGTTGTTTATTTTGAACAGATATTTTTTCAATTAGTTTCATTAATAGTAGGTCTAATAACAATTCATTGCAGAGCATGAAGCCCAGTTGGTAGTTTTGTTTTTCACACGCACAAAGATATGGGGTTCTCTGAGCTGATTATCCTTCAAAAGTTATAAACATTTGACATCATCTAATATTACTATACTAGCAGTGCATGGCATTCATTCAAATGCTTTATAGTGTTTAATTTTGAATGATTTTTTTTGTAATATTTTGATGTAAATTGGTGAGTATTTTTTTAAATTTATTTAAAGCAGACTTTATACATAGTCTACTAACTTTTTTTAGAACATAAATACACAGACTATTTAAAAGTGATAATTCCATTGTGGAACATTTAATATTTGTGTTTGGATGCTATTTCCTTATTTTCATTATTTTTGTGCTGTTCTTATCTCATCGCAAAAAACATGAATTTTTCTCTTTTTTTACCTTTTTTGCAAAACAAAAGATAGTATATATTTGCCAAACTATATATATATATGTAAAATCTTAGTTACGCCTCTAGGTGTTAGGTTCAAGACTGCAATTACTGCCATTAACCTTTCTGTTAATATTAATCCCCCTTTCTCATTATTGTAACTAACTGGCATAAAGTTAACAAAAAAATTCAAAATGGTGAGTGAAACAGAGGAGATAAAATTAATTTACTGTTTACTAAACATTTAACTAACATTTAAAGCAGAATTAAGAAATAAAACTTTGTTTGACAAATGAGTTTCATTGTCTTTTTAACTTAATCTTATTATATAAGCTTACAAATAAAATGTCTATATATTAATAGAGTGGGCCTATTGTGTGTCTAGGATGGTTTTGAATATTTTAAACCAACAGAGTCAATTGGCAGCTCTTACACCACTTCCACAAACATGTTGCGCTTGCGTGTGTTGTTTCCTCAGCGAAAGAAAAATTCACATTCTGAGTGTTTAGATGAAAATGGAAAACTTCGATATCCTCCGAAACTGCCAAAAATAGAAGAAAAGAAACCAACTGGTAAAACTGCTGCACAGCGACATCGACCGGGTGTTGTTAAGTTAGTGGTGAGTGTTCTTTGTATTTACAGGTAGGGATAGAAGTACTAAAACTCAGTTATTAGTGTTTGGTCGGAGATAGGCTAAGAATATTTTGTTAGTTTTAGTATATCAGATGTTTTGACAAGACTTAAATTCCTATGTCTATAGTATCTACTATAAATATATATCAAACAAGTTTTGTTTATGTTTAATTTACCTGTTATTATATTATATGAGTTATTTCATTTAATTTGAACTTTTGTTAAAATTGACAACTGATAACCCTAATTAGTAATTAGTAATTAGTAATTAGTAACATAATGTCTAACTCTAATTAATCTGTAATGTTCTAATGTAAAGTAGGCTACTATCCTAAAGTGACAGGTTATCTAAAAGAGGAAACAGCATTTTAGTAGGCTTACATGTTGCCTACTATATACCTTAACTAAGACTCTATGGTCTATGTGGCTAAGGCACCATTCAGTCTGCTGTCTCTGAACTGCACACATCGAGATTGTGGATTCAAGACACAGTTATTTTTGTTGCGGTTAATGCTGATCCCTTGTCCTCATTGGGCTGCCTGGCCTAAAGTATGTCTATGGACATTAAGCAAAATAAAATTATAACCTAATTAAAAGTGTTTTTAATTTCAGATAATTTATTTTTAAATACAACATGTTTTTTATTATTATCTAGCAAGCACGGTGTTATATTTTTGTAGTGGGAGGAAACAAGACTGAAGAGGTAATTTTTTAAAATCACCAACATTGTTAACTGCCGTTTGATGATACGACAACAACCTATCAAATGTTAGTTCATCAGACACTAATCATTTCTTTTGTGACTTGCATTCTTAATCCATGTTCGGTACCTATATTTGTGTAGAATTTATTCCGGTGTTTTCTTATTTGTAAGGATCTGTTGAATGGAGAATATGACAGGAAAAAAGCTGAACGAAAAGCACGCCAAAGTGAACGAAAAAGATTAGCAGAAGTTAGAAAAAGGGAAGAACAGCTAAAACTGCAGGAACAAAAAATGTGAGTAAATCAAGTGACACTGGGGTAATAATATTATATAAAGGCTTGTAACTTGAGGAAGTGAACTGACTTCAATAATGAATCTAGCTTTTAATAATTAAGAAAAAAATTAGTTCAGTATATTTTGAGAAAATAGGCTGAACACTGTTATAATTTTGTTCATCTCTATTTCACACTGACATTTTTAACAGGAAGTTGTCCATTGTGGAAGCAGTAGTGTCTGTGCATCCAGATGAACAGAAGAGAATAATAAAAGAAGATGCAGAAAAAGAGCAGAGGAAGATTGTAAAGCCTGAAGATTTGGAGCGTATACATTATTACATCTTCAAAGTAAATTTTTAAAAAAATATTTTTAGGATTTGTTGAAATAGGCTACACCTAACCTTTTCATAGTAATATGTTTTACTTTTTCCTAATTCCAGTTACTGGAAAGTACAAGAGCTTGCTGCTTTACCAACCTTAAGAAAATGTTTAAACTAAATGTAGTCACAGGTGGCAGATTTTTATGCTGAAGGGATTGGCAAACTAGTTAAAATATATGATAAATGTTTGAATGTCTTTGGAAATTATGTTGAAAAATAAGGGAAAGAAGTAGCTTTAAGATGTATATAATACATTTTTTAAATTTAATGTGGTGTTTTTTTTTTATAATCAATTGGAGGTTACTTTCCGAACAGCCCTCGTATGAAAGATATACATATACATATATATATATATATATATATATATATATGTATATATAATATATATATGTAATAATATGATTAAAGTGGAGCACAGTGGACATTGCTATTGCCGGATTACTAAAAAAAAGCAGAATAAAAATAAATTGTGTAATATAAGTAATGTAAGAAAAATAAGTAAATTACCTGTAAATTAAGAAAACGTAATTACAATACAATACAGTACAAATTTTTATTTTAATAAAATGTACATTACAGTATACTCTCTCTCTCTCTCTCTCTCTCTCTCTCTCTCTCTCTCTATATATATATATATATATATATATATATATATATATATATATATATATACAGTACATATTACCAGTTAAAAAAATAACTTTAATTTGTTCTTCTTTGAAAATAATTTTGAATAGTTTTTTGTTTTATAGTTGTAAATGAACTTTTCATTGCTTTTCTTTTAGTTTTTTAACAACAGAAATGTCGTGCTGCAATGTTTTAGCTACTGTATATGTTAAATGCTCTCTCATGTCCTGTTGGATGTGTTAGACGATTCAGATTTGTTAGATGGACATCTTTTTCAGGCTTATTATTGTTGTTTGTTGTTGTGTTATCACTGTTATTATGTATTTTTTAATTATTTTGTCATAACTTATAATTTGATAAGCTACCTTAATTGGTGAAGCTCTATGTCAATACTTCAAATATCATGGATAGGTTAGTACTATGACATAAAATTATTACAAATGCAAATAACACTACACAGTAAAAGCTTTATAAGTATTTGGAACACAAATAAGTAACACAAACAGATTACTTGTGTGCTGAATTATCGCAAACATACTGTATAATGTTGTAATAATTATGAGTTATAATTATTTAAAATTTCTAGCCAAGGTCCATTTCCCAAAGTCAATCATATAAGTTGTCCTGATCTAAGCTTCTTAAACAATTGTAAAATGGTAATTTTCACTTTGTGTATTGCAGGGCATAGAGGATAGAATGATAGAACCTTACAATGAAGATTGGCTTCATACCATTACAGGAAAGTTGTCTTTGACCAAACAGTCTATGAAAAGGTAGATAGAATATAAGTGTACCTTAGCATTATATTTTTCCTGTCTTATAACAATTACTAACCTAATACTTACGTGTACTGCAACTAAGAAACATATTGATTTAGGTACATGAGAAAGCCTTTACTTTCTATGTATAACACACAAATATTTGAGTACAACCAGTCCTTACGAGGTGTGGCAATTAAGTTACCAGACTGGTGCTAAAAACCGTTTTCCCATTGTTCTCAGCAGTGCTGAAGTCCATTTCTGTCAGTTTGTTGCAAAACCTCTATCGTTTTTGTTTTCATTGCTTCCATACTGTCAAGTCTTGCCCCCTTAGCTCCGATTTTACATTAAGAAATCGGCCAGGTTGAGCTAATACGGTAAGTGGTCAAACATGGTGATGCCCAATTTTGCAAAGAACACCCTCACAAGCAATGCAGAATAGCAGATACATTGGTCTTGATGAAACATCCAGGAATTGTTCTTCCACAAATCTGGTCTTTATCTTCTCACTCATTCACAAAGGGTTGTCAGAACCTCAACATAATAATGTCTAACCTTCGGGGAACCTGTGAATGTAGACAATTCCATGCTTGTCAAAAATACATTGTGGTTTTTGCTTTTTTGCTGTGGTGAGGTGGGGTTCTTCCATTGCATCAATTGGCACTTTGTTTCAGGATCGTAGGTAAAAAAACCACAATTCGTTACAAGTAATCACTTTATCTAACAATTCTGAACCATTATTAAAGGTCAGCACAAATGTTCATTCTGAATTCCTTTTGCTTTGGAGTGAGAAGTTTTGGCTCTATTTTGCACAAACTTTCTGCGTGTTCAGTGATTATACAAAATCTGATGGACACTTTCCTTGTCAGTTTCTGAGATTTCAGCAAGAGGTCGTACACTTAGATCATGATTTTCATGAATCAGTTTACCGATTTTCTGAATGTCAAGGGTCATCTAGGGCATGGATCATCTTCGATCGTTTAACATCCCTCCTTAAATCTGTTAAACTACTCAAAAACTTGTGTGCACAGTAAACATTCAATTCCGTACACTTTCTTTAACATTACATGAGCTTCTGTAGCAGTTTTCCTGGTTTCACAAGAAACTTGAGGTTAACTCATTGCTCCATCTGAACACTTTGCATTTTTTTAACGAGACACTAGCCAAAGGACTTGAACAGGGATTGCTACAGCCAGACTTAGCTATGTACAACTGTGTCCATTCAGCTCTTGGTGTGAGAGCAACAACAATCACACACATGTTCAAAACTGCTGCAGCACACTCACTGTTTGCCAGTAGCAGCACCGGTAAGCCAGCTCAATTTCTATTTGCATCTTATAGAGTTTATAAAAGGAGTTGATATGTGAAAGCTTCCTTCAGTCTAACTTCAAACTTTGAGTGAAAACAACCTAGAAAATGCCAGATGTGGTTTTGGTGAATGTTAGAACAGATTTCTTCTTGAAATAATTGACATACACCAGTTTTCAATGTAATTAACATTTTTCTATCCGTGGAAATATGCACCTCATTTAAGCACCTCAGATTTGAATTATGTCATACCTACATTTCTATCTCTCTTAGATATTTTTGTATGAGACGTCTATAAGACACTTACAACAGAAATTATTGAATGTTGAGACATTTATTTGACTGTTGACCTATTTTAGGTACCGAGCATTGCTGGCAACTTTGGAGGAAGAAGTCAGGTCAAATTATAATATCAGCCAACGTATCGCTTTATTGGACTACGTGCTGTCAGATCCTCAGGAGAAGATACGTCTAAACATTCACACATACCCAGTTCGCTATCCTGCATTAACTATACGAGCTCCTGTACCTTGGCATCAACAGTATGTGACTGGTTCGCAGAAATTGGAGTACAGTCTGTTCAAAAATCATCCCTTGATAGTGACACTACAGAATTTGTGGCAGGACAAGTAAGTGCAAATTGTTTATTAATGCTAAATTAGTACAGCAAAACTTCGATTACCCGTTGGTCTTTTAAACTCTATTAAACATAATTCCAAATCTGTTATTAGAAATTAATTGTATAAAAACACATAAATTATCTGAAAAAAAATATTGTACTAGACACTTGTGAATATAATTCATAATTTTAATTTGTTTTGATTGGTATGTTGTACGTAAGTACCAGAAATATGGCAACAGCTAAAAGATCCCCTCAGCTGATAATAAATAAATTGCAGATATGGACGAGATCTACTGGTTTTAAATTACCTTCAGTCACCATCAACAAATCCAAGCTCTTTGTTATATCTCGATGGTATACAGTTTCAGATCACTCCATCCGTTTGATATCTCGGTTTAATATTCGATGAAAGACTGTCTGGGAACCTTCACATGCATGATTTAAAGTCACCGTGTAACATAATTCTTGATATGTTGAAGGTTCTTAGTGGCTCCCGTTGGAGCGCTGATAGTACTTGTATGCTGATGTTTTATCGTGCTGTAATTCAGTCACGAATTGATTATAGCAGCCTTGTATATTCTTCTGCATGACCATCCACTTTAAGTAAACTAGATTCCATACATCACTCTGTAATCCATCTTGTGTCTGGTGCTTTACGTTCAAGTAATGTCGTGAGTATTCTCACTGAGGCTGGCGAACCTTCACTCTTCCGACGTAGACAGCAGCTACAAGTAACATAATTACTAATTACAGGTAGATAATTATCTAATTTATTATGTAAACCATGGCATCCTGCTTTTGATACCGTTTCAATAATCAGTTACTTCAAAAATATGATATTCAACCACATGCCACTGCCCGCTTGGTATTACAACTTTTCGTGTTTTTGACGACTTGCGTATTAAACTACCCCCAATGTTTGAATGATCCTTCTGTCTTGTTCTTCCATGGATAATCAACTTGCCAACCTTCAAATTCTCACTGTGCTTGTACCTGAAACACAACATTCTTGACACAGCACCTTGTATATCATCATAAGTTTTGCCGTCTGATGAATTCGTTTATCCATCTACTGAAATTATTTTCACTGATGGTTCGAATATAGATAATAAAGTTGGTTGTGCATTTTACTCAATAGACCTATAGGTTACCCTCAATTTGTAGTGTATTCACTACCGAACTCTATACCATCTTTAAAGTTTTGAACACCATTGAATCCAATTGTCTTCATTACCTAGTTTGTTCCGATTCAAAAATTGCATTTCAGGATATTCAGGACCCTCTTTTCCAAGATATTCTGTGCTCTGTCCACAGACTTGAACTACAAGGTGTTAGAGTATCATTTTGCTGGATACATGGTCACTGTGGGGTAGTTGGGAACACTAGAATAGATATTGAAATGAAGGAAGCAACTCTACTGACACCAATCACACAACATGTTATTTTAGTGGATTTTCTTTGTCATCCAAATAAAATAAATATACATTCAGTGTCTATTTATAATTAGTAAACATGCATTTTTTATTATTTGCTCATGTGTTACTTGTTTAAAGTTGTTCTGTTATCTGTCTCATGGAAGTCTCCATGACCGTTAATCAAAGTTTCACTATAACAGTAAGAGGGCTCCTAAACTTGTATCTGCTTATAATATGTCCTAGTGTTTCTTTTTAACTTTTAAAATATACATTAATAGTATGATATAAATATTGTCAATGATTTTTGAAAACTGTAAAAAACTGTTATTTTTTAGGTACATGAACTTGTTATTTTTACCGATGGATGTGCTCCAAAATCAAGGGCTACCATTATTGCCACAAGAGATCGAGGACATAGTGAATGATCTATGTTCACAGTCCAAGAATATTCTAATTAACCAGTAAGTGAAGTAGGCCTACTCATGAATTGTATACTGCTCTCCAGCTCTTGTTAATAAAACTATGAAACATTTGTTTTTATACGGTCATGAATAACTGTTACAAAATCAACTTATCCTTAAAATTAGTACTGTAAGCGTGATTAGCTATATGTGAGTTTAACTGTTATTTATTTTACAGTTGGTTGGTTGAATGTGCCGAAGTAGCCCTGGCCACAAGAAGCACTTGGCAACATCTTGTACCAAGAGAAAAGAACACGCCTTTACTTCTGGTGGAGAGGCTTTTTAATTGTGTCAATGCTCTGCTGTCACGTCAGCTTCGAGTTCTTGTCATGAACTCGTTGAAACATTTGTTGCAGTTTGTTCTGAGATACAAGGCAAGTTCTGGGCAATATGTAGTTATAAACTATTTTTGAAAAAAATTAGCAACAGTGAAAATTTAAGAGACCTGATTTCATATAAGAGATCCAACAGATTTTTGGCTTTAGTGTTAATCATACATTAAACCTTTGGTCGCTGGCCTGACACGTAGCATGCCTTTCCTACAACTGCTGGGCTACTTTAGCTGAATTTATATTTAAATATGTTTACTATTTATCATTTTAAAAATTTTAAAAAAATATTCTTATTATAGATAATGTATAGATTTATTGATATTTTTTTTTTGTTTTGAACCAATCTTAATTTAAAAAAGATTTCATTTTTTATTGTTTATGTTCAGTATAATAATCTGCCTTCCCTAGCTTCATCAACTCTACTTTTGTTGACACGTTTTGGAGAATCTCCATCTTCAAAAACTATATCTATACTCATGGATCTATATCTTTATTTGAAACTATATAATAAAACTATATCTATTTGAAGATGGAGGTTCTCCGAAACGCGTAAACGAAAGTAGGATTGACGAAGTTAGGGACAGCAGATCATTATACTGAACAAAGTGATAATAATTATAGCAGAAAAGAAGCAGAATATAAAAAGAATTTTATTGTCTGTTTGAAGAAATAAATTTTTAAACCATCAACTTTGAAATACAGTAAGCCACTTTATTTTATTGAATATCTATTTGACCGTACAGTCATATTCTCCAGTAAGTACTGAGCATTTTCGTATATAATAACATTTGACTGAATTATGTCATCATCAAATACAAAGGCTTCACAATTGCCTGCAGTTTTGACTACCTAGTAAACAAAATTCAAAGGACAAGTTTATGTTTCAGCTCTTATAATTTCATCTCTGTAACTGGAAAAAATATGAAATAGAAAAGTGAACTAAGATGATAAGTTAATTGAAAAATGTAGATTTAAATACTATCTGTTAGATTTCTTTCAGCTATTACAGACTAAAGTATAGCAACGATAGATCGTTATGCCGCATTTCCCACTAATAAATTACAATGATGATAGATCGTAGCATAACAGCCAAAAAGTTAAATATTAAGAGTGATAACACAAATCAGTATACAAAATGAATTTGTTGTACAGTATAATTTTATCTTTATTTTAAAAAAACTTTATAAAAATCAGCTGTTACTATTACTTTTTATAAATGTTTTTAGATTAAAATTAAGTATAAATTATGAAAAGCCTTTGTATACTTTGCTTTTTTTCAGAATGGTAACAAGATAGAAGATGAGTATGAGGATTTGATGTTTGTATGCAGGCCTATGTACACTGTAAAAGTGATCCCCCATCCCAGCTCCACTCATCTCAGCTTCCAGCCTGACTTGCAAGATTTACGTCACATATTTCTACAGCTGGTTTATAAGATCATAGAGGTTAACCGAGACATACCAGTGATTGAAAGATTATTGCTTCCTTGTAAGTTAATCTGCTTTGTTGAGCAGGCGAAGGTTTTTGTATTTAATAAAATGAGTTCATAATAGAGGTCCTGAAAACCGTTATGATGTGATGTTTGTTTGGCTCCTTTTTTTAACTGTAACTTGAGTATCTTGCAGTAACTCAACAGACACAAAGGTTTTTTTTAAAGATTTATTTTCCTATATGATGTCTCTATGTGTAGTTTTTAAAGTTGTTAAATGTTTGAAGATTTTTAAAGTACATAGTTCTAACATATGATAATATCCTTAAAGGACTAAAGTGTTTATAACAGAATGTACGAGATCTGAAGTTGACAAGAAGATGTCTAAATGGCATTTTATTGAAGACAATAGAAGATAATTTTATCTATGTTAACCTTAAAAATTTTATAATTTTTTTATTACTCATGCCAACTTATTCTACACATTATTAAAGAAAACAAAACAACTTATGTGTGTGTTCAATGTCTAGCGTTAGATATCACAAAGTCTCTACACGCTGTGATGGCAGAAGAAGAAGAAGTACAACTAATTATGCAGCAGGCGTTGGATAGTTTTAATACAAATATGCATGGTCCTCGAAAGTTCCTGCAAATTTATGAAACTTACTTGTATATCCTGTCTGGAGAAGCTAAGGAGGCACTTGATAAGTTTTTCAAAATAGATCCTTTTCCATTTTTAAAGGTAAATAAAAGTAGAAAATTAAATTTAAAGTAGTTTATTCAATTAAAAAATTTGAATTGTAAAAAATCTCAGTTAACAAATTAATTTAATATTAGGCAAAATGTACGTTTCAAGGTCAGATAAAAAATATGCAACAGCAAAATCTTCTTGTAATTATATTAATAACCAAATATCTGGATTTATAGATTCATCAAAATGCAAAAATTATTACTAGTTATAGAATTATAAAAAAAGTAGCTCAACAAGATTTTGGCAATGTTTTTGATTTCGGTAGCAATTTTGATTCAATTAGTTCAAATGTAACCTGTTACTAAGGAAATAATAGTAAAAGAAATGGGTCTTATATATGGGGTGTGGTATGGATGTAACTTATTGCACCAAACAGTGTCAGTCATTACTTACTGTAAAATAAATAATGATTTTGATGATATACAGGATTTTACAAAGCGTATACAGATGTATGAGGCCTTACGAGATGAGATAGATTTACTGCGCAGAGACATTCCTCTTAATTTGATCAACTTAGATTGTGCAATACTGAATGACACTTTGAGTGAAAAGGTGTCAGAACTGAGGAAAACCATTGTCGACTATTTCATCGTTGTCAATCGAACACATAACCGAGGGTTAGTTTTACAGTTTATAATAGTTAAAATTAATTAGATAGTGTTTATCAGGAAAGGGACAAGGATCAGAAAAATGATGAAAAATGTGGGACAAAAAAGGAAAACTTTAATTATGAACAAATTTTATTTTTCCCATTTTTTTTTCACTGTGTAATGTTACTTATTACTAAATGTCATGCTCTTGAACACCGTTAATATTAGCTATTAATGTAAATATTTAGCTCAACTAAATTAAGAGCACTTGCTTTGTCTTCTTAAACCTACCTGAGGCTTCACAAAGGTTCACTCTCTCATTATTGAACACATTACAAGTAAGGTCTACTCATTTTGATAAAATTAAGTAAAATAGCTGGACAAATTAATAGCTTATTCAGTTATTTGTCTGTGTAAATGGAATTCTGTAATAAAGCGAGTTATGTTTTAGGATTGCGACAACATTTGAAGAGATGGCTGCACGTGTGAGTCAGGTGCCAGAGACTACGGCTGAATTGGTAGAGTTAAACAACTTCATCAACGAGAGCAGAGATGCAACTATGTTTGATTTGAAGACTAAACTGATCACCACTGCGGAGAACGTTATGTTTCTCATGAACCATGCCTTGTTGCAAGGTAAGTATTATGCGGATACTGTCCACCCATGTACTCTGAGTGTCCTTATATTTTACTTCCTATAATTAATTGAAGATTCGTGGTATGTAGGGTGATGTTGAAACAGACATTTTTCATGAATACAACTTTTCCAGAGGTAGAAATTTAAAGTTCAGATATAATTTTACAGTACTGTTGTTTATTTATTTGGCATCACCCACAGAACATACAGAACAAAATCATGAGTTCCTCCAGTGTGTCATCTAGAGCCTAACGAAAATACTGACAAATTACAATGGAGTAAAATTGTTATAAACAACCGTATGCATTATACTGTTATATTGTCAAACCTAACGTGGCTAAAAATTTGTTACATGCAATATATTCTATGAAACTTCAAACCTTTCACAAAATCAGAAACCAAATATGCCTGATGAGAATTAATTAACTACATTTGTTTGCATGAACAGTGTGTCTAGTGGCACGGGAACCAATCTTCTGTCATTTGTATCAGACTAAAGTTACAATAATAGTAATAAGTTTAATGACAGTTTGATGTTTCTGTAGCTTGCAGTTATTCAATAACAAATTGACCGAATAAAATTAACTAATAGAAGATTTGAAAATTTATTTTATACAAACTTTGGAACTTTTCTGAATCTACAGTCATTAATGAATTATTGCTTGTTAATCAGTATGATAAAACATCATCATTGAGAAGTCATGTCTTCACTGTTATATATTTTTTTAAACATTGAATGGTCGTACAACTTATAAATTTCACAAATCTGTCCAAGATGTTAAAATCTAGTTTCATTAAAATATGCTTTATATAGATTCATTCAGTGGATCCAGTGGTTTAAAAAAATATTTTACAAAACTTTCAGTCTGAAGTCATGTTTGGCTATAAGGAATAATAACATAATTAACTTTATTAATTTTAAAACAAAAATAGTTTTCATGATAATTGTTATTTATTTAATGTTATACAGTAACTACACTAGGTTGGCCAATGACATGCATTATAAGAGATTTTTAAAGTTTTTTGGTTTTATTTCATGCAGCGGAGGATTTACAGTTGAACAGTCGAGTGTTCTTGTGGCCTAAGGACATGGAGCAAGTGTTGGACTTGAGTTCTACCCGCATTGCACACAGGAGGGAGATCGCAGAAAATGCGCTGAGAATAAAGTGTGCCGACTTCGAACTCATGTGAGTTAGCTAAAAAAATACAAAGCATCACATTCTGTCTGTATGAAGGAAAAATTATCAATAAAAATAAAAATAATCAGAGCGAGTATTAAAATGTTTTGTAAAACATGCTTTGCAGTTTGTTTATGTTTGAAAATTACTTGCATTGTAAATTAAGTTTGGTGGTAAAAATTCTAATGTACTCTTTTGAATGTGAGTCATATGTTCCAAAAGACCTTCTCTTACATCTTTGCAGAAATAAAACCAGAACTGAAAAGACTGCAACTTTATATATATAATTTCATGTCATGCACTTCATATATAATATCACGAGTGGAACAGTCAAAATTTCGATGAGAATATAACAGTGTTTTTCTAGTATATCTAGAATATCTAGTAAGTAATTTTCAACACAGGTTTTCTATTAATGTTTGGTGTGGCATTATTCATAACCATATGATAGGACCATTTATTTCAAAGATTGCCTTAAGGCAAACAAATATTTAATTTTTTTAGGAAATAACCTACCACAGCTTTTAGGAAACATTCCACTAATAACAGAGACAAGAAATGATTTTTCAACAAGATGGGGCTTCTGTACATTTTGATTGAGAAGGTAGAAATTATTTGAATGCAACATTTAGGAACAACTGGATTGGTCGAGATGGATCAATCACTTGGCTTCCTAGATCACCTGATCTGATGCCAGTGAACTACTATATATGGGAATATTAATCGATAGTATACATTGGAAAAGTAACTACAAAAGATGAAATGATTGCAAGAATTTGCAATACATGTGAAATTCTGAGAAATAATCTAGATTACTCTAAAAAGAACCACACAAGGAATTTTAAGACAAGCAGATTACTGTGTTAATAGAGAAGGTGGACATTGTGAGCACTTGTTATAAATGCTTAATATGGTTTTTAACAATTTAATTATTGCTTTTTTACTATTTAATTATTTTTTTTTAAATCATACTAGATATTCTCAAATGTAAAACATATTATTCTTTCTGTTTGAAAATTAATGTCGTTTTCTTGCAATCACAATAGTGATATTTTGATGTTAATAGATTTTTTTTAATTTTTTTTTTTTTGACTTTATTTATATAATTTTGTTCAGAATTAAATTTTCTACAAGTTTTATTTTAAAACTTTATTTGTTTATTAGGAAAATAACAGAGTTATTGTAGGCCAAATGTAAAAAAATGTGTTTTGGCTCTGATTTTTGTTATACCGGTTTTTGAAAAACTACTTAAATTACAGCTCTGGAACCAGTTTTATTTAATTTTTCAGGTCAAAAGCCATAAAAAACCATCAACATTAACTCTTAATTTTAGTTCCTAGAATTTCAGTATGGCTTAATTTCCTTCTTTTTCCTGGCATCATGGCAAAATTTTTTGCTAGCTGTAACTCTGGTCCTATGTTTACTGTAAACTTTTTTCATCATTTTCACTGTTAGAACTTGCCATGCAATTCTTTTTGTTACTTCCTGAAACACCATGTATCAAGTGGAACAATAAAAATTGTGATGACAAAAACATTTCCACTTCATTCTTTATTACATGTGTTTGTTACAGATTGGTTGAACACCAAAAAGAGTTGGAGGTGTTTAAGAAGAAGGACCCTCCTATACTAACCATGGAGGAGATGATAGACAGTGTAGCAGCAGTGGAGGCCTTGACACAACTCTTGGCTCGAGACAAGCAAATGGCGGATGTGAGTGAGCAGTGCCTATGAAAGGCGGATGTGAACCCTTTCAGTGCCAATGCCTTAAAATAATATTAATAATTTATAAAACAGAATTTTTGTAACTGTATTATAAAATGTTTGCTGTATTTTGCCATGGCATAACTAGTATAAAAACATGAAGGTTGTTTAAAATTAGCAACAAGCTGCAACTCAAATTAATTATGCATAGATTGTGAATAAGTTTGGACAGTGTTGTTAGACCTTAATTGTTTGTGTTGTTTTATCCAGGCTATAAACATAGAAGAACAGCTGTTAGACTTTGAACAGACACCATTTCTTATTTTAATGCAAATGCTGAATCAGGTGGAACCTTACGATAAGCTGTGGCACACTGTACTGGAGTTCCATCAGTCATATGACAAGTGGTATTATGGTAAATAATGTATAATGATTTAATAATAGTTTATCTATGAAAACAATATCTGTTATAATAATTTATAACAGCTATTTACGATAAGCTGTGGCACACTGTACTGGAGTTCCATCAGTCATATGACAAGTGGTATTATGGTAAATAATGTATAATGATTTAATAATAGTTTATCTATGAAAACAATATCTGTTATAATAATTTATGTTTTTAAATGAATACTATTACATTGGAAAAAATTGTTTTCAAATTGTGAAAAAAGGCCAACAGTGAAATTTTGAGATAAAAATGTATTTGTATATGGTACTTAGTTATATCCATGTAAAAAAAATGAACTTTTTAACTCTTGTGGCTGCCAAGATATTTTAGCCTGGGCAAGGTTAAGATGAAATACTAGAGGAAGGGATAATTCAACACCAGGCATTGCAATCAAGTGACTTATTGTGCAACTAAACCTCTTAAATACCTAGTTCAGCAGATTGGTGCCAATAAGTTCCAGCAACCCCTTAACTAGCTCACTCTGCTGAAGATCTCTAGGGTCTTGAAAACCAAAAACCCCTAGCCTCTTGCGCTAGCAAGAGCCTCACAATCATAAATTATATGGCCTGCAGTTTCCTCCTCCTTCCTGCACAATCTACACACGGTTTCTCCGTGGTACATACCTATCCTGTTCATATGCACACTCAGGCCATAGTGCCCTGTTATGAGCTCCATGTCCTCCTGAGTTGTGCTCTGCCCATTGCCCTGGGCAATGTTAAGTAAGTGAATTAGTCATGGTTGTACACTCTTAAATGGTGGGAGTAGCATAAACAAAAGTTTAAAATTATATTTCACTCATAATTTTAATACACAGTGATAATCTAAGTGCTTATGACAAAAAATGAGTAGTTTTAACATATATTTTGTCTGATTTATTTTTAAAATCATTTGTGTTAAAGGTCCGTTCATAAACTTGGACGCAGATGAGATCAAAGAGAGCGTAGAGAACATGTGGCGCATTCTCTACAAACTGGCCAAGACTTTGTTTGACGTGCCCGGGTCTAAAAGAATCGCTGAGATGGTTCGAGCCAAAGTGGAGAAGTTTAGACAGTTTGTGCCAGTACTGCAAACCATATGCAATCCTGGCATACAGAAACGCCACTGGCAACAGGTATTAGGCTGCATACTTAAAAAAAACACCTTTAAATAAAAATAAAATATCAAGTTAATTACTTGATAATGAATCTTGTAGCTATTGTTAATTAAATTAAATTGCATTGAGAGCACTGTCAGGATTGGTAAAACTTGTACAGGCGCTGAATTATAAGCATGTAGAGTTTCAGGTTATTTTTAAATTAAAACAATTTCTTTAGGTAAACAATTTTAATTATTGTTCACTTGTGCTTTGTATTTCTATTCAGTGACAATCAGTATTATATTAACTATTAAATAAAGTCAGTTACTTTCTGTCATCCTTCTTTTATTGCTTGTTTTTTTTTACCGCAGTTTCAGCCGTGCTTTGCTGTTCTCAGGTACTAGAGTGAGTTGCAAATAACACTCAAGTGGCATTAAGATGTAATGTAAGGAAAGCAGTAAAACATTTTTGCTTCCAATAATAGAGAAGTTATTACTGTATAAAAATGTCTTAGCTTTTTGCAGAATTTTTTTTTATTTTGAAAAAAACCATGGAAGTAATTTTCAGTTAAAATTAAAAAAAAGTAGTTCAGCAATATAATTTAGTAATGTAACCAATGTGAATATGTTTTAAGACTTTTATAGTTAAACTTGTTTATAACTGCTGTTCAGACCGCTGTTTTCAATGACACTAAATATTGTCCTATTGTATATTTTACTCTAAAGGCCCTTTTTATCCAAGTTAATGTGGATCAAGACAAAAGCTTTCAGTTCATCTTTGTGAAACTCACCAGTGCAGCTCCTCTGTTGAGTCACCATTTTGTGGATGGTAACTTATGACCAAACATTAATTTCACTAATCGGGCATCGCTACATAATGCGATATTGTGTAAAGTCACATACGAGGAAACGTCCAAGTGGATGGTGTGTTGCTAGCTGGCAGAAAAGGCAAGACTTGGATATAAACATGTGTCGTTTTGCTGAATCATGTATTTTTTCAAATAATGAACTGAAAACTGTATGTTTATAACATATCTTGCTCCTTCAGTGACAAATTCAGTTATAACTGAGCTCTGCTTTAATTAATGTTTATACTTTTTGTTATAGATCAGTGAAGTGGTGGGGATTGAGTTGTCACCCACACCTGATTCTACATTGGCCGATATGATCGAAGTAGGTCTAACCAAACACATTACCAAACTGGAAGAGATTGGAGTGGCAGCGAGCAGGGAGTTTTCTCTTGAAAAGAATTTACGCAAGATGAAAGCTGAATGGGTTGATGTTTGTTTTGAACTTGTTCCTTACAGGTACCTAATATGGAAATTTGTAAAATACCTCCTGTTGCTGAGTTTATTATATTTACTATCAATTTAAAATTAGGTCAACTTATAATTTAAAATTAGGTCTCTGTTTACAGTTATTGAATTAGAATCCAATAACTCTCTAACTTTCTAAAAAATATGTAAATAATAAAGTAATTTAACTTATATTTGTAAAATTGTATACATGTAACTTTGTAAAATTATTACCTTAGAAAAGAAATTTTAATTAAAACTTGAGATTCAAATTATCTCTCTTTTTTGGCTTGCAGTAGAAATTTTGAGAGAAAAATGTATTTGTTTGTATTACTTTTTCCAGATATGTCCATATCAAAAGTTATGTTTTTTTATCTCTTGTGGTTGCCAGGATGTTTTGGGACAGTGGAATATATTATTATATAATATAATTACTTCTTTTAATTGATACATTTTAATTGTGTGAATTTAATGTATTATATACTATAATCAGTATACTTTTTTAAATTAAAAATTTCTCATTGGAAATAATTATTGCTTTTGAAGTACTTGTTTGTCTTGCTAAACCCTACTATCAAACAGATTTATAAAAAATTGGTATGCAAGAAGTTTTACACCAATATTTTGAGCCATTAGGTAATCATTGGCTGTTGTAATCATTAGGTAACAACTTAGTGGCTGTTGTTAAAAAAATCCTTAAATTATTTTTTTCTTGTTTTTGAAACAGATTACAATATATTTTAAAACACAGGGTTAAATTATATTTTAATCCTTTTGGTGCAATCCAGCATGAAAATGTGTGGGTTTGAATCTCACATCATCCAGTGTTTTTGCTTCTTTACTTTTAATAAACTAATTGTGTGGTTTATTTGGCAATTTTTGGTAAATTTGTGACACCTGTTTTTATTTTGTAATTGGACAAAAATGAGGCATTGGGATGGACATAAAAGTGAGTTCTCTTTACTGAACCGACTAACTCCAGATTCACGTACTATTGAATGTATTTATCTGTGACACATACAGATTCATATACTCCAGTTCAAAGACATTTCTACTCTTATAAGTTTGTTTTTACAGAGAGACTGGTGTAATGATACTCTCGGCTGTGGATGATACACAACTTATGCTGGACGACCATATCCTTAAAGCTCAGACTATGAGAGGCTCACCGTATGTTAAAGCTTTTCAAGCAGAGATGCAGCAATGGGAGGAGAAATTAATCTCCATGCAGGACATATTAGACAGCTGGCTACAGGTTTGTAAGGAAAAAGGAAATATATAATAAGAATTGTTGACAGATCTGGTAACACAAACATTTTTAATTTAAAGAGTTAAGTTGTAGTGGTTGAATCAAATAGTCAGAGTTTACAACAGCTCTGGTTTGGTAACAATTTTAGATGCAAGCCACTTGGATGTACCTGGAGCCGATATTCAGTTCTGAAGACATAATGCGACAGATGCCTGAAGAAGCTCGTAATTTTCGGGCAGTTGATAAAGCTTGGCGGGAATTAATGAAGTCTACGTTGGAAGATACGCATATCCTTATAGCAACGGAATATCCTGGCCAACAGGCGATACTGCAAGAGTGCAACAAGACACTGGATGACATACAGAAAGGATTGAATGACTACTTGGAGAAAAAGCGATTATACTTTCCTAGGTGAGTAGGACACCAGGTAATCCAAAATCTGTTAAATCTTTCCATCTAAAAAGTATTGAATCATTTTCTTAAAATAAGTGTTTTGGTTATAATTAAAAAAATAATATAAATACATTACTTACCCAATTTTAAGGTTAATTATTTTTAATACTTGATTTTTAAAAGTAAAAAATGTAACTTAACTTTTTATTTTCATTATTGTAACATAGCCACCAGACCACATATTCAAATGATTAGGATTATGACCTATTCTTCCCGTCAGTGGTCTATCAACTCACCTCATAAAGGCTACCGCGGTTTCGAAACTCTATAGTTTCATCTTCAGACCATACAAAATGTTAAATCCCTCTGACAAGGTCGTCACAAAGTCAAACAAAACATTAAAACATACATCACAAACACTGAGCACAATTACACATTTAAAATATTCATCATGAAATTTGGCTTGGCCAAGCTACACACGTGACTCGTACGTCGTTACATTCCGGACTGTGGAGTCTCCATCATTAGTAGCGCGCCCGTCGTTATCAGTTACGGTGCATCTGCTGGTTTTTGTTACTTACTCAAATCACTTATCCTTAGAGCCATGTCATATATTAAATTTGATTTAAATGAAAGTTTTTCATTGAGGATGTTCTAGGGGTCTGATTTTTTGCTCTTATAAATCTCAAACTCTTCAATTGCATCCATATAACTACTTTTATGACACAAATGTAATATTTCCATGTTGGTATGGATGTCTTCATATTTATGGTTTTTGTCCATAAGATGTTCTGTGAAAGCCGAGTTTGTCGATAATGCACTTCTGGGTATATGCTCTTTAAATTTTTTCTTAAAAGAGCAAGATGTCTGACCTATATAGAAGCTTAGGCAATCACTACATTTCATTTTGTATATGCCAGTTTTTTCAAAGTTATCTCCACTTGTATTTGCAACTGGCTTCTTTAATAATGTTGATAACTTATTACTTGTTCTGAAAGAGACATTTATATTTTCTTTGGCTAATTCTTTTTTTAGGGTGTGGTTTAAAGTTGAACCATATTCCGTGTATATGTATGTTTTTTTATCAGGAACGATTTTTTTATTTTTGTTTTTGTGTTTGGCAATAAGCCTATCAACAGTTGAGCTTTTATACCCATTAGAAACAGCTGTGTACTTAATGATGTTCACTTCATTTCCATGACTTCCTTTGTCCATATTGAGTGAAATTAACCTGTGTACCAAACTATTGTAAGCTGCCATTGTTATATTGTATGGTGGGATGAAGAAGTACCTTTTTATAGTCATCCATTTGTAATAAAGAAAGCTAGCAACTGCTACTTAAATGTTGTGAAACCTCAATTTATGTTATATAAAACTGTATTGTATTGATTTTCAGCAATAAGATTACTTATACATTTTTGTTTACTTAAAGTTTTATACAGTTTGTTTTTCATTTAGTTACAGTACTTTGTCTACTTTGTTTTCTTTGTTTTGGTATTAATTTTTTCCATACTGTTGGTTTAAATTAGGTAAGTTTTCTGATAAAAAAAATCAGATTATAATAAATTTCCATTGTATTAAATCAAATTGAATCCTATTGTTATGATACAATTAGAAAAACAAAATATTAAAACTTGATTGCATTTGGTACATTTCAGTTTTTTTTCAATTTATCAGTTTATCATAAAAAATGAGTGAAATGTGTAAACCAATTTTGAAAAATTAAGTTTAGTTTTTTGAGTTCCCTTTTTTGTGTTCAGGTGATAATGAGCTACATTTAAATCAATATAAAAGATACTTGAATGTGATAATGAGTATTAAATGTTTTAGAATAATTATTTTTATAATAAAAAATATTCCCAATTTAATAACTATTTTAATTGTTTTTGCAGATTCTTTTTCCTTTCTAATGACGAGCTGCTAGAGATTCTGTCAGAAACTAAGGACCCTCTTCGAGTACAGCCTCATCTAAAGAAGTGCTTCGAAGGCATTGCTTCCTTACAATTCAACTCTGATGTCCAAATAACTGGAATGATATCTGCAGAGGGTGAGACTGTCACTTTGTCGGGTATAATAACACCTGCTGAAGCCAAGGTGAATAGATTACAGCAGTAAAATATAATGTTGGTCATCCGCATTTACAGATTAAATTTGCAAAACAGTCTTATTTTGTAAGCAAGTTTTTAAGAAATGTTTTGTTATAATTGAGCATTCCTTCACTATTCCCCGTGCATGTTTTATTGAACATTCCTATTTCTGTAATAACTATTATGTATATAAGACACAGTAAACTCACCTGTTTATTTTAGGGCATGGTAGAGAAATGGCTTCTCCAGGTACAAGAACTGATGATCACCTCCATCAAGGATGTATGCAATGCTTCCGTGAAAGCTTATAAGAATGTACCAAGGTTTAAGTGGGTGCTGGATTGGCCAGGCATGGTTGTCATCTGTGCGAGCTGTGTGCATTGGACCAGTGAAGTATCTGTGGCAATAGAAGAGCATAGGCTGGGTGTAAGTACAAAATATAAACACAATGTATCACTTAAATCTCTGGAATTCTGCATAGAGCACTTGCGATATGACCTCCTTAATTTTATTTAATAAGATAGATTTCACTAAAGTCTAGTAGTAAGTTGTTTTAGTTTTGTAAAAATCACAAGAAGTGATAATAATTTATACAGTTAGCTGTGATATCACTAGGGTATATATAATGAGTACATATTAGAACTCTATATTCCACATACTTTCTCAGCATTTAGACATTCATTATGTGTTAAACCTAATATTAATATATTATTTACTGGACTGGTGTGCTTCCAGTATAACATAATAAATTTTCCTGATACTAAATTGCTTGAAGGATGCTTTTGCTCATCCTGTGTTAATGTTTACTGTTGTGCAGGCATACCTTAACAAGTGTAACTATCAGATAGATGAGATGGTTGATCTTGTACGAGGCAAGTTAACATCCGGATCTCGAATTACTCTGTGCGCACTCATTGTTATAGATGTCCATGGTAAGTTGTTAGAGCAAATTAAATTATACAGATTTCTTAAGTTTACTCTTTATTGTGTTACAAATTGTGTTAAATATAAAGGGTTATATAGGAAGTCTGGCTCTGAAGAGACAATGTTTACTGTATCAAAACATATTAATTAATATATTTAAAACTGATTAATTAATTTATATTTTTGAACCAAGTGTATTTGCGTTAGTAACCAGAGGACCTTACTAAACATTTTTTAACTCATTATATATATATATATATACATACAGAGTGAGGCAGAAAGGACAAATGTTTATGGAACAGCTAGTATTTAGGCTCAGGTGGTGGGAGTGGGGGACTAATGTGGTCCTATGTTCATTAACTCCTGCCATTTAGTTTAGTCAAGGTCATGGAGCTGCGAACCGTGCAACATCGTGTGTTCTCTTACTTTGTGTGCGGAGTAATGAGTCTATCATAGTGAGTTTTATCACCATTCTAATCTTGCAATATCTGGTGAACTGATTTTTAGAAATTTTGCCAAATTTCTGGTTTTATCATTAGTTTCTGAAGTGGATTATTTGGAAAAATAATAACACATATGTTATATTTTGTTTGGGTGATTAAGTAACATCAGTCTCCTTTACACAATTTACTCGATTGCAAGAAAATTTGTGTTATGGTTTTAAATGATTATTGTATTATATAACATTGCTTTCTTTTCTGTTTATTATAACTGCTTTTCCATATAATAGTAGTAATATACTTTTGTTTGTTAATAGCTCGAGATGTTGTGCGTAAACTCAATGAACTGAAAGTTCAGTCTGTAACTGATTTCAACTGGATAAGTCAGCTGAGGTATTACGCACGAGATTCTTCTATTTATGTGTCCATGATCACAACAACTCTCCAATATGGCTTTGAGTATCTCGGAAACACTCCACGCTTAGTCATCACTCCTCTCACTGATAGGTGTTACAGGTAAGAGACTGTACTTTTAACAAAAGTAGCCAGCAGTTGTTAATTCTGTTACTTTGGGTTACTTATTCAGTTTTATATGTTTATATTCAGTTATATGTGTCCTCGACATATAAAACATGAACAGTTTACTTTGTTCACTTCCAAACACAGTCTGCTATTTTATCTTAAACATAAATATAAAAAAGAGAACAAATAAACAAATTTGAGTTGTATAGCATAGAGTGGAGTGATTTCTAGAAATAAATGAGGGTACGATCATTGGCTAGTCATAATAACGCAAAGCTATTTGTCAGTGACCAATAACAAACCAAGTTGACTTGTAACTTCAGTTCTAAATGGCAAGGACGAATGTATACAGAACACTAGTTGCTGGTAACATAAAATACAATATTTTTAAAATTGTGTTTATTAAGAAAAAAACAATAATAATCCGTACTGGAGAAAAAACTATTAATCTCTTAAATATTGTTGAAATTATTTATATAAGTTAAATAAAACTTCACTTCATATTGTATTATAAGTGTTATTTTTATATTTCTTTAATTTTACATTTCAGCCTACTATGGACTAAGATTATTACACAACTTCATTTTTTTCTCACAGTTTTCTACAAATATGTTTGTTTTTTGTAATTTCAGAACACTGATGGGAGCATTAAGACTTAACCTTGGAGGTGCACCTGAAGGTCCTGCAGGAACAGGCAAAACTGAGACCTGTAAGGACTTGGCGAAAGCTGTGGCTAAACAGTGTGTAGTCTTCAACTGTTCTGATGGTCTAGACTACAAGGCTATGGGCAAGTTTTTTAAGGTAAGGTCACTGTGTGATAATAGTTCTTTAGAATCAAAGTTTCATTTATTAATCATCTTCTTCTAAAGTTCCATAAATCTGCCAAAATTCTCTTCACAGTGGTCACTATGACATACTCATTTTTTTATTGTATAGAATATTTGACAACTGCTTTATAATAATTTTGGTGTATGTTACCAAGGATGGCTGCAGCATGACATTCGGTAGCCTCTTTTTAAATAAACTTATCATAAGATCATGTTTATTATCTTAAACTTACCAATTTCTGTACCAAAAATTATTGATATTCAATTTTTAGTCATGAAAATAATTTTTTGGTCGTGCAGTGTGGTCTATGTAATTGCTATCTGTGTGATATTAAATAATATAATTTGTTAGACAGACAGAATGTCGTCCCACTTTCACAGACCTTCAGCAAGATGGATTAAACCTTATATATGCCTACTTTGTTTTCATTTTATATAATCCAACTGGAAATACTGGAATTGTCAAATAAAGAACAAATAGTAAACACACCGGGTTTGTAAAGGACGCATTTTGCCAGTGCATATGAAATAATTACGTACGTAAAATTATCCCTGACATAAGACTGTGTCCTCCATGGCTTGTTCTGTATGTTGTAGGCTCGATCAGTGAAACTTGTTATAATCACCCCAATTTGTTGTGTTCTCCTCAATTTGGGCGATGACATCGCGAATCTTATCCCCTTGTTGTGGTAATGTTCAAACATTATTTAGATAAACTTGTAATTCTAAATATACCCCTAAAAGAAGAAGTTACAGGGTGTTAAGTCACATGACCCTGCTGGTCAGTTCTGATCGCCATTGTGGGAAAGGACTTGGGTCGGAAAATTGTGTGAGATGTGGCAAGTAGCACCATCCTATTGGAACCATAATTAATTGCTCAGTATTCACATCAGTAAGGTCATAAAAATGTTTCAGCAATATTCAAGTAGTATTGTCAATTCACTGTCATGGCCTTTCCATCCTCATCTTCAGAAAATTAATGCCCAATGACTCCACCAGCTCAAAATCCACACCACACAGTTACTCTTTGCAGATATATCTTGGGATGGATTACACAAGGATTCTCTGCCCTCAACTGTGACAGTTCTGTTTACGAACACAGCCATCTAGATGAAAATATGCGTCAGACAAGATTATTGTTTTTGCAAAATTATTGTCTGTATGTTGCTTTTTCCAAAATCCATTCAACAAACTGTCTCCGTTGCAAATGGTGCTTTCGTTATCCTTTAAAGTAAATTTTGTAGGCCTGCATAAGGAGATCCTTTGTCAGAATTAGCTGAAGAGAGCTTTTTGAGGTTCCCAACTGTTGTGAAAGATGGTGAATTGACTTTTGATTAGACTGGCTGGAACATGAGCGGACTTTTTTACCATTACGAATTAGGTGCATTATGACAACCTTGAACCATACAAAGCTTCTGCACAGTTTTTGCATAACACTTACCATATTTATTATGTATTTTCTTAATTAATATTTGTTTCAATTGTAAAGTATTCCAAGATAACTAACCTCAAAAAACCTGATTAACAAAAATATAAGTAAAATGTTGCCATGACAACTATAAATTTTTTACTTTTTTAAACATTTTAAAACTGGTGTTCTTATTGAATCACCCTTAAGTTGTAAATCTTATCTTCCTAAACTAACTGCAGTATTGTCATTGACAGGGCTTAGCGCAGGCAGGTGCATGGGCATGTTTCGATGAGTTCAACCGCATAGAGCTGGAAGTGTTATCTGTAATTGCACAACAAGTGCTCAGTATTCAAATGGCCATTATGCAGAAGAAGGAAAAGTTTATTTTTGAAGGCACCGAGATCTCATTAGACCCCACTTGCACTATGTTCATTACAATGAACCCAGGGTAAGTTTATATATAAAGTACTCATAAAATGTTTTACCAAACTTCAAGAAAAAACAGCTAAAGTGACGCTAAACTAAAGTTCTATGCAATGCTCAAATCGAAATTTTTTTCTATATTCATATACAGGTTCTTAATAAAGTTATAGCCCGGCTTACAGTCGATATGGACAATGGTCATATCAGACAATGGGTCTGATTCATGGAATGAAAAATTACCCGCATAGCAGTTTAGGATTCAGATAACGGGCTGAACATTTTGCTTTCATAACATAAGTGCTTTCATTTTGTTAAAATTATTTCTAAACAGATGTGTAAATATAGAGACAATGTTGTTCTGTGCTACAGAAAGTACAAGCTGCTGAGTTAACACAAACAAGCCTTTGATTGATGGATGTTTGGTTTTTGTAGGGCATAACTTCCCTACTTTATCTGTTTCTCAGAATGACTTCTTCTATTCCTTTTTCTGCCATCTTATGTAATTTTACTTAGTATTTTAATTTGTGTTCTATGTGTTTAATTTGTTAGCCTGTTACAAAATTTAAACAGTTATAATATTGTGTTACATACTTCTGATTTTTAAATTTAACAAAACATTAAGTGTCTTGGTGTGTGAGTTTCAAGTCGTTGTTTAGATCCTGTTTTCAATTTTGAACAGATTTAAATGTTTTCCATAAGTTTCTATTGTAAACGTTGACTTGCACTGCAGTCTGTTCAGATAACTGTCTTAGTTCTGGAATGAATTAAGGCCATTAATCAGGGTACCACTGTAATTTTCTTTGTATAATAAATATCTGTTTTAAAGTGTAATACAGATAAAATTGTAATGAAACTTTGCAGGTATGCAGGTAGGCAAGAGCTGCCAGATAACCTGAAAGTATTATTTAGAACTGTGGCTATGATGGTGCCTGATTATGCGATGATTGGAGAGATCTCACTCTACTCTATGGGTTTTGTAAATGCTCGCAGGTACGTTTGTGTTGACACAGATATTTTTAACAATGATAAATGATTTGTTATTTCTCAGCATTTACATGTTTTTGAGTTTTTTTCTTAAAAGTGTATGGAATTGGAAAATTTTCACCTACATAAGTGGACTTTGAAGTAGAGTAGAACATTCAATAATGCAGTGGAAGAAAAATGGAAGGAATGTCAACTAGGTAAGAAATTAAAGAGAAAAGAAACTTTGCTGTGCAACAAATCTAATAAATTTTATAGAAAGTATCTTGTATATTATCTTCATACAAATTTTTAAAGAGCACATAGCATGGATATAAACATGAAACTGTCAGGCTCATAAAAGTTTAGACAGTGGCGATTGCAACAGCTGTACTTATTTAGTGTGTTTGCACAGTTACATAGTAAACATCGCAATACCATTTAAAAAATATTTTTTTGAGACAAACAACATTTTGTTTAACTGTTTTAATTGGGGCTATCTTTTCCCCGTATTCTAATATAATTTAATTATCAATGAGGGGTTTAATCAAGTTTTTGTGTATTCCTTTATCTTGTTACCATGGGAAATCAAAGCTGTACATGATGGTGCCTCCCTTCACACGTTTACCTGCAGAACTACACTAATATTTACAGTGGTTTTAGAAAGAATAATGAGTAAAAAAAGGAAATGTTTTGAATTGTATCTGGACATTCAATGTTACTACTAAATATAATTGCAGCTTTATGTAACAGACTATTTGTCAATACTGTATTTATATATAAGATTTATGTTTTGAATCAGTGAATTAGACAGGAAGTAAATATTACTAACTATTTGAGAGTGTGTATGTATACAGCTTGGCAGAGAAGATAGTTGACACATACAAGCTGTGTTCAGAACAACTGTCTTCACAGAGCCATTATGACTACGGCATGCGAGCTGTCAAGACTGTTCTAACGGCAGCTGGAAATCTGAAACTCAAGTATCCCCTACAAAATGAGGCAATTATCGTCTTACGAGCCATTGTTGATGTCAATCTGCCCAAGTTTTTGGCTCAGGTGAAGTTAATAGAAAAAAATAACCTATACTTATTTTATTATTTATATTAAGTTGTTTGATTTTTACTTATTTTTATTTTATTTTATGCTTTGAAATTGATTGGTTTTTAAAAATTTTTTGAATATATTACTCTCAATTATTTATTGATAATAAATCATTCCACTTTTAAAAAGTCTGGTTTGTTAGCTGTTGGTGAAAAATCAAAATGTATAAAAAATATATTGATAAATGACAAAAAATTATCTTAAATAATAATATTACAAGTTGTGTTCAATAATAAAAATATTAGTCTAGCCTCTCTAGAAATTTCTTGTCTAGCCTCTCTAGAAATTTTGTTAACATATTAAATTTTCAGGACTTGCCATTGTTTGAAGGCATCTACTCTGATCTTTTCCCAGGAGTGATACTTCCACAACCTGATAGAGTGGAACTTATAGAGACTCTGAAACTGAAACTTGCATCGCATAATCTGCAGGCAACAGATTGGTATATTGATAAAGTTATACAGATTTACGAGATGATATTGGTTCGGCATGGGCTCATGATTGTCGGAGAATCTATGGGCGGCAAGACTTGTGCTTATCAGGTATGTTTTTGAAGGCAGATAAACAAAAATTTAATAGTGTAATGTATTGTGTATATTATGTTAAGTGTGAATCGGTACAATTACAGTTTTGGTTGTACAAGACTACAGTATGTCATCTAATACTTATTTACTCAGAGACTGGATAGAATTTCACACTTTACTGCTTATACACATTTGCTATATATATATATATATAGGCGTCTCAAAGAGGTTAGTTCAGATTGAGTTAGAGTCCAATGATTAGCAAACGACAGCTCTCTGGATACATTATTAGCTGGGTCATTCCATGTCAAATCATCCAGAAAAACTGACACTTGACTACAGCCACTTGAGATTTTGTTGAAAATTTGTAGGTCACTAAAATGTTTTAAAAGTCAGTAAAACTTATAAATATGTATTTTGTGAAAAAAGTCATCCAATAAAGATGTGATGTACACCACAAAATATACACTTAAAAAATTATGAAATTTATCAGCCACTCTCTTTTGACCTCTTTCATAGTCATAAGACAAGAATTAATAATCAAATGTAGATGTCTCACTGACATGATGGAAGCAAATTTCGAAAAAGTTCTTCTTACTCTGATTTCACCATCATAAACTGCATTAAAACTGCAAATGTTAGCATTTGAAATGTCAAATTGCACTGAAAATACAAAAATGAACTCTGACTGCCTAAGTTCAACTTATTTTGAAAATTCAGAATGATAATTTATGCAGTTTATATGCTGATTTCAATGATGAAATTAAATTTTTTTTAAATATCAGACAAAAAAGTTATGAATTTAAAAAAATTTGAAACACCCACCATTTTTAAACTGTTGAGTGAATTTTTATGTTTACATTTTGAAACTGTTGAATTAATTTTGATATTTAATTGATTTTGTGTCAAGGTTGAACCAAATTAAATGAAAATTGTGGATGTGAGTATGCTAATAAGTATGAATACAATTTTAATGACCTGTCAAAAAGTGATCTTGAGTTCAGTATCAGCACTAATCTCAAGGTACTTACCATTAGATCTTGGTATTATCATGATGGCCACTTCAATAGCATATTTTCCAAAAAAAAAAAAGTAAGACCAGTATCTTAAGAACTTCCTGACCAAATTATTACCATTTCAAAATTTATTACTAAAGCAATCCCTGGACAGAAAATATGCAGTGACTGTAGAGAACATTTTTGTAAGCACACAAACTTTAGCAAGGTAAATTGTGACACCTTAATAATATCACATTTATAAACTTAACAGGCGTTGTGTAAATAACGGACTGTCCCAATACAATTTTAAAACTATTTTTATATTTATTTCATTCAGTAACTCCATTTTCAACAATATTTTTATCAGGGTATATAACCTAAATGTATTGTACTCATGTATGCAATGTGAAAAAACGAATATTAGGACCCAAAATGTAGGTTTAGAAGCAAATTAAAAAGTTTGTTAAAATTAGTTTTTACATAGGTTTTTTATTTTTATAATTATAAATGCTTATGTTTTTAAAACAGAATTATATTTTTATACTGAATTTTTAAGTTATGTGTTATGAAGTTTATACTGAATTTATAAGTTATGTGTTATGAAGTTTATACTGAATTTATAAGTTATGTTACATGGTGGCTATTTGATTATTTCTGAAAAGACCTTATAACATTCACTTTATGATACTTCTAAAAAAATATAAACTATTTATTTTGTAAAGTGTTTATTACCACAAAGCAAATAAAATGTCTGTATTTTATTGCTTGAGATGGTAGCAAATATAGATTAGTTAAAAGTAAATATTTCATTATTGTTTTGTCTTTTAGAGATATTGATTTATTTAATGTAAAATACCATTTTAAAACTAAAAGTTTATTAAGAAAATTACAAAAAAAAACGTTTTTTAACATAAAATACACATTTTTATTCTTTTATAACATGTTTAAAAAAACATGGACTATTCTTTTTTTTCTACAGTGGAAACAGTTACTTATCAATGTTAAAATTTGTCATGGAATTTGCTTTAAAAATAGAAGAGATACAAAATATTCTCATTGATAGTACAAGTGTATCCAGAGAGGTCTCAGAAACAGCAAAAATGCCTGTCTTGCCTACATTTTAATTACCTGTAAAACATAAACCATTTAAAATAATGAGATAACAATTTTAATACTTTCACACTTATATGAAAAGATAAAGAGTACAAAGATTCATCAAAATCTGATATGATGGGTGTGCTCGTCTGAATAACTTGACATGGAATGGCCCATCTGTAAAACCATAAAAAAAATATGATCAGTTCTACAAATTTGTAACATACTCGTACTTTATGTAAAATCGTATCCAAATCAATAGAGTAAATTTGAAATAGAAATATTACAGTTTTAGTATAAAAAAACCTGCACTATGTAACCTCACAGTGATCAGAATTTACTTTTGATCTTTTTAAAATTGCAAATAGTTTTTTTATTTTAAAATATAAATAAGTAAAAAATGTTTTGTTTCTTTTTTTTTTGACAGAATTTGGCAGAGTCTCTTGGAGAGATCCATGCTAACAAGAAATCTAAGATGGGAGAGTTCAAAGTTAACTACAGGATTATTAACCCGAAGGCAATTACCATGGGACAGTTGTATGGGCAGTTTGATCCCGTATCGCATGAGTGGTCTGATGGTAAGTGTTTATAGAGGCCTTTGTAAAGGATAATTTTGTGGCCAAAAAAATCTTGGTAATTAAAAATGTTTTTTTTTTTACTTTTTTGTGAAAAATTATATTGAGTTTGGGAGCTATTCTGTCATTCTAGCTCTAATTTTTATACACCCTCATATTGTAATAAAATATGTGCAATATTTGTTTGTTATTATACAACAAATTGCACTATTTGGATTATTTGTTATGCATTATTGGAAACAATAAAAAATAAAATCTATGTATATTCAAGGGAACATCTAGCTTAGAAAATTCATTTAAAGTATATACAGTCTTGGTTATAATGGTCTCTCATAATGGTTATAATCAGCTGAGATGTTGCAGTATTTTATCATAAGACCAACTAAATGCCTATCTTTTATGTAAAAAATAGTGGTGTTAGGGACACTAAATATTGTACTATTTGGTTAAAGTTTGAAAAATGTTTTGTATAAATTCCATGTGTTGTTAAAGACTTACCTTCCTACATTCCTTGTTTCTGCAAAAACGCATAGTAGAACAAGATTGAGTTTTGTGCTGTATGTTTAATCAATCCCACTACACTTAGGCACAAAGATCATTGTGATATGCAATATTATTCCTTTTTTTCTACTATGTTTTCAAATATGGTGTTTAATCCATAAGCACAGTAATTAAAAAATGTATCAGTGCAATAATTTTTTCTCTTCTTGTTCCTAAATAATTTACAAAATTGATTTTTGTAAACACATTAGTCACTTTTTTATCAACTCCTTCAGTATTATAATAAACAAGTTTGACTATATTAGTGTTAAAAAATCCAAAATAATTATGGTTATGTGATCCATATTTGGAAGATTGATACAAGTATGCAAGTCATATAAGTGATTGCGACTGGATACTTCTGAGATAAAAACCAGGGCACAGTTTTGTTTTAAGGGACCATTTAGTCTCAAACATAATTTTGAAATAAAGATAATTTTTATTTAATTATTAAACACTCTGTTAACATTAAATTTTAATTTAAAATTTATGCCAATATTGTTGAGAACATGCTTCAACATAACATTGTTGGAAAAAGCAATTTGTTTACTAATTCAGTTCAGCCAATGGTATTTATCATGTTTTGTAGGTATTCTAGCAAACACATTTCGTGAATATGCGACCAACACAATGCCAGACAGGAAGTGGATCATGTTTGACGGCCCTGTAGACGCTGTTTGGATTGAAAACATGAACACAGTGTTGGACGATAACAAAAAGTTGTGCCTGATGTCTGGAGAAATTATTCAGGTATTGTACTTCTTAAATTAACTTTACAATCTGTGTTGTAGCCTTATATAAGGGGCTACAGGCTGGCCTTATATACTGGCTTAATTTTATGTTCTTCATAATATGTTAAAATATTCTAATAACCACAATATTACCACTAATTACTTAATTCACTTTTTTATAAGTTTGTTGAAAATTGTGTGTGTGTGTGTGTGTGTGTGTGTGTGTGTGTGTGTGTGTGTGTGTGTGTGTGTGTGTGTGTGTGTGTGTGTGTGTGTGTGTGTGTGTGTGTGTGTGTGTGTGTGTGTGTGTGTGTGTGTGTGTGTGTGTGTGTGTGTGTGTGTGTGTGTGTGTGTGTGTGTGTGTGTGTGTGTGTGTGTGTGTGTGTGTGTGTGTGTGTGTGTGTGTGTGTGTGTGTGTGTGTGTGTGTGTGTGTGTGTGTGTGTGTGTGTGTGTGTATGTGTGTGTGGTGGGTGTGTGTTAATTTGTTATTTGTTTGTATTAGAAGTACAAAAATCGATTTTGGTACGAAAAAAAATCAGATGACAAGCAGGGTTCATTTTCATATTTTCAATGTAATTTAAAAATTTAAAAAGCTAATTTATGCAGATTTTAACATTGATTACAATGCTGCAATTAGATTTTCATAGAAGTGGTAAGATAAGTTATTATTACTTTTTGTAAATCATATCTTTGAAACAGCTGTGTGTGGCAGGAATCAAGATCCCCCAATTTTGCTTTCATTTGCCTAAAATAGCATTTGTAATTCAGCTAATATAAATTCATAGTACAAAATATGTGTTATTACTCTGTATCTCTTTGTCTTATTAACATGACTTTTTACTATTGAGAAACAGCAGGCAGCAGGCTGTAACTCAATTTGTAAACTTTTTCAATGAACGCTTTTAGTAATACTTTGATGTTGTCAGTGCCTTGACCACAGTTATTTTAAATAACTTCCAGATGTCAAACAAAATGAACCTAATCTTTGAACCAGCGGACCTGGAGCAAGCCTCACCTGCAACTGTGTCTCGTTGTGGTATGATTTATATGGAGCCAAAAATGTTGGGCTGGCGACCTCTATTGGATTCATATTCCACTATTCTGCTAAACAAGATCCTCCCTGACCAATATGAACTGTTGGAAGAGCTCATCGACTGGCTGGTACCACCCATATTTCATTTTATCCATACTCATTGTAAACTCTTCATCGAGACTTCCGAACTTCACCTGTTTTATGTGAGTTTATTATTATTTTGTTAAAAGACAATTTTGTTTAATATCATTGTAAGTTCTGTTGAAATTGTATGTTTTGTTCTCAAAAATTTAAGGTTAGCCCTCATGTACACACACTTCTTAGATGAAGTAAATTCATTATGCAAAATAAAAATTAATAATTTTTAATTTTTTTGAGTTTAGCAAAGTTTAAATTGGGTTGAATTAGGTTAGTTCCTGGGGTTATTATTTAGGATCATTAGATCCGACATGTCAGCTATAAGCTCTTTGTATTTGCTTTGTAATTCACCTTAAATTGACTCAAGTGCCCTTGGTAACCTATAGAGTTTTGTACAGAGTGTCTTCTTGAGACTCTTTGTCTAGTTGGTAAATTCCAAAGAGTCTCCTTTCTTTGGACTCCATAGCATCGCACTCAAGCAGTATTCGTGCTGCACTTTCTCGTTCCTTCCCAGTCAGACCAGATTTGTTGTAATCCCACCTTATGCAGATGACTCCAGATGTGGCTGTCTCTGTTGATCAAGGTAACAACCCATCTAAACAACCTCCTGTTGAGCTGAAAGGACCGTTCCCTAGCAAGGGTGTCCTTGATCTTACCTATCATCTAGTGTAATGCAGATTCACAGAACTTCCCTGCCTGATATGCATGTTGATTCTGGTGAAGTGGATTTTCAGACGGAACCCACTTCCATATAATCTTTGTATCAGCCTTCCCAATGTTTTTGGTATAAATAGTATAAATTAGGTAAGACTGGTTGGCCTAAAGGCTTTTGGATGGGTGTGATCTGGACAACTGGGATGAAGACAAATCTACTGACTTTTCAGGCTTGTGGTATATAGACAATTGCTATGCAAAGTCAAACAAAAAGAGAGTCTAGTCCTCTCTGCAACAACCTTACATTGTCCTGTAGGCATTATTAAAGTGTTCTATGAATTAAACGACGGGTGGTCAAAACTCATTGCAATCTTACTGTGTCTTCAAGATTGTCCATATCTTAAATGAACCCTCTCCAGGAATCAGGATGCAATGTTCTCATTTCGAATCAGATTTCATGTTCTACAAATAAAAGATAAAACAATTTTTAAACTTAATTTATTTACTGATAAGAGAGTGAAAAAAATGTTACATTAACTGCAATATCATGTGCTCGTATATGTTAAGTATGGCAGAAACAATGCTGAAGAGACTAGTTTTGTACACATAAGGTAACCTACGTTCTCCCAGTTAGTCACGAACTAATGTATAAATTAATAATGTGTAATTACACATCAATCCACATCGATCAGAATGTTTTATGAGTGTAAGAAATGTTGTGATAAACGTCCAATTAGGTAGCTTTTTTAATGTAAAAAATTTGTTTATTAACCTAAAAGTAAAGAAGTAGTTTATACAAAGCAAATTTTAAAATATTTACAGTATTTTTAAGCAAATATTGGCACAAATGTATAATATATGACATCCTCCTATATGCAATGCTTACTGCCTGTCCATAAGTATGGCATGGAGTACAGCTTAGTTGTATGTAACCTAAATCACCTGAATAATTATTTATTTTAATTGAAAAATATGACTTCTGAAAGAGCCATAATTGAATTGGCAAAATTATCATTAATTATTTGTATTATTATTTCTTTTCAAAATAAAAATTTAATTAAATCAAATGTTGAAAAAAAGTTTTAGATTATAACCGTTGTAAAACCACAACATGGCTACAAACCTTTGATGTATAATTTCAGCAAATGAGTTATTTTCTTAACTTTTAATTAAATATTGATGTTTCTGGCTTTTCACTGACATTTTTTGTAAACTGTCCAGAATTTATAGAAAATGGTTTAATACTCTTGTTACCATGTATATGTATTCAGAATAAATTTTCAGTTAATTGTACAAATTTTATATCTGTTATCTGTACACAGTGCTTCACTCGACTATTTACTTGTATGCTGGAAGGAGAGCCACAGTCTGGTGTAAGCTCACACTGGCTACAATGTGTCTTTTTGTTTGCTTTGCTCTGGGGCTTGGGCTCTACAATGAATGGTAAGTGAAAGAATAAAAAGATCTCCAACTAAATGGCATACAGTATTATCTTGAAGAATTGTCTTGAGTTAAAATGAAACAAATACTACTTTAAATTATACATATATATATATATATATATATATATATATATATATATATATATATATGTAACAGTAAGAAATTATCTTATACCAGGAGTTTTCCTGCTCTGTAAGGTATCCTTGATTCCTACGCTTGCAGCTATAAGTTATATTAGATTTACGTTTAAAAAAGTATATTATGTGTATTTTTCGTCAAAAGTATTTCTAGATGTACAATTTTGCCTAATTTGTTAACATGACAGGTGACAGCCGAAAACTGTTTGACGTGTTTTACCGTTCATTGATACTGGGTGAAAATAAGGACTACCCTAAGCCTGCAAAATTCAAGCTGACGAAACATCAGTTGTTCCCAGAGAAAGGCACAGTGTGGGACTGGATATATGACAAGAAGAACAATGGCAGTTGGATCTGTTGGTTGGATACTGTTGAGAAAGTCGCTCTACCGTCAACAGCTAAGGTGTGTGTGTGTGTGTGTGTGTGTGTGTGTGTGTGTGTGTGTGTGTGTGTGTGTGTGTGTGTGTGCGCGCTTGTTTGTTTGCAGGGGTAGAATTATTTATAATGTTACTTTAAAAAATAATGTCATATGAAAGTGACATCTTAAAAATCAATTAAAATATTAATATATAGTGATGTAATATTATGCATAATATTTATGAAAAATTACACAGTACATATTTTAAAATATAGTATCAAAAACAGAAGTGACAATATTGTTCAATCAGTCATCTTTGAGCCTATATTTAGTGAGATAAACAAGATACAGCAAAATTTTGTATATATATTGATACAATGGTAATAGATATTTGATATGCATCTAATAGATGTGGATGTCACTACATGCAGATGAATCAGAATCCTAATTTTGACCACATAATGTTTAAGAATGCATTTATAATTTTATAATACTTTTTGTAAGTTACTCTTTAAACATTTCAGATGTCAGACCTGATAATACAGACCGATGAAACAGCCTACCAAAAATTCTTCTTAACAACATTTTTAAGCAAGAACATTCCTGTCCTGTTTGTGGGGCCTACAGGCACTGGCAAGTCCGCTATTATACTGAACTATCTTGTGTCCTTGGCAAAGGATAAATTTATCGCCAACGTCATCAACTTCTCTGCTCGTACATCAGCCAATCAAACACAAGAAATTATCATGTCTAAGCTTGACAGGTAACATCATGTCTTAGTTGTGGTTACAGCTACAAAAGGACAAAGTAATGTCAGATCACGTAATAGAAACAAATTTCCAGAAACTAACAAAATTAAATTGCATCCCATAAATAAACTTTTCAATACACAGAAGTGAAACAACACAAATATTACTTAAGCATCAAAAAGTTTGTTACCTGGCAAAGTCTTTTCATCCATTTGAAAATTGCCATTTAAAAACTTAATACATTTGTAACTTTATAATATATTCCTGTTTTTAAATTTGATTTTATCAGTGTAACCACCGTTCAAATCTGCATAAATTAGCATTTTCACATTTGATTGAAAATACAAAAATGATTTATGTTTATTTGAACTGTTTATTGAACATACAGTTGGTACACTATGAGGCATCTTCAGGCATAGTCATAGCTCATAGAACCATGTCTGAAGATGTCTGAAGGCTAAACCTATATCAATCAATAAAAGAATTTTATGAAACCGGAAAGGTGGTCTAATTTTCTGTCAATATGTATTGGCAACCATTGTTGCCAAATCTGCAATGTTTTACAGATGTGAAGGGAGAATGTATTGCCGTATTTTACAGACTATAGATGCACTTTTATCTTCGAAAATTGCCTTCAAAATTCAGGTTCATCTTATACTTGAAATTAATATTCCAGTGTTTGATATAAAATTTCCACCAGTCTTAATAATGGCCATGTATTTGATGCCACGGGAAACGTATATCTATCTGGTAACATTGGATTCAACTGGCAGCAGCAGTGCACTGATGCAAAGAACATGAGTTGTGGGGATTCACAGGCTTGCTAACACTGTCTCCCTCCTACCCTGCCATCACAAACCCAGAACACTGTCTAGCCTGTGATGCATCATTGCAGTCTACGATGCCAGTGAACTTGAATTAGAAGTGATTGGTTACAGTACAATATTTTTGTTAGTAGCTAGTTTTGTAATGGAAAAAAAATTAAAATAAACTAAGAGTTTTTTTAGTCTGGATTTGAAATCTAATAATAAAAATGGTAAAAAGTTAGTTTTTTTTTTAAATTGCTTAAAAATTAAAGTGCTTCTTATAGTCTGTAGTGTCTTAAGTCCATAAAATATAGTACACAAAATCATGTAGTATGTTTGGTGTCTCAGTGAAACCATCACAATACACACTGACCAAGAAAAAAGACAGTACATGTGAGTGTCAAGGCCTTGTTTGGAAGAATGTCATTCAAAAACATTTTGAATTTGCTTGAGTAATATTTCAAGTTTTTTTTTTAGATCTTTTTGAGTCTAATTACGTCACTTTTATGAATAATAAACATAAATTATTAATTTTGTAACATTTAGAAGCCTTTTCTTACACCATTTGATTGCTATTAATTGTATAATGTTTACTCATTTGATTTGAATACTGCATATTCAAATGTTCTGAAATGGTGTAACTCCTTAAACAGTTAAGTTGTATTTTTTTATTCCCCTTTTTGAGAATTACATTTTTTTAATAAAACTAATAAATGTATATATATATATATATATATATATATGTATATATATTTTGTTGCATTGTTTATATCATACTTCATTTATCACTGTGCATATCTACAGACCAAAATACACTGGCAATATTATCTTAACCGAGGAAATGATCTTTGTTTTTAGTATGTTTTTAATTGGTTCTTTATAAACGTCTTTCCATCTATTAGGAGAAGAAAAGGAGTATTTGGACCTTCAATGGGAAAACAGTGTGTGCTGTTTGTGGACGATGTGAGCATGCCTCAGAAGGAGACTTATGGAGCTCAGCCACCAATTGAACTGCTGCGCCAGTGGATTGACCATGGTCATTGGTATGATTTGAAAGATACATCAAGGCTTGACTTGGTCGATATTGTAAGTATGGAAAACGTAAATTATTAAACATTTTTTAAAATTACAAACAATTTTTTTAGGATCTGCAGAATCAAAATGTTTTAAAGTCCCCCACACTTCAAATGTGTTGAATGTTTCCCTAGCATCTAAATAGTTTTGGTATTTAATAAAAGCTTATTTAAATGAAAATATATGAAAACATTCTGTAAGATGATCTAATGTTTGTCAAATGAATATTGTAAGAAAGAACATTGTCTTAAATAGAAGAAAAAGTTTTGTAACAAACAGCCACTAAAGGAATGAATGGTTACCTGAAATTCTCCAAAAAGTAAATACTTCCATCAGAGTAGGACTCAAGAAAATATTTGTTTTGGCATCCCGCAACATCTCCTAGAAGTGTAATTTGTTAAATGGTATGTCAGCTAAAACAATTTATTTTTAGAAGTTAATAATGTTAATTATATACCAATTAATTATACAGAGCATCAAACACATGAGTACTATTTGCCATTTAAAATATTCTGTCTGTATTTACAGTTGTTTGTTGGAGCCACATTGCCTCCGGGAGGTAGTTCTAATGTAGTGACCTTTAGATTCACACGCCACATGAATATTATATCTATTGATTCATTTGACGAATCTACTTTGAACAAAATATTCACCTGCATTATGGATTGGCACTTTGCTAAAGGTTTTGACGAGAAAGTATCTCGCCTGGGAAAGGTTAGTATTTTACAGACTGATTGTTTTATTATACTAAAGCTCACATCTTTGTGAGGTTGAGTTAATAAGGACTCTCCTCTTGTATAATTGGTAAGATTTGTATGTTATTCTTTGTATTCCTTAACTTGTATGTTTTTGCTTGGTTGTACACAGTTTAATATTTAACTTAACTTATAGCCTCACACCGGTGTATGTTTGTCTAGATGGTAGTATATGCCACTATGGAAGTATACCACCAAGCTGTCTCCAAGTTTCTACCGACACCTTCCAAATCTCACTACACATTTAACCTGAGAGACTTCTCCAGAGTTATTCAAGGCATGTTACTGGTTCCTTCATCTAGAGTGCCAGAGCCTGAGAAGCTGATGAGGTTGTGGGTGCACGAGACAATGAGAGTGTTCAATGATCGACTTATCGATCAGGATGATAGGTGAGCAGTATTGATACATGTTTACCTTAGAACTTTTCTCACTGTACAATACACTTGTCAGACTTCAGTACAATATATTATTGTATACAAGTAAATGGGAATCAGTTAACTAAATTTTTAATAAAAATAGAACAAAATAAGCAGAAGTACTTAGCAAAACTAAACCTAGACTGACCCATTCTATCATGAATCTGTGCAAATACTTACTATCCTTTTATTTTCTAAGGTCCATGTTAAATACATTTAATTTTTCTCTATTTGCTATTATAATATATTGTTGTGGTTTCCTATGGCTAGCCCGGACTCCAGTCCATCAGCCTCCTTGCCTCCCTATACAGCCAAGCAAAGCTCTTCTGTTGTCTCAAAGCAGAATTCAATCCAGGGCATGTCACCAGGTGTTCCTTGCTCATATTTGAGTTCGTCTCTTGGCACAGAGGGCACATTTCAGAGGAGTAGACTCCAATGTGCTTCAAGTGGCCGGCGAGGCAGTCATGACCCGTGTCAAGACGGAACTGTGCCACTGACTGTCTCCTTGGTTTTTCCTTCAGTCCGTCCCATTCCTCGTCTATATTTTCCCAGCGACATTATTATAATATAATACCTTCATTCAATATCATATATATATATATATATATATATAGTATATGGAATCAGACTTGTTTTAAAGGCTTCAGATGTAGCGCAATTGTTTCATAAGGCCAGACAAATGCATTATATTTATTGTAAAAAACCCTTGTGGTTTTAATAACAATAAATACTGTGTTATTCTGTTATAATGTCAAAACATTTGTGTACATTATACTGTAAACGTTACAGTGTAGTAGGAATTAATGTGAACGAAGGCCAAGGTTGTAATATTTTTTTGGAACACATAATTTTCTTTATCATTTACACAGTTAGTTCCTTTCTTGCATTTACCTTATTGGCTATCTACCACACGCGATAATTGATACAACGCAAACATATATCAAATTTTGCAAATCAAACATTGTCATGTTAAATCTGATCTCAGTAGTAGAACAATAAAAAAAGCCCAAGTGGAACAGAAGTTGCCAGCTAGTAGATAAGTGCTATTAGAATTACTACCACTGATAAAAGCTCAACTCAGCTATCATCATTTGCTGACAGACATGTTCTTCAATTTTTTTTTTTTTTTTTTTTTTTTTTTTTTTTGTTTAACGTCCGACTATTGTGCACACTTGGGCTAATACAGACGGTGACATGTTCTTCAAAACTGAGCTGTATACAGCAGGATAAAATTTTAGCTTATATCTAGAGTAAATAATTTATTTCTACATTGTAATTCAATAGAGCAAAGGAGGGCTTTGAATTCAACAATATATCTAAGGAGACACTTCAGTATTTGAATATCAGGTCATATAAATGGAATTATTTGTCAAGGCCTGAATAAAATCGTTAGTTTTACATTGTAAAATAAACACTTTTTTTAGAAATTTAAAAAAATGTGCAATAAAGAAAATGTGGCAGAAAATATTTTCATAAAGCAGGAACTTCATACATACAAATAAATAAATAGTAATATTATTATTCCTATCCAATTGTTGAATTAATTGTGTGAATTGATTGTATTGGTCAGGTAGCCTCTTGTATTCTTCACTTACCCAAGAGGTTTGAATATAATTAATATAAGCAACTCATTCCTTTTTATATTTTAGGGAAACATTTTTCAATATTGTAAAAGATGCATGCTACAATCATATCAGGTCACGTATGGACAAGTTCTTAATTGACCTGATTCCTGAAGGCGAGGAACATTTACAAGTGGATCATTTGCGTTCACTTTTCTTTGGCAACTATATGGACCCTGATGCGGACCCTAAGGTTTATGATGAGGTAAAAGTGAATTTTATATTTTTAGGTCTGTTATTTTAGTACAAACTTCAACAATGACTACCAATTTGAGAAACGAACTATAAACTCAAATAGTTTGAAAAAATCTAATAGTCTTAATATCAGATGTTCCATTTTGATTGATATTGTTCAAAATATAATTAAAAATATAAATAAAACACAAATAATTGTATCTGCTAGTGGGCAATAAGTAGGCATTACTTGTTGCTTTAAACTCAAATGGTTATTTCTAGATTGAGTAGAATTCTGTTTTAAAATCAATCAAATGTGACTTGAATTTTAAACCTTGTATTTACGCAGTCCTTCTAACCAATCCTATTTATGCTGTTATTTCTTATTTGCAGGTAAAGGATTTGCAGTTATTGACTGAACGTATGCAGTATTACCTTGACGAATACAACACACTCTCTCGTACACCAATGTCACTTGTCATGTTTAAGTTTGCTATTGAACATATCTCAAGAGTTAGTAGAGTGCTGCAGCAGGATAACGGACATGCATTGCTGGTGGGAATAGGAGGCAGTGGACGGCAGAGTTCAACAAAACTAGCAACAGCTATGGCAGAGTATGTCTTGTTCCAGGTAAAGGGTTTTACCTCATTTTACACACTTACAAAGAATTTTATAATGTATAAAAGTTATATTAAAATACAGAACCATCTTACTAACTACACATTTTTATTCTTCAATGTGTTTTGTTCAGGATCAGGTGGAAAAAAAACTAACCTTTATGTTTTGAAAAGAGAATAAAAAATAAATAATATCAATTATCACTGTGTTCAGTATAATGATCTACCTTCCATAGCTTCATCAATTCTACTTTCGTTGACGCGTTTCGGAGAACCTCCATCTTCAAAAACTATATCTATACTTACCACCAATATTATTACTGGTGGAATATTATTTGAATAATATTCAAATAATAATATATTGTGTTTTCATAAACACAATAAATCTAGCCTATTTATAGATTCAATAAATAGGCCCATCCTATTTATAATTTTCTATCTCTACCTATGCAGTTGAATAGAGGAGGGGTATGAGGTGGAGATAGTATAAACAGGACGGACCATATAACATAATTGTGCGGAAATATAACAGCAAAAGTAAAGTAGGAAATAAAATGTCTCAAGTTTATAAAGTCACTAAGAGACTTAACAAGGATGTTCCCTGTGCCCAACATTGTTTAAAATCTATCTGGAACAAGCACTGCACAACTGGAAACACAATTGTGAAAGAATGGGTATACCATTAAACAACAACACTTCATACACTCTCTGCTTTGCAGATGACCAAATAGTTATGACACAGGATTATGAGGATCTAGAATATGTGAGCAGGAAATTAATAGAGGAATATGATATTTGTGGACTTCAGGTAACCCTCAACAAAACGGAGTACATGTGCATTGGAAAGCATAGCAGGTATTTTCTATTGGAATACAACACAAAATTCAAGGGATGTACAACTTACAATAGTTTAAAGTATTTGGGAATGACAATTACTAGCGATGGACTCTTGGACACAATGATAAAAGAACGGAACACCTTGGGAAGAAGAGCAATAAGGATATCAAACATCATCATAGAGGATCAACATATATCAAAAATAAATAAACATAGAATATATAACACAATTATAAATACAGTAGAAGTCCATTAGTCCGGCATCCAATAGTCCGGAATGCCCGATAGTCCGGCATCGCTCCGGAAAATTTTACAAATATTGTTTTTCTCCAAAAGTGTCTTTAAAGCAAATAAAAACGCTCGAGAGCTATTCCGAAGTTTTTGGGGTAGTTCGGGACCATCCGGAAGCGCTCGGTATTGTTCGCAAACAATGCAATGCCATCTGTCACAACGAAGTCAGGTGCAGTGCAGCTCTGTCATTCCATCACGAAGCGCCTTCGCCATTTTTTGTGCTTGGTGTTTTGTGTCCTTCAGCACATCGCAGTAAACGTAGCTTTTGAAACTGTTTATAAAAAGTGATTTTCGTTCTAACTATACAATGCCCATGTTTTCAAAACCTAAGCCTTCGAGTTCAAAAGGAGAGAAACGAAACACGTAACACTGACTCTCAATCAGAAACTAGAAATCATCAAACGGCTAGAAAAAGGCGGGAATAGAAATGTTTTAATGAATGAGTTTAATATTGGCTCATCGACTATTTATGACATTAAAAAACAAAAAGATGAACTAATGAAGTTTGCTTCTCAATCGTTAACAACTGAAAAATTGGCTTCTAGACAAACATTAAAAAAGCCAAAACTGGAACAGCTAGATAGTGTATTGTTCAAGTGGTTTAGTGCAGTACGTTCTGAAGGGAAGCCGGTAACAGGGCCAATGATTGTTGAAAAGGTAAAGAAATTCGGCCAAGATTTAGGACTTGCTGAAAGTGAATGTAATTTTTCTGATGGTTGGCTCAGAAACTTTAAATTTCGGCATGGAATTAGAAGACCATTAGAATTAGAAGAAACCAAAACTCTGCTGAAAACTACAAAGACGAGTTTGAGAAAATCGTGGCTGATAATGATTTAACACCTGAACAGATTTACAATGCTGACGAAACAGGGTTATTGTGGCGATGTTTACCAACATCTACACTACCTGGGGGAGAAGAAAAAAGCAGCCAAGGGTTTTAAAAAAACAAAGACAGATTAACCGACAATCATATCAGGTCACGTATGGACAAGTTCTTAATTGACCTGATTCCTGAAGGCGAGGAACATTTACAAGTGGATCATTTGTTCACTTTTCTTTGGCAACTATATGGACCCTGATGCGGACCCTAAGGTTTATGATGAGGTAAAGTGAATTTTATATTTTTAGGTCTGTTATTTTAGTACAAACTTCAACAATGACTACCAATTTGAGAAACGAACTATAAACTCAAATAGTTTGAAAAATCTAATAGTCTTAATATCAGATGTTCCATTTTGATTGATATTGTTCAAAATATAATTAAAAATATAAATAAAACACAAATAATTGTATCTGCTAGTGGGCAATAAGTAGGCATTACTTGTTGCTTTAAACTCCAAAATGGTTATTTTCCTCGTAGATTGGAGTAGAATTCTGTTTTGAAAATCAATCAAAATGTGACTTGAATTTTAAAACTTGTATTTACTTAGTCCTTCTAACCAATCCTATTTATGCTGTTATTTTTTTAAATTGCATATGACCAAATGGTTATAGAGCAGGATTAGGACGATCTAGAATATATGAGTAGGAAATTAATAGAAGAATATGATTTTTGGCAGGGACTTGAGGTAAACCTAAACAAAACGGAGTACATGTACATTGGAGGGCACAGCAGGAATATTCTATTGGAACACACTCCTTGCAAAAACCTTAGAAGTTGTACAACTTAGAAGTTTGTGGGAATGACAATTACTAGCGGTGGACTCTTGGACACAGCAATAAAAGAACAGAGCACCTTGGGAAGAAGAGCAATAAGGAACAGCATCATATGGGATCAACATATATCCAAATGTAATAAACATAGAATATATATACAATTATAAAAAATATAATCGCGTATGGAAGAGAAGTGTGGTCACTAAAACAAAAAACTGAAAAATGTCTTGAAAATACAGAAACGGACTACTGGTGAAGAGCTGCAAGACGGTCAAACAGGAAAAGATAAATAATGTAAGAATCTGTGAAATCATGGATAAGAAGCACACTATTGTAGAAGACATTAAGACAAAACAACTTCGATGACTTGGTTAAGTCCAAAGAATGGACAAAAACTGATTTTCCAAACAGATTTTTAAATGGACACTGCATGGTCGCAAAAAAAGAAGAAGACTGAGGCTTAGAAAGAAAGAATTGATAAGTAAATGAGAGACAAGGAATTGGATCAAGATCTGAGGAATGACCCGGAAAATGAAAGCTAGGAATCACAAGATGTCAGAGAACGTTTTGATGAAGCATTTGTTGAGGATATCAATATGATACTGAACACAGGTGATGTACCTAACCTGTACGCTTCCGATGAAAGCGGAGATACTGGAAAGGATGATGACAGTTGCTAGAGATTCTGTAAGTAACAATTGTTGTACTTAAGTTCTAAACTGAAACTGTTTTTTTAATAGTTATCATATACTTTTAAAGTCTTTAAGTTATGTTCTTCTCAAATTGCCTTTGTGACAGCATTTCTTTATGTATAGGGAATTAAGTACAAGTAAATAAATCAATACAAGTAAGGGATTATCAATATATGTGGTGTAAGTCTGAGATAGCTCAGTAGTGGTTGTATTGATTTTGGATTGAGATTCTGACCATTCTAGAGATTCTAGATCACTTTTTTATATTGTGTGTGTGTGTGTGTGTGTGTGTGTGTGTGTGTGTGTGTGTGTGTGTGTGTGTGTGTGTGTGTGTGTGTGTGTGTGTGTGTTGCGTGCTGTGCGTGTGGTGTGTGTGGTTGGCTCAGAAACTTTAAATTTCGGCATGGAATTAGAAGACCATTAGAATTAGAAGAAACCAAAACTCTGCTGAAAACTACAAAGACGAGTTTGAGAAAATCGTGGCTGATAATGATTTAACACCTGAACAGATTTACAATGCTGACGAAACAGGGCTATTGTGGCGATGTTTACCAACATCTACACTACCTGGGGGAGAAGAAAAAGCAGCCAAGGGTTTTAAAAAAAACAAAGACAGATTAACCGTTTTGCTGTGTGCTAATGCGTCTGGAAACCACCGAGTGACCCCTTTTGTGATAGGTAAATCTGCAAAACCCAGAGCTTTTAAGAATGTTAAACACTTGCCTGTCCAATACGGTGCTCAATCAAATGCGTGGATGACTGCCGACCTCTTTCAAGACTGGTTTTTTCACCACTTTGTGCCTTAGGTCAAGGAATCCTTTAAAAGCCTTGGTGTACCAGAAGATACCAAAGTCATCCTTCTTTTGGACAATTGCAAAGCCCACCCTCCAGTAGACGAGTTAGTTTCTGGAAATATTGTGGCTACCCCCATGGACCAAGGGGTTATTCAAAATTTTGAATGCTTCTATAGAAGGTCTTTTATTCAAGGCCTTTTAAATGCCGACTGTGACGTGACTGATTATCAAAAAAAGTTTACTGTAAAAGATGCCGTCTATGCTATTGCACTGTCTTGGAACCAGGTGAAAAACAAAACACTCCAAAAATGCTGGAGAAAACTTTGGCCAGCTGCAAATCCTGCTTCTGACCTAACTCTACAGACTGATGAGGAAGAAAAGGATCAAGACGCTCTGATCAAAGTTTTGGATGTCGTTAGAAGTGCTGACGAAAAACCTGTCTGAAGATGAGGTAGAGGAGTGGCTTCTAATCGACGAGAATGAGCCTGTTGAACAACAACTGACCGATGAGGACATTATCAACAGTGTAGTAAACCCTCAGCCTACTCCAAATCTTGAGGAAAGTGACTCGGATGCCGAAACGGAAGAAAAGGAAAAAACTAGCTGGGCAGAAGCTGCAGAATCATTAAACAAGTTTATCACTTTTGCTGAGGCTAGTACAAGCTACAGTGCTTCAGAAGTTATTGATTTGCATATAATTAGGAATAACTTTTACACTAAACGTAAAAATTCTATAAAACAAAAGGACATTCGTGACTTTTTTAAATCTAAGTAAAATATGTTTTACATTACGTGTATATACATTATATTATATGTATACATTTACATTATATGTAAATTAAAATAAATTTAGTTGTATGCATTAGCATAGTGTATTAGTACTTTATTTATTAACCTATAATTACCACCTGATCGATCGGAATTTCGGACTGCCCGATAGTCCGGAATGCCCGATAGTCCGGCACCGAGCCGGTCCCGAACGTGCCGGATTATCGGACTTCTACTGTAGTATAATCTCATAAGGAAGTGAAGTATGGTCACTAAAACAAAAAAACAGACAAATGTCTTGAAGCTACAGAAATGGACTATTGGTGAAGAGCCACAGGTTAGTCCAAACAGAAAAAGATAAAAAAATGTAAGAATCTGTGAAACCATGGGATGTGAAGCACAACATTTTGGATGACATCAAGTCAAAACAACTTTGATGGTTTGGTTATGTCCCAACGATAAACAAAAATTGACTTCCCAAAAATATTTTACAATGAAAACCACATGGTTGCAAATAAAGAAAAAACCAAGACTTAGTTGGAGAGAAAGATTTGATAAGGAAGTGAGAGAGAGGGGATTGGATCAAGATCTGTGGATTGATAGGGAAAACAGAAGCTAGGAATCAGAAGACGTTAGGAAAAATTTTTAAAATAGCTTTCATAAATTCAAGCTTTTTGGTTTCTTTTTAAATGCTTCAGCATTGAGATAATGTCAAAGAAAAATGGCAGTATTATATTACAAGATTATGATTTGAAAAGATGGAGAAAAAACCAAACAGTAAAATACAAAAAAAAAAAAAAAACCTCAGAGCAGTCTAGTATTGATGCATAGATTGCTGGATCATCATGAGGAGCTATAGGAATGTTGCAAGGTTATAGAGAATGCACTGGAAGGTTCCTGGTGTGTTATATGTTATCAAAAGGAATTTTAAATGCATTATTTTATAGTTAAATTGCTGAAGCAAGCCTTAATTATATCTGTGAATTTTTACAGATTGAAATTGTCAGGAATTATGGCATGACTGAATGGCGTGAAGATTTGAAAACACTTCTCCGTCGGGCTGGTTGCGATGGTAAACATCAGGTCTTCCTGTTTGCTGACAATCAGATTCGTGATGAAGCATTTGTTGAGGATATCAATATGATACTGAACACAGGTGATGTACCTAACCTGTACGCTTCCGATGAGAAAGCGGAGATACTGGAAAGGATGATGACAGTTGCTAGAGATTCTGTAAGTAACAATTGTTGTACTTAAGTTCTAAACTGAAACTGTTTTTTTTTAATAGTTATCATATACTTTTAAAGTCTTTAAGTTATGTTCTTCTCAAATTGCCTTTGTGACAGCATTTCTTTATGTATAGGGAATTAAGTACAAGTAAATAAATCAATACAAGTAAGGGATTATCAATATATGTGGTGTAAGTCTGAGATAGCTCAGTAGTGGTTGTATTGATTTTGGATTGAGATTCTGACCATTCTAGAGATTCTAGATCACTTTTTTTATATTGTGTGTGTGTGTGTGTGTGTGTGTGTGTGTGTGTGTGTGTGTGTGTGTGTGTGTGTGCACGCGTGCGTGCGTGTGTGTGTGTGTGTGTGTGTGTGTGTGTGTGTGTGTGTGTTAATGAATCATGTTCACAATGTTAGCCTGATTTAGTTTAAACTTGGCACAAAAATCTATTTTGGTAATAGCTTGCACAAGTTCATTATCCAACAAAATTTGTTCAAAAGTTTCAAAATGGCAGCCTTGTCAAATCTTTAAAAATTTATAATAATATTCTTTAGATATTTTTGAAAATCTGATTCACCATTGTACACAGCATTAAAACTGTATAAAATAGCATTTTGAGTCTTGAAATTAAGAAATTTAATTAGATTTCTTGTTTGTATTTTCAATGCAATTTGAAAGTTTTCAATGCTAATATGTACATACTTTAATGCTGTTTATGATGAAAAAATTGAGTTTCAAAAAGAGGATAGAATAAAAAGAAATACTTTTGAAAATTCACTTCCATCATGTCAGCGAGATAGTTGTGTGTCATAATTATACTACTTATTTATTGCCTTTAAGACTGATGATATTTTCTAATTTATAAATATAGGGTATCTAGTTAGCATTAAAATTTTTAATTTTACCAGCTAATTTAAAGTCAGTATATTTTTATGTTATTTTTAATGTCTAACAAATCCTACTTATCATAATTTCACTAGATATTTAAATTTATCTCATTTTAAATATTTGAGGATTTTAATAATAAGCTTCACATTCTTGAAGCTGAAAATTTTTCAACAACAAAACCATCATTTTTAATAATATTGGTTTAAGAATAATGCAGTCGATGTAAAAATTCATATATTGTGATTCAGGCAAAGAAAACAGACACTACACCATTGGCTCTGTACAATCTATTCCTGGAAAGGATCAAAGCAAGCTTGCACATAGTGTTGGCAATGTCCCCTATTGGAGATGCTTTCCGTAACCGTCTGCGGATGTTTCCTTCAATCATCAATTGCTGCACAATAGACTGGTATGTCATGTATAAACTTGCTATTCAGTTACTCCCTGTAAATTTTCATCAGAAAATATACCAGATTTCTGTTAATAGCATTCATTCCTTAACATGGGAAATGATTTGATAGTTAATGGTTTATAGTTTTGCTAAATAAAAGTTTCAGTGACATTCTGTTTACAGGTTCACTGCTTGGCCAGAAGATGCTTTAGAAAGAGTAGCACACAACTTTCTGGGAGACGTGGAGATGAAGGAAGGCATGCTAGACAAGTGTGTGCTTCTGTGCAAGGACTTTCATACTTCTGTACAAGAAGCATCAATGCAGTAAGTATTACAGACTGTATTACTTAATTGAATAGTTAAGAAAACTCTACTGTATTCTCTTCACAAGTAAGTCTAGTGAAATTCTAATTTTTGTCATAAACTTGTATCTTTTCATCAGTAATGGCCTCACACTGTTACTTCAAAATAGAAAATGACAGTTAAAAGAATGATGCTTAATAGAAAAATATTAATGTAGAATAAAACATTATCCACTTATACAAGAGAATATTTAACTCTCAGCTCTCAACTCTAATAACAAAAACTCAAATTGTGACATTTCATTCTGCAGCTCTTTTGTGCTATAAGCTTCCCATGTACCAATCAACCCTTTCACATATCTTTGTTGTCGATTCACACTGCTCCAAACTCTGTAAACAAGAAATCCTGCAACATATTGTACAGTATGTAGTTCAGAAATGATCTAGCAAAGTTCAGACTGATACAGGTTCAGTATCTGTACACAGCTGAAGACTGATTTTGTAAAACTGAAAGTCAAAAACATAACATAATGCTGAAAGTGATGTGGTTTAGTTTTTTTATAAATTTATATTTACAATTATTTCAGCTTTTTTAATAAATAAGTAAATACTGTTGTTATGTATTAGAAAATTGTCCAACGTATCATAAGACCAGTTTTTGCAATGATCTTTATAAAAATGTTTGTCTGGACTTGAGTGCTTGATTTTTTTTTAAATAAGAATAATAAACACAAACGAATATTCTTATTTTTTTCAATCATTCTACAGGCTAGTAAACCAGGAAAAATTATCTTTAAGAGAAATTGCAATTTTTGCTAAAAAAAAAGAGTTATAATCTCAAACTTGTTGGTTTTTACATTGAGTGCAAGGATTTCATACTTCTATACAAATACAAATATAGAGTTTTGAATAACACATGATCAAGATAATTATGTACTGTGATTGTTTGTGTTCAAAAATATATTTGAATGAAGTCTGTGTTTATTTCAACGCAACCTTTACATCTGTGAAGTAAGTTTGATATTGTCTGTGTAACGTTCGTTATTATTTAGCATATGAAAACACATTATTTTTTTACAGGTACTACAACAAGCTTAAAAGACACAATTATGTGACACCCACATCATATTTAGAACTTATCCTCACTTTCCAGACCTTGCATCAGGTCAAAGTGGATCAAATCACAGCATTGCGCACAAGGTATGAAGTCGGGCTGGAGAAACTTGATTTTGCTGCCGATCAGGTGAGACACATTAGATATTTCAAATTTTCTGTGAGAATCTGTTTTGATTTATGACTGAGAAATGTTGCTGACTTTCACTTTGATTCAAATGTTTGCATAAATTTTGGATCACATTTAAATATAATTGGTATTCCTTATTAATCAAATATTAAATTCTTTTTAAGGTAAAACTGATGCAAGATCAACTTCAAAATCTACAACCACAGCTGGTGGCCACTTCAGAGATTACAGAGAAGCTCATGGTGAAGATAGAACAAGACACTGTCATTGTGGAAGCCAAGAAAGAGGTAATGTTATTGCTCAAGAGTAGCAGAAAACAAATCGACCTCCATCTTGTTTGCATTTTTTTTATTAATGATTTTTTCATGAATAATATAGTTTACTTTTTAAATATTGTATGTGACTAAATCTATGATTCATATGAAAATATTTTACTCATTACCAAAATATTTTGTAAGAAGCTAAATTTGAGAAATCAGGTTTGTAGTTTGGGCCATGTAACAAAAGATGACAGAGGAGCAGCTCACAAAGCAGCTGTTGCCATTACTCTGCGGAAGTTGCAGGCGAGAAAACAAAAAGAGAAGTTGGGAAAGAGAGGATTCAGATGGATTGGAGGAGATTCAGTTGGAGGAAAGGAGTTTATAAGATTGGTCTTCACAAAACACTGAAGAATGTTGTGAACAGATTAAAAAAACAAGGCTAATGTTTTTTACGTTGTTTATTTTGTAATTTTTGCCTTTAGCTTCTGTACCTGTTTAGGAATAACAATAAATACCAATTTCAACTTGTGGGCTTACTGGTGGAAATAACTGATAAAGTTTTCTCATTGTCTAATATTGTTTTATTTTGGATACAAATTTATACAGTACTTGTAAATTATTTTCAGCATTTTATATATATATATATATATATATATATATATATATATATATATATATTATTATTATTATTATTATTTGCGTATAGATCCTGTTGGATCACGCAAAGCACTCCGACTCATGTCTTGTTCCTTCTAATCCTCCACACCTCCCTCATCCTGTCCCCATGGATCCTCTTCCGCTCCTCCATCCATTTTACCCCTGCTCTCTTTTTGGGATTTCATTCTCTGGGACCTTCCAACCAAGCATTTTTCTTTATATATATATAAATTTTTGTTCCTTACTAAAGTCTAGTATCCATGGTACAAATAAGGATCTTCTATAGCCTGCTAAATCCACTCCTGCGTTGGCTGAGATCTAGAAAGCAATATATCTATAAGATTTAAAATCAAATTCCTGGCTACCACCTTTTTTTTAGAAAAACTCTAAAAAACTGAAAATACCATTTTTTCTATAATTTTATTAGAGTTGTATATATTTTGTTTTCTTTAAAAGTTTATTAAGACAACTTTTGTAAACAAATCTGTGGGGAAGAGTAAAATGGAAACTTGACTATGCCTCAGAAAATTAAATTATTTTATACATGATTACAGTCAGTTTCTAATTCTAAATTCTGCACTATTATGTGTACAACAGATTGTTGGTGCAGACGAAGCATTAGCTAACGAAGCTGCAGCAGCTGCTCAAGCAATCAAAGATGACTGTGAAAGTGATTTGGCGGAAGCTATCCCGGCATTGGAAGCAGCGGTCATGGCTCTCAATACTCTGAAGCCGGCTGACATCACTGTTGTCAAGTCCATGAAGAATCCACCGTACGGAGTCAAATTGGTAAACGAATATTATATATTATTGAAAAGTTATTCCAATTTAACAAATATGACTGCATAGGGCTTAGAAGGTATTTAATAACTTATATTCTGGAATAACCAGACGATGGATTTTCATTGAATTTCTGTCCAAACCTTTTTTTCCTATTTACTCTCTCTACTTTAATTTCTGTACGCAGGTCATTCAGAAAATAAAGGACATTTTTTCTCTAGACATTTTTTATAAATATAACAAAACAAAATATTTCTGTCACATATTTAACACCTTAGTTATTTTCCTACATAGTCACATTCAAATTTAAACAATTGTCATAGTGTTTCACCAGCTTCTATATGCCTTCTGTATACTCAGTTGCCGTCAAGTTGTTGAACCACTCTCTAATGTTCTCTTTCAGTTCTCTTTTACTTCCGTAGTGGTTTCCGCCCAAAAATTCTTCATTTAGGAAAAAGATGATATTCACTTGGGGCGAATGTCTGGGTTATAATGCAGATGTTCAAAAACTTCCAACTTAAACTTGTAACATTAATTTTTGTCATTATATTGCACCAGGATCAACCTCTATAGCCATCTGCATTAAAGGCTTTGTCCCACTTTAAGGAAAGGGTTTTGGATCAGTTGTAAGTGAGATTGTTGAGGAAATCAGTACATGATTTTACTTGCCCACATAAAATAATCATCGCCAAGAAGGGCTTTCCAATGGACAATAAATAGCTGCAGGGTTAGTGCTTCAGGCTCTCAAAAGTGGATTATGTCAACTACATAACTTTGTTTTTCTGAATGATCTATTTTAAGTAGTATCCAGGAAGTAGGCAGCAACATTTATTTAAGCAAAATTCTTGAGCATCAGAATTAAGGTGCTTAATATTCTTGAGCATAAGGCTTCAGGTGATCAATATTCTTGAGCTGAGGATTCAGGTGCTCAGAATCATTGAGCCTAAGGATTGAACTGTTCACTATTCTCGATCTTTCAGAATCCTAAATAACCTAAGGATTTGGAATGCCTAATTTCTAATTCTTATTAGTTCTTACCTCAATATATGTTACCTGCTTTCTGGCAGCATACTTCTTTCTGCAACAGTCTGTGGTAGACTAACTACTATGTTGGATCAAAGTCAACAATAGGCTGATCAATATATTCTTGAGATGGGATGGCGATCAACTGTTTCTCTACACTCGATCAGAGTCAGAGATAGACTGCTCAATATTCTTGAGCTGTGTCAGCAAGAGACTTTACTAGTTTCTATGAGAATCAGTGATATAGTCTATCATACTCATGTTATCGAGTAGGTACGATGAGAGACTCACTGCTGCTAGTAGCAGCTCCAGTAGCGTGTTTTTATAACTTGAGTGCCCCGCACAAGTGCAGAGACTAGTTTTTGGTCAGTTGGCTTCCAGAACTTGGTTCAAGAGGTTGTTCCGGATTTGGTTAATAGGAGCCATAAAACCCTTGCTATAGGCTATAATTGTGAAGTAACCTTTTGATACTGTTTATGGCTTCACTTCAGGCTACGGTCATGGACTGACCTCTGTTATTGTTTACTGCCTCACCTTAGGCTAAACTGAAGTGGCACTGTGTTTTGGTAACAGGGTTCATTTTTAACCAGTTATAATCTACTGAAGCAAGTTTGTCATAAATGCAGCAGCATTGTGACTTGTGTGATCAAGAAGAAGCACAATGTTGCTCAGCAACAATCCACACCATTTGTTTTGAATGGAACTGCATTGTTGGTGAAAGGTCTGATAGTAGGCAGCTGAATTCATTGTCTCCCCTCTAGGCAAGCAGTCAATGAGCACATCCTTTTGGTCCCAAAACACTGTAGTCATAACCTTCTTAGCATTCAGAATTTGTATGGCTTTTGTTTTGGTTTTGTTGAAGATCAGAAATGATAACATTCCACTGACTGGCATTCATGTTACCATTAACCTTAGTTATTTGTCTGTATATTTCAATAGGATGGATTTTTTTGCATGCAAGAAGCATATTATATTACACTACAAACCTCGCACTTGGTGGGATCATTAATTTTGTCAAGCAAGTTGCACAAATAAACTGTAAACAACTGTAGTGGCTCTCTGTTAGTGTCAGACTGGTGCAAAGGAGAGGTCAATGACATCACAGCAGTGGCAGTGGGGGAAGTGAGCAGCTCGTCAGATCAAAACATTCTTTACTTTCCAAACGACCCGCATATTTCAAATTGATTCACTGAATCATCATTAATAACTAAAATTTGATCAACCAATCTTGAAAAATTGTATCATTTTTTGTAAGAAACTTTAGAACCAAATATAATTAACATGTGATAAAATTTGTACAATGTTTTCACATAAATTATTTTTGATTGCAATGAATGAATTATATACTCAGTTTATTGTTCTGTGAACCATTTACATTAAAGGTTAAACTTTACAGGTAATGGAAGCCGTGTGCGTAATGAAAGGCATCAAGTCCGAGCGTAAGCCTGATCCTAAAGGTTCTGGCAAGATGATAGAAGATTACTGGGGGCCTTCTTTAAAACTGCTAGGCGATCTGAAGTTTTTGGATAGTCTGAAGACATATGATAAGGATAATATCAATCCTACTATAATGAAGAAAATTAGACAAGTGTAGGTGTGCTACAGGAATAATGTTTGTATATAAAGCACTTTTAATTGAAATTTCATGTACTTTGTTGCCAGTATTGTTTTATATTGGTCTGCTTTTTCATCACTGTTGATATTTTACCAGTGCCACAGTCTATATCATTGTGTGTCTATTCCCTTCCTAGCAGTCCATTCTTGCAGCTTGCCATTACAAAAAACTCAGCCACACTGCTTATACATTCCTTTTGTACCTACACTTGCAAAAAGATAAACTGAACACTCTTACAAAGCTTATGGGCATTATTCACATAAGTGCAGTACGTATGTTTATTAAATATTAATTCTTAAGTATTGACATGATGCAATATTCAGAAGTTTACCAATCAATGTGTAATTGATTTGACAAATTCTAGTTTTTAAGAGAGGATTTTTTTAATTTTCTAATCCCTTGGACTAATTTTACCTGAATATCTCAACAAGCTCCCCCATTGGCCAAGCTATTGACTCTTTCACAAAGAGGAATGAAATGGAATTTGTGAAAGTAATGTTCTGTTATTACCTGCCCCATTCTGTCTGTAGAAATTAGTATAGGTTTGTGATACTGAAATTTGTAAAATTGTTATTTTTCCTTTAGCAGATGTTAGGTAAAAACATCATCCTATCATCACTGTCAGATCTGACATCCTGATACAATTTGGCATTGTACTTAAACAAATGATTGAACCTGACAAATAATGTCAAGTAATTTTATACTATTATGTTTATACTATTTATTTCTACACCACGTGTTGTGACTAAGTATAAATTTAGTATTTTTTAAATTTATTTTTTTTTGCTTGCACAGGTACATGAATGATCGTGATTTCCAGCCGAGCGTTGTAAAAAATTCATCTAACGCATGTGAAGGTCTATGTAAATGGGTGCGTGCAATGGAAGTTTACGATAGAGTTATTAAAATTGTTGGACCAAAGAAAGCGAAACTCGCCGAAGCTGAAGCAGAACTTGGATTACAGATGGATAAATTGAACGAAAAGCGAGCTCAACTGCAAGAGGTAAAGAACACAACATGTAAGAATTAAATCACTGAGTCAAAGAAACCTTGGTAATTTAATTTAATTTAGTACAAATCTGAGAATGTGTAACTGATTTGTATGGACACTTTGAAGATATAATGCAAATTAAATTAAATTAGAACATTCAATGTGGAGAATATTCTGTTAGTTTTACTGAATCTCAAATTTACTAAAAGGAATGAACATATGCATGGAAAGTTCATTAATCATAGCAGTATGAATCAATGCCCAGTATTGTGAGAGAATTTTGTTGTTGTTATTTTAAGGTGAAAAGCACATTGAGGTTATTATTGCCTCCCTAAATGTAAGTGTCATTGTAAAGTGTAGTGTTATAAGTTTAAATGTGTGTTAGACTTGGGTACCGTGAGAGATGTCTAAATCCTCTCAATAGGTGCAGCTAGTCTGCACCCCCCTGTGGGATATTGTGAGAAAATACAAGAAGGTTGAAAAAGAACTCCCTAGTTATATGTATAAATTTAATGGTGAAATTAATGAAAAACTACATCAATGAGTAAATACAGTGAAAGAGAATACCTTCAAGTTTTTTTAATGTCAGTAAACTTCAACATGGAGTTAATTTTTTTCCTACACACGTTGAGATGATGTGCCACTTCTCGTCAGGTATTCACGAACATAGCAGGTGTAACTGTCTCAAACGCCATGATGATTCTTTCCCGCAAATGGTTGCTGTCATACAGCATGTACATTTTTTATGTATCACCTAACAAAAAAGTCAAGTGGGATTAAGTCTGGACTTCATAGTGGCCAAGAGATTGGGCCAGCCCTGACTATCCACCTTCCTGGAAAGCAAGTGTCAAACCACACACACACACCGTTACCGTAATGAGGTGGGGCCATCTTGTTAGAAAAACACAAGCCTTTTTCCACCTCAATATCTTCCACTTGGGGAAAGACATACAGGACCAATCACTAGATCTTCCATCAAACCACACCAAACATTAAGTTTAGGAGAGTCACTTTGATATTGAATAACAACATACGGTGACTCTGTCCCACCAAATTCTGCAGTTATGACAATTAAATGTTCCACTCATATAAAATCTTGCCTCATCAGAAAATAACATTTTTCAAAAAACTATGTTATTATTATCAAATAAAAAAATGATTGTTGTTATTATCATCAATTCTGTGTAGAAAGTTCAACTGCAAACTGCAAACTGCAATTGTTGGTTTTTATTAGCAGGTTTATTTTCATGTAACAGTTGTAATTTGCAGGCACACAAATTTAGTATTTTATGCACCACATCATACAAAGTACATTTAGGCACTCCTAATTGTAGACTACATCTGTCCAATGACTTCTTTGAGCTCCGAACACACAAAACACTGATCTGTTCAACAACAGCTTCAGCAGTTCTCGGTCTACCTGGCAACTTCGCTTTTAAAACACTGCTGGTTTCCTTGAAAGAATTTAGCCAATAACAGATGTTTTTGCTGTAGGTGTTTCACCACCTTGCTCACTTCTAAAACAGACTCCGTTTGCACAAGCCAAATAACATGCTGCACCTTTTGTTGCGGAGTAGCCAATGCACTACTGAATGCTGTAACCGCTATTCTCAAGGTCATGCAGGCCTGCCAACTGCAGAAACTGAATTTCCACATTTAAGTGAGCAAACCTTGTACAGTTGATGAATTAAATACCACAAACTAGAATAGTGTATGTCACTTTGTACAGATTCTAGGGTACATTAAAACAAGGGAGTTCTTTTTCAAACACCCTGTATTACTACTTTTAAGTAATAAAGTATTTGTATTTTCAGTATGAAAAATTATAAAGTGCTTTGGTGGAGACAGTAACCATTTCTTGCTGGAAGCATCCTTTAATCTCATGACTAAAATAGTTAGCAAGTTTTGTTGGTAAGGGTCTTTAAAGACTGGCATCTTCTGGTTGCAACATTATCAATAAAGTTTCATCACTTAGGTCCATCGTATTGCTTAGAGAATAATTGCGGCAATGGCATTAAGCTCAAATAAGTTCTTACCTTTTTTAGTACATTGTGTGTTATTTTGTTTTGTACAGGTAACAGATAAATTACAAACATTGAATGATGAGTTTGCAGCCAAGACAAAAGAGAAAAAGGAGCTTGAGGATGCCATTGACTTGTGTTCACAGAAATTAGATCGAGCTGAAAAACTTATAGGTAAGCTATACACAAAAACATATTATTTTTTAAGAGAGTTAAAATATGTTTTTAAATATATGTGTGATCATATATAAATAAGTGTTTTATTTCTATTCAAAAAAATGTTCAAAGTTTAAAACAAATATGTTTGTTCATTGTTAAATATGTAGTTATTTTGTTTTATTTTTGCAATCCTTTCTTAGAGATTCATTTTTTGTTTCAAGATATCCATTGAAACAGAATTAATTATAGCACTTGAAATAAGCTCAGAAAAATATATTTTAGCGGTTGACTGTAACTAAATTTTTTGTTTTATCCAGGTGGCCTTGGAGGCGAGAAGACTCGATGGAGTCAGACAGCAAAGCAGCTTAAAGAAACTTTGGAAAATGCTATTGGTGATGTATTGTTATCTTCAGGCGTAGTGGCATACCTAGGAGCATTCACTGTTGACTTTAGAAATGTATGTAGTATACTACATTTTATAAATTATACATTACCGTTATTGTAGAACATTTAAAACAGTTCAAGAATATCATATTGACTGCCCTGAATGATGAATAAGTTTTTAACTTGTTTAAATATGATACTAGGAACTAATCGTACAATGGAACGATACTTGTTACAAACTGGGTATTCCTTGCTCAAAGCATTTCTCGATGACAGAGACCCTTGGTGAACCTGTACTGATCAGATCTTGGGGTATAGACGGCCTGCCTGTGGACACATTTTCAATAGAAAATGCAATCATTGTTAGCAATGCAAGACGGTGGCCACTTATGATTGATCCACAAGGTAAGAAAAACACCTATAAGTACATTAGTACTTTATTCTAATATATGCAGTACCATGTAACAATTCTTTACACTTAAAATACAACACACATTTGTACTTTATGATTAAATATTTCAATAAAAAAAAAGATTGCTTCACACAACATTGTTATTCAAATTTGTACTGTTGGTACAAGTGGAAATCCATGTTAACATTTTGCTTTAAATCCTTTAATGAATTGAAGTAATTTATTTCTTGCACAGGTCAAGCCAACAAGTGGGTTAAAAATATGGAGAAGAACAACAAATTGTCAGTAATCAAATTATCTGATTCAAACTATCTGCGTGTGTTGGAGATAGCCATAGAGCACGGATTGCCTGTTATACTGGAGAATGTGTTGGAAGAGCTGGATGCGGTGTTAGGTAAACCACTCGGCGATATTGTACTTATGTGCCAATTTTAAATTCAGTCATACCTAAATTTTGAAAGGTAGAGCACTAACCCTGTACACTAAATAGTCAATTTATTTTAATAATATTTATCAAGTTTTAAAATTAAAAGTCCTACTTATGATGGGGAAATTTTACTTTCAACAAATTATAAGAGAAAAACCTTGGAGTGCGGCTGTCACGTTCATTCATGCTCGCCCACAGACGTCTGTTATTGCCTTGCAACACTTTGTTAGAACACACATCACACATCATACAGTAACCAGACTCAGAAGTGAGCATATTAAGAATATGCACTTTAATGGTGCTTAAATATTTAACATATGACAACAGATCGTAAGAAATTGTGTCATCATTTTAACTTAAAAAAATGAAAAAGGGTTCAAAAAAAACCTAGACCATCAGAAAACTTGTAATGGGTTCAATGAAGAATTTTGAAAGGCAGGTAAGTAATTAGCATTACTCCAAATTGGAAGAAAATTGCATCGTGTGAAATTGTACACATGTAGAATTAAATTCTTTGTTCAGGATTATGACCTATTCTACCTGTCAGTGGTCTATCCACTCACCTCATAAAGGCTACCGCGGTTTTGAAACTATCCTTTCATCTTCAGGCCGTTACACAAAATGTTAAATCCCTCTGTCGAGGTCATCACAGAGTCAAACAAAACATTAAAACATATATCACAAACACTGAGCACAATTTAACAAACACAGGAATTTAACATTTTGTATAAAGGCCTGAAGATGAAACGATAGAGTTTCAAAACCGCGGTAGCCTTTATGAGGTGAGTGGATAGACCACTGACAGGAGAATAGGTCATAATCCTAATCATTTGAATATGTGGTCCGGTGGCTATGTTACAATAATGAAATTAAATTCTTTTGTACAAAAAGAAAATTAATTTTCTTTATTGACAAGTTTACTCATGTTTATAAACTTTTACATGTTTATTGAGTATATATAATCATGACAGATGTTATTATAAATCCTTAGTAAATTTTTGGTAAATTTAATAATGTTTAATTTTGTTTTTAGAGCCAATCCTGATGAAGAACCTGTTTAAGCAAGGAGGTGTGTTTTATCTAAAGCTAGGAGATAACCTGTTAGAATGGCATAAGGACTTTAGACTGTACATCACAACTAGGTTGCGTAATCCACATTACCTGCCTGAGATAGCTGTCAAGGTGAGAATAATAGACCAGTCTTTATTATAAACAAGAATAGTACATGATGTTTTGAGAGTATAGATGAACTGTTGTTTTCATGTGCCTAACTGAAAACATAAGCCAAGATATGTAAGTACTTTTATTTTTAGTTAAAATACTAAAAATGAAGAGAAAACGTTAAGCATTAATACTCTGACTGATCAAAAGTAAAACTAAGATTTTTTTTTTCCCGGCGAAAAACCGTTCAGGTTATCATCGCCGTCACGAAAAATGAAAGTATATAAAAAAAAAATGAACAAAATTTTACTTAAGAAAAAAATAACAACAAAAACAACAACAACAAACTATAACAGTAAAAATAAATTAAATTAAAAATTTAGATAACAGGTATAGAGATATTACACTTAAGAACTAAATAACAATAAATAATGAATAAAATTTAATAACAACTCGTAAAAGTATGCATAAACATAACAGAAATAAAGTTTTTAGATAAAATAAATAAATAATATAACACAAGAAATAACAACTATATAAATTAAATTTTATTTAAAACATTCAGACGATGAAGGAAGTCCAGAACCCGGTCAACGGCCGAGGCACTATCTCCCAACATCGTCTGCAAACAGTTGCTCAGATCACACATAAAACGCACATTTTGGAAACCATCACAATCGAGTAATATATGTCTTATTGTGATGGTTTCCCTACAGAACTCGCATTTAGATGGGTCCTCGCGTTCCATCAGAAATCCATGCGTTAACATGGAGTGACCGATGCGAAGGCGGGTGATCACCACCTCTTCTCTACGACTTGCACGTATTGACGACCCCCAAGGACGAACAGTATTTTTAATTACCCTCAATTTGTTACTGCTTGTAGCTGCCCATTCATTTTCCCACTGTAGAAGAATTAAATGTTTTACGTGACAAAGAAAATCAGACACTATTACACATGCAGTGCATGGCGGCAGAAAAGTAAAACTAAGATATATAAGGAGGTCAGTGAACTACAACATGGCAAGAAAATGAGAAAGGTACAAACAGCTGAATAATACAATGAGAACAAAGATTTGTACACATAAAAATAACATATTTTATTTGTTTTTTCAAACATAAAAAGTCATGGCAATATATTTTAAGTTTATTTTTTGAATAAAATTAAAATTTTGTTGTTGATAAGTTTTTTTTCAAGTAGACTTATAAAAATCAATGGAACTACTTTTTTCCTCTTTAAAAATTTTAAGTCTATGTTAAGAACCCATTTTCTCCAAGTTCTCCTAATTGGAGGTGTCACAATATGGCCTATTTTTTAAACTAAAAATTTACTTTAATATATCTTAAAGTGTAGGCTGTGATGAAGTTTAACATTATTCACTGAAATGTTGCAGCATCTCAGTGCCCCTCCCATCAGGCTTGTGGTAATTAACATTTTGTTTGCTGGACATTTTTATAAATATACCTTCACATGTTGTAGGTAACATTGTTGAATTTTATGATCACTCCGCAAGGTTTGCAAGACCAACTTCTTGGCATTGTTGTAGCGAAGGAACGTCCAGAATTGGAAGAAAAGAAAAACGAACTGATCATAGAGGGTGCCAACAATAAGCGACAGCTCAAAGATATTGAAGACAAAATCCTTCTGGTTCTGTCCAGCTCTGAAGGAAATATTTTAGAGGATGAAACTGCTATACAGATTTTGTCCTCTTCCAAAGTAAGTTTGTGATTGTCAATTGAAATTGAAACCTTTATAACAAATGGAAAGAATGCTTGTAGCTTAAAACAGTTATTCTTTATTGAAAATATCGTGTTAGATTATCTCCATTAGCCTTGTGCAAACACTATTCATTGCTATTTGAAGTAAGTCCGTTGAAATCTAAAGCTGTACCATCAGAATATTGCACAAATGTTATTGAGGCTATGGGCAGAAGAATGTGCTTTTTAACCACTTATTAATTAAGCCATCATCATTCTAGAAGATTTTAAAACAGAACTTCCACAAAAAGTAGCATAAAACAACTTTTGACAAAAACTACAAAAAGGCATTAACGTTTTTGTACTGTGTATGTAAAGTCAGTCCAACTTTGCTTATTATGAAACGACTTCTGGAACGAATTAAATTCGTAAGTTGAGGCACCACTGTATTTCAAAATGTTAATTAAACAAAAAAGAAGTACGTTAAAGTGACATTCTAAACATTTGATTTACATACAACAAGGAATATAAATACCCAACATGCCTGTCGGCCATTTTAGTAAGTTTAGTGATAAGGAGTTAAGGAGGGAAGGGAAGGGTGGTCCCTCAGTTAGTCACTGTTATTGTATAGAAGCTAACAACTAAAATAAGATATTTTATAATATATTCCTAGAATTTTATAATAAATTTCTAGAATTAAAAAAGAAGTGTCCATCAGATATTGCATGACTCATTGAAAATGCTGAAAGTTTGTGCAAAAATGATACAAAAATGTGTTACTCCAGAGCAAATGGATTCAAAAATGAACATTTATGCTGACCTTTTTTTTATATATTTCATAATATATATAAGGTTATACTGTGTAAATGATTTAGGACTTGTGTCTCTTAGTCTGTTCACATGTTGATTTTATTCAAACAATGTAGTAGCCATTCATAGAGTATAATTGCCAGTGTGATAATTAAGTAACCAAACTGGTGCTGCTACTGGCAAATAGCGCTCACAACGTGTTAGGTGCTTTTTAAAAATGGCTATACCTGTTTCGAGCTTCCCCCACCCTGAACTTGATTGTACGTCACTCAGTCTTGCTGTAGCGATTGCCCATTCAAGTCCTTGTGCGAACATCTAATCGAAAAAATGTAGTATTCGTATGAAACGAGTTAACCTCAAGTTTCTTGTGAAACTGGTAAAAATTGCTCCAGAGGCTCATGCCATTAATGGGAGTGTATGGAAGTGAATGGTTATTGTGCACACAAGTTTTTGAGTGGTTTAAAAGGTTTAAGGAGGGATGTGAAATGACTGAAGGTGATCTGTGCCCTTGACGACCCTCAACATCAAAAATGGACAACAGCATCCAGAAAATTTGTAAACTGATCCATGAAAATTATCATCTGAGTGTCCGAGATCTTGGTGAAATCTCTGGAATTAAAAATGAAGTGTCCATCAGATATTTCTTGAATCATTGAAAATGCAGAAAGTTTGTGCAAAAATGTGTTACTCCAGAGCAAAAGGATTCAAAAATGAACATTTATGCTGACCTTTAAACAATACTGATAATATTCCAGAACTGTTAGACAAGAGTGATTACTTGTGATAAATTGTGGTTTTTTATCTATGATCCTGAAACAAAGGGCTAATCAATAGTATTGGAAGAGCCAGCCCTACCATGGCAAAACAAGCAAAAATTATCCTATAAAAATTCAAGGCCATGATTTTTGTTTTTTTTTTTTTTTTTTTTTTTTTTTTTGACAAGCATGGAATTGTCTACATTCACTGGGTCCCCAAAGGTCAGAAGATTAAGATCTGATTTGTAGAAGACCAATTCCTGGATGTTTTGCCAAGACAATATGTCTGCCCATTTCGCCTTGTCTGTGAAGGCGCTCATTGTGAGATACACCAGCTTTGTATGGTTGGATCACCCACCATACTTGCCTGACCGGGCCTTCTGTGACTTTCTTATTTCCTAAGGTCAAATCGGAGCTCAATAGGACAAGATTTCACAATATAAAATGAGCAAAGAATTAGAAAGCAAAAGCGATAGAGTTTCTCAACAAGCAGACAGAAGCAGATTTCCAGCATGTTTTGAACGATGGAAAATTTCCATGGAGCATTGTAGGGATTGGCAAGGTGAGTAAATTGAAGGGCATAACTTTGCAATACAATTGGTGATCAGCAAAATGTTTTGTAACACCAGTCCAGTTATATAACAACTACACCTCTCATTCGCTTCAGAATATTTTAATTTTATTTAGAATCATAGTTAATTTATTGTTTTAAAATGGCAACAAAAAGTAACTTAATACCTATTACATGATTGTTTTAAATCTTATATTTATGTACACAACTCATTGCATGCCTATATACTTTATGCAAATATATGAGCACCTATTGAATACAATATTTATAAAGAATCATTATTAGCCACACAAATGTGATTATTGATATAGTTATTGTTTATAATATTTTTTACAATAGAATTGCAAAAAATAAAAGTTTAATTGTTTCTAAAACTGTTAACATAAAAACAAGTTGTATTTTCCATTAACTTTCCAGATACTTTCAGAAGAAATCCAAGCGAAGCAAGAGATTTCTGCCTCTACAGAACAGCAGATTGACCATGCTCGCAACTTATACATACCTGTGTCACGCCATTCATCTGTACTGTTTCTGTGTATCTCTGAACTGGCCAATATAGACCCTATGTACCAATACTCTCTTGTGTGGTTCATTAATCTATATTATCAGGTATGTGTTACAATATCTGGTAATTTGTAATTTCTTTTAAGAAAAATTTCGCAATTGTCCTACTTTGAAGATTCAATGTCAGAAGACAAAGTAGAAGCGAACACTGTAAAGCCAAATTTTTCGAAAACATTGAATGCAATCTTCTCTTAAACCAAACAATTGACTTATTGTGTCCACGCTTGCTTAGCATCCGTCCAGATACCGTACAGATACTGGAAAGTACAGGGGTAACTGCATCTCAAACCTTGCCTTAGCTACATCAGCCACCAACATGAAGTTTAAAAGAGGCATACAAAGTTTATTAGATCCCTATGAACAAATCCATAACACATTCACCATAACTGGAAACAAAGTTCAATAACACAGTTTTTTTCTCCATCCAGTGTAGTTTGCTACACTAATTTTTTTGTAATCCCATATTTTTTTGTATGAGATATGTTCAAGTGTATTCTGCTTTACTACTATATGGTAGAAACAGGTATGACACATTACGTTACCCCTGTTTGTATATTGGCTCATAGTTTCATTACCTGCATTATACTCTAAGAACCTAAACACTACAGATAACAAGGAATTATTGTTCTATTTTTAATTATTATTATTAATTTTTAATTGATTAATACAGTTTTTTACCATTTTAGACTGGCTCACTGGATTTAATTTGTGATTCCACCATTTTGTCACTCTATTTAGCCACCTTCTGGTTTTAGTTGACATTAAAAGAAACAGCAGCAGTAGGAAACACAATAAATATTCTGAATTAGTTTTTTTCTTTGTTTGTTTTTTATGTAAACAAATATAATGAGTCTAGAATTTAAGAATACATTGTTTGTACATGTGATGAGTATTTCTGTTTACTGCCTCATTACTTAATTTTTCATAAATAAATGTGTAATTTTAAAAGAAAATATCACTATTAACACACTAACTTAACAAAACTAATCACACATTATGAAATACTGGCCTAAGTTGCTATTACAATATCATGATGTGGTATTGCTAATATGCTACCAAGAAAACATTTTCATGGAAATGTGTTATTTATTAATTGCAAAAATTGTTTTTTCATGTAATTCTTAGGAGTAATTATTTCTCTCAAGTTGAGTACAGATATTTATTTATAAATCATGTGCTTATTTTGCAGGCTATATTGAACAGTGAAAAATCTGAAGATTTAGAACAAAGACTTGAAAACTTGAATAATTATTTCACATATAGCATTTATTGCAATGTCTGCCGGTCTTTGTTTGAGAAGGACAAATTGACTTTTTCATTTGTGCTTTGCATCGGAATCCTACGTTCTCAGGTACCTCAATGGTATTACGCTCTTTAAAACTAGCAGTCACGAAAATATCGAGCACCAAGAGTTCTTGGTTGATCACAAAAATTCTTTTTATTGTGAAAAGTAGAATGAATTTATGCTATAGTAAGAAAAAGAAAAAGTATATTGTAAAATCATAATTCATCATATTACAAATTTTGAATATAATTTACTAAGCAAAGTTATAGCCTCTCTACTTTCACTTAAATAGGCCCTTATTTGTTACTTCATTTTTTACGAATAATGTATGTTTAAAGTAAATTTTTATTCAAAAGTCCACTTCAATTCACAACTCAAATTTATTTATATTCAGGTTTTTCTGAATGTAATTTTTCTTGATCAACTAGTAATTATTGATTTATTTAATTGCAGCCTTTAACAAAATTGCATTTATATGGCCCGGTCAAAATATTATGTTATTTTTTGTTGAAGGGACCAATAAAAAATTTGAATTATTGAGGGTGACAAAATGTAGAGAGGGTTGGTAAAAAGGAAACTTAAAAAAATCAAGTGTATATTTATTTAACAGTAATTTACAGTATAGTTGATACATACAGTACATTTTTTTGTCAGTGAGAGAAAGAGCTTTATATTTTGACACTCACTATCAAGATTAACAAGTAACAGCAGTTTTACATAAACGGAATTGTACTTGGAAAGTTTCTGTAAGAACTGTCCGATAAGTAGGTCTCTATTATCACTTATTATCTAAACATTTACTGATTCACTCTGTTTAGTCTCTGCGGCCAAGTACAGTATCGTTCCTGTTTAACAGTACAATTTATTTGTGCACCAACTCTATAGCGCTGATGTCTGCCATTCTTAAGACATTGCTTTTCCATTTTGTAATGACAGACGATCCATATTTTATCAGTAGTAAACATGTTTGAAATGAGTCTTTTATTACAGTACAGATTTATAATGCAACAAATAAAAAATGTTGTGTCCACAGTGTAAACAATCTATCATTATAAATACAATAACTAGTTAGTATTTATTTATAGAGGCGAATGAGAGGACTGAGCTTCCTCAGTACAAAGTCAATAAGGGACCAAATGCATTGTTTTCATATGATTTATCAAGAATTTTTCAAGGGCCCAGCATCTCAGTACGAGTTAAAGAGTTTTACAAATTATAGAGGTGCAAATTGTCGAGTGATGACCATAGAAATAAACACTTACACAGGGGTATGAAACAGTAAATACAATTATGGCAATACAGAACGCTAGGACTTGTTTTACTTCAAAAGTCACTTTAAGAAACTGCTCTGTGAGGTTGTCAGCAACTTGTTTCCACAGTAAACACTCTAAAATCTGTGCTATATGGGTCAGGTATATATTATAATGGTGTTATTATAATTTAAATATTTATCATTGAACTTAACTTGATTTTATATATATATATATATATATATATATATATATATATATATATATATATATATATATAAAACAAATCATATAAATTATTTCTTGAGTCAACATACCTTTTTCTCAACACATACTATTCCTACAAGCATAAATTAGGTTTCTTTAGAAAGATTTTTTAATCAGCTTCTGACACTGCAAAATGATTTTATGCTAAAATTTACTGTTTCTGGAAAATTTTAAGTAAAAGATACTTTTAACTGTATTACCCAAATCGGCATCATGGATGTGCTTGTGTGGCATTACAAATTGGACAATATTTTGTATATTTTACGAAGCTAACTTATTAATCACAAATAGACAATCCCATTACAAATGCCTCTTTTTTCATAACATACTTAGAACAATTTCGATATTTACTTAACATTTATTAAACTTATTTTTTATGTGACCCTACTGAGTCCCCTATCCCTGCCCGTCTTACAAGCCAGGACAAGCATTCTGAATACCAAATACATGTTTTTATACAAATTTATTTATGAATTCGCCTCCCACCTGCATTTATCTATTGTTAATACGGATATAATAAAATACAAAGTACAATTAAAATGTCAAAATACAGTTAGAGGTTATCAAGCATACCTTTTCAAGTGACTAGATGACAGTTACCTATTAAAATTATGTTTGCTATCACTATAAACAAATCGCAGGGACAAACACTTCAACGAGCAGGATTGTATGTATCCAGTACCGTCTTTACTCACGAACAATTGTATGTAGCCTTTTCAAGGGTAACTACATCAACTAACATGTTTGTATCCATTAAAGAAAATGAAACACAAGAAGTTTACATTCTTATATCAAGTATCGTTTACAACGAGGTATTGTAATGTCCTGTAAGAATTGTTATTTAAAAAAAATAATTATCTGTATTGAAATGTACATACTACAATGACCCATAAATTTGTGATTATTACTTTAAACTGCTCGCTTTTCGATTTATTTTTTAAACGTGTTTTCCCTTCCAACTACCATCCTCACCCCAACGACTACTCTTATTGAAAAGGCTGTGTTTACTTAAAAGTTTCATAGTGTGAAATTTTGCACAGGCCTCTTGGTTAATATTAAATGTAAAAAAAGGTTAGTCAGTAGCAAGTTTTGAATTCACATCTCTTAGTTTCATAGCAATGAGTAAGGGATGCACACAGAAACAGTCACTTCACTGGTAAACTTTAATTCACTTCGGGAATACTAATTATTTGTATAATTAAAATAATTAGGTGATGTTTTTTATGAATTATTTGAACTATCACAAGTTTATATTTTCCCCTTATACAAAAATATGCTAGACCCACCTGAAGAAGTGTTAAATTACATGTATATACACATGTATATTGTATAAACACATTTACACTGTTAACAACATACTTTCCTGAAATGAAAGTTTAAATAATATAAACTAATTGATGGCATTGATATTATTTTTTGTCAATAGTAGTAGTAGCACATATTCTTTCTTTTCTATGCTCATCCATTAATGATTTGGAAAAAGTGAATTTAAAATGGTAGAAACAAGAACATAATTTCATCTTTGTGTTTGTGTTGATTTATGATAATATAAAGAAATAAAATTTCAACAAAAGCCTGAATATCTAAAAGTAAAGCATTAAAAACGGTTTTGTGTGTTGAAATTATAGAATAGGTTTTCATTTGAGATTTGTTGTTGCAGGAGAAAGTCAATGAAGAGCACTTTGTATTCCTGTTAACTGGAGGAGTTGCTCTAGACAATCCTCATTTAAACCCCGATCCTGCATGGCTAACTGAAAAGTCTTGGAATGAAATTGTTCGGGCTTCCAGTTTACCCGAGTGAGTAATAATCTATTCAGTAACATATGCTCATATTAAGCAGCCAAGCAACGCTGAGTTTTCCAATCATCGGCTCATTGATGTCCTGATTACTCTTCTGGGTACCAGGACACCCTGGGGTAGAGACGAATGAGAAAGTAGATAAGTTGGCAAGGAAGGGGCATCAGATTAACTTATAAGACCTTTTACAGACTTGAAGCAATTACTTTAAAATGAAATTTAAAAGGGAAGAAGAATAAGCTAAAGTTCTAAACTCTGGAAAGAGAAGAGAAGTTTAAGACAGGCCAAGGAGCTCCTAGGAAACTTTAATAGGAGCAGAGAAAAGATCTGTATCGGCCTTAGTACAATAAGTCAAGTATCTGACAGGTTTTTAGGGCATATGACACTCTTAAGAAACATCTTGAGAATCTTGACTTAGCAGAAGATCCAACTTGCAGATACTGCTCCTCATCACCTACTGCTACATTTATTTAACTACCCTGCATTATTTATAACTTCAGACTGTATAAATGACTTTATTTCCAAATTTGGGATGTCGAAGTTTGAACCATTACTTCTGAAAGTTAAATAACCTTGTTGATACAGAAAACTAAACACAAGATTAATATCCGATTCATTCATTCTTTGTTGCTGTATTATATTTTGTAAAGTAAGAATGTTTGACTTTGAAAATGATAAAACTTTAAATGAAAAATGTTCACTTAGAATTAACTTCATGAACTTATTTCTAACATCTTCTATTGTAAAAATTCGTGAAAATAATTTAGAAAATGTCGGTTGAGCCCAATACGGTCTTAAAGCATTTGCTTGCCCTAATTTTGTGTTTTTTAAATATTTAAATACAGAAAATATATTATACAACTTCGTCCTTCATTTTGTTCAGTGTATGCACCATACATATAGAGTATGTCTTTCTTATATTTCTTAAATATAGGTCTTTTTACGGTGTATAGGTATATGACATTGTGCAGTTCATTTTGAGCTATTGTAAAGTACGGAGTGTAACGATGGGGTCCTAGAAAACGGTAATCTTTTAATAATTTGTAATAGTGCTTCATTTCGTGGAGAACCATATCCTTTCCTTCAATATTTAAGGTGCCTGTAATAAAAATCTTTTCTATGAATATCATAGACTCTCTGAACATGTAATCATTAAAATCATTAAAGAGATCAATCATTTTTCTGCTGTCTTTAACAGAATTGAAAATTATGCTGTACATACAAGCATCGAATTCATCAATCAGTATAATCGCTTCCTTTTCAAATTGTTTCCATATAAGGAAGCCTAACAAATTCACACCTTTAATTATGTTTTTTCTCGTCAAGTTCTGACTTTCAGCTAGATCTATGTATTGACTGAACATTTCTTTTTTCAGTTCTACATCTCCTTTCCACAACTCTTTTATATCCAAAAAATATTTAAACTCTGAGAGTGTACGCCACAATATTAACCTTAATTCAGTGAGCATTTCTTCATAGTTTCTAACATAAGTCAATCCTCCGTAGTCGAGATGGATGACTGGGTACTTTCCAAAATGTTTCTTAAAGAATTTAGGATCGTTATTGAAAATTTGTAATTTAGTAAACAGGTTATAGTTGCTTGTTTGTGTTTTGTCGCGTATTTCACTACCGTTACTGTGTGCTTTTAGTTGAAAGAAACGTTTCAACATGCCAATGTTAACAGTTTTACCAAAATTGTGCGGTGCCGTCACAAAAACGATCCATGGATCTACATTAGCCAAGAAAGCATCTACTAACATAGATCTGTCAATGTAGTCACCTCTCAAAACCAATTTTTTAAAATCAGACTCAAAAACTCTGTAATCACCGGTGTCCTATAAAAAGAAAATAGTATTTTTAGTTAAACAATCAATTATAAATTAAATCAAGCAAGAAATTTGTCCCATCAGGAAAGAAGCAGAAATTATTTGTTAATATTTGGTAGCATCTTAATTCAGATCCGGCAAAGGCAGCTCTAATGAGCAGCTAATGGGCTTAGCAATCCCACCTTAGCTCTAGTTCATACTGCACGTGCACACATGACACACACACACACACACACACACTATTGTACATAGCTTGGCTAACTTTAAAAAGTAAGGCAACCACACTTTACACCGTGCTGATGGAGTGAGTGAGTAACGGACTAATGGTGTATCAAATTGAAGTCTTATGGTACCTTACTTAGCTTTACCCATTCATGCAGGCATCATTTTCCTAGCTACTCATAGAAACAATATGAGTTAGAATGTAAAATAAAATGAGCAGGAACTTCAATAACGAACTGGGGACTCGAATCCTTTTAAAATCTTAGACTTTACAAAGAGACTATGGCTAAAAAAAAAATATAACTGAGCAACTCAAGGGGCACAATAGATATACAGTGCCCTAACAGTATAACATTTTCATTATTAGTATAGTAACAAAGTAATAACCGCTTGGTATACACTCTTGCTAGTTCAGGTAAGTTAAAGGAAGATTAAACATAATAACACAATGAGATAAACATACCTCCATGTTATCTTTATACATGACTGAAAATAAGACTGTAGCACATAACTGACAATTTCAGAACTTACAGACACTTCATTAAAATTTTCAATTATGCTAATTACTAATTTACAGTAGATGAAAATTAAATATGTAAAAAGGTATTTATAAAACTTATACAACTTAACCAACGTGTGAACCTTTATAACTGATTAGTAAATAAATACAAGTTTGTGTGTAACAAGTACATAAAAAGATCTAAAGTGTTTTGGTAAATATGCAGTGTAGGTTGTTTTTGATTTTTCAATAATTTGTTTATACTAAAATACTATATTTCCATGCACAAAAGCAATAATCTAAAATACGAAAGTTCAAGAAATACAATAAAAGTAATCCACATCACTTCAAAATTGCTATTGTGCTAAATAAAGTGTTTGTGATCACTGAAACGTTAAAAAAACATACTGAGACCTAATTGATATGATTGTTGGGTGATGAAAAACCTATTTAAATAAATGGGCACCATTTTAACATTGTTTTCACTACAAGAATGTACAAAGTGTAACATATTAAAATTCAGTAATACCTATTACAATGTGGTAATGTGCATGAATAGTAAGTCCATGTAGTAAATGATAACGTGTGGGAACACTAAGTCTGTGTAAAAAATAATATTATAAGCAGTGACATTATAATATTCTTTTTTAAGAAACTGCCCAAGTAATCTAAAATAAAATAATTTTCCGAGCATGACTATAAGTTAAATAGATGGTAAGATATGTAATGAAAGAAAAAAATATTCAAAAGTCACTATTTGAAAGACAAACAATGTACACGGCATAAATACCAAAATTCTAAAATACTACTTTCATCATTTAGTACGCGTATCAGAACATGATAATCATATTTCTCTCAAATTTGGGTAATTTACAGATTTGTAATTTAAAAAATTGTAATTTAGTAATAAAAGTAATTTGTTTTAGTATTTTACTGTTTACATAATCTTTCTCTTAAAAAAACCTGCAAGTGATAAAAAATAAGAATAAATCAGTAGCCTTTTTGGGTTTTTTCAACTCTTGAACTGGAATTTTCAAGAATTATATACCTCTAAGTTTAGTTTGGGTGGTTTATTCGAGCCATTTTTTAATATAAAAAACTTTGTTGCCTAGAATCAAAGTAATGAAGTAAGTAGGGGATTATGTTTTATATTTTGTATTTACTACTGCTTGCTCATTATTTCTATTTGTGTCCATTAGCTGTTGTCAGTTTAGTGTTATGAAAACTTAATATCATTAATGGTCTCTTAATTTACAAAAATTGTATATGTTAAAGAAATGTTTGTGTTAATGTTCTAACATTAAATTATGCTTGAATTTTTCTATCATCAAGAAAAACACCTTGTTTTATTCAGTTTAAATATTACTTTTAAAATTCCATTAATTTACTTAAAATAAAAACAATTTTAAATAGGATGAAGTGAAACCAGATAGCTAGGTTTATAAAGGGTAAAACAATGAAATTGTTTTTAAAAAATATTTGAATTTGATTTAACCTTAAAATCTCAATTTTTTCTATGAGAGGAAAAGTTCATTTTATGTAAAATATTTTACCATTTTTTAATGACTTTAATTTATATTAAGTTAAGTTAGGTGTAAACAATATTGTGAAAATCATTTTAAATGAAATAATGACCAAAAAAGTAATGAACTTGGTGTAAATAAATTTGTTTTGAGAAAACTTTAAAGAAAGTTTTGCCAAAATGTAGGATACTGTGGGAATATGTTCATGGTAGGCCTACTTATAGAAAAGGATAAGCTGACACAAATACACAAGAAAAAAACATATATTTTAATGGCTTAGTTATAACATGGGATTTTGTTTATATTCTTGCTTTAAAGCTTTGTTTATTTGTTTTTTGTGTAATTATTTTATTTGAATAATAAACATAAGTAGTTAGATTTCAAAATGTTTTAATTTTTTTTCATTGGTTTTTTAAATACTTTTTAGTGTCAAAATGATTACATGTTTAGACACTTTATATTCAGACATTCCTGAATAGATGTATGCCTTTAAGGGTTAATCATTATGGTATATAGACTTTTACATTTATTTATGTATACAATTTTTTTTCTACAGTATTATTGTACAAATTATTGCAAGAAAATCAATAAGTTTAGTCATTGGATACAAAGAAACAAAACCATTTTCTCGTACCGCACTTTAACGAAACTTGATCACGGCGATTTGATATTATAACAAAACTTTTATTAAAAGCAATTCATTGGTTGTCATTATTAAAAAATAAATGTTGTCAATGATTTATGAAGGACACTGATTTCAATAAATGACACTACCTGGTGAATTAATTATCGGCATATCCTGATGCTGGAAGTATAAGATTCTATCAATAAATATAAATAAATATCACAAAATATCTTAACTGATTGAATACACTTTTTTTTAGTAAGAATGTTTGCAATATTTTATTGACAAGTTTGTAATGTATATCACAGTTAGGCTAAATGTAAAAAAACTTCCACTGAGTGAACCACCGTCAACTTTAGTCGTATTTATTTTTTGTTTTAACAACTTACCTCATTTGCCACTAATAGATTTGTTACCATTGTCAAAATTATTGTTAATTCCAAAATCATCATCTTAATAATGTTAATAGTGAAATAATTACAACTAAGCAAAGAAATATTGGTATTAGTCCTTTGGATATTTAACAAAAAAAACAAAACTATCTATCATGGTGAGAAGTTGGAACTAACTTTCTGTGCTTTAAGTTTCACATTGAGCAATTTTACACATTCTTATTAATCTGAAAAACAATTCAAATAAGTCATCATGATAAGAAATATTTTCTGGTTGTATCATACTGTTGTTTTAATTAATGTTATTTACCAGGTCATTTATTATTAATTGTGTGATAAGACATAAAATAAATTTGGCCCATAACGTCTGCACTGACATGATGTTTAGCAAGGAATGCTAAACCTTAACAACTTTACTTTAAAGAGAGCAATAATTTAGTTGATTTGTTTTGCAAAATATTGATAGAACTTATTGATGCCACTGCCTTAGGGATATATTTGCCTTTACATCCAGCTGACAAGGCTACACATTCTTTGAAAAGAATGAAGACTTGGTGCATATAAAGTTGTGTTCAGTACCACTGTTAAAACATTTTTTTTTGTGTATCAGTATGACATGATGTGATCAGTCTACAAGAATAATTGGATTGGAAGAAGATGCTTGTCAATGTGTGAAAATAAAACGCCTCATTTGCTCTAGAGTACAACTTGCATTTGTAGACAGATGTGAGTTTAGAGCTATTTTGTGCTACTAACTGGCCATCACTAGTTTAAGTGTATAAAACCTTTAATTCAATCTGCATATAAGCTATTGTCAGATGATCTGTACAAAAATATTTTTGTAACCATAGCTTGAATACTGGAATGCAGGAACTACTAGTGAGTTTGGTTGATGAGTGGTGGAACACAGTCCATCCGACAGGTGTCTAAGTTTGCACTCCTTTTTGGTGTTATTCTTACTAACACTGTCCTGGATGGTGTCCTTTTGCCGCTGATGCAGCAAGCCAAAACAAAATGGATTTACTAAGTACATGCTCGGTTCTCATTTTTCATACAAAAACAGAGATAGAATGAAAGAATAAACAAGGTTTTTAAAGTATATATTGTGTTTTCTTTAAAAGTATTGCCTTAATTTATTGTTTAATGTGCAGATATGTGTATTTCTACAGATATAACCACATTCTGAACACACAGGCAATGTAAAGGGTTGTTGGAGGTAGTACTAAAACATACTTAAGTTTTGTGTAAACTTAATTGTTAGTTTTTAGTTTACACTTAAAACTGATTGTTTATGAAACTTAAAACGATTGTTTTCATAGAATGGAGAGTTATGGGAGCAAATTGTGTCTTGAATATACTGGGCATAGCCTGATTTAATTTGCAAGGACTTCTCTCCTTAATCCATTGGAATATAATATAAACACATTGCACAGCTGGTTAAGAGAGTAAGAATGAAGAGGTTTTTTTTTTTGGTTTTTTTTTCAGAATTAAATTTCACTCTTTCTGTTATGTGACTGTGGAAAGTGTAAGGTAGTTGTAGTTGATTTGTGCCATTAATACTGACTGTGTAATTTTTCAGGCAACACTGTGACTATGAACATTGTACTACACTTCTTTCTATTAATATTGAGTGGTGTACCTATAAGTTATTTCATGTAATTTCATCACTTCAGGTTGTCAGAGCTGATGATCAGTGTTAATTCATCGCCTGCTCACTGGAAGCAGTACTATGACTCTGCAAACCCACAAGAGGAAATAATACCGAATCCTTTTGAAGATGCAGCTGATATCAAGAGGCTTGTGATACTGCGCTGCTTGAGACCTGACAAACTGGTGCCGGCTGTCCAGGTAATCCTGCACAAAGTTTAGCCATAATATTTGAGACTAGACCGTTATAAAAAATAAGCTGCTTTTACATGTTATGTATTAGGATTTCACAAGCAAGAAGGACTGAGGACCCTTCTAAACACTGTGGTACTGATCCAGCATTTAAGGTGAATTAGAAAACTTGTTTGGCAGCAAACTCTGGTTATGAATACTGAAAATGTATTTACAGTGACTGGAATGTATTTACCATACTGCTTGTGTGCCATTGTTAAGTTGTACCATTTAGTTAAGGTCTGTCTAATCTCATAGGCTCCTTATAAAACTAAGAAATGACTTTGCCATGCCTGTTCTATTTTTGGATTTATAAATTTAAAACTAAATTTTCTAGTTAAATAACACTCATGCGAATTTATAAATTATCAAGTGAAAGCATAATTTAGTAATGGATATATTTCAAATAAATCTTTATTTTGACACATTTTTATGAATTAATATTAATTTGAATAGCATTAATGGGTAGTCATATCGTTAAAACACATTGTATTCTACAATTTCAGAATTTAGTTGCGAGAGATTTTATGTTATTGAAATAGGATGTATTGGGTGGGTGTACAAAGTTCGTCATATTTGTAGAATGTCTGAAATTACAAAATAATTTTGTACCAGAAATTTAATTACTGATAAAGAGTTAATATAGTACATTAAACGTACTGAAGATACATTTTTTTATAATTTGTACATTTTATACATTTTTTAGAATGTCTGAAATTATAAAATAATTTTGTACCAGAAATTTAATTACTGATAAAGAGCTAATATAATATATTAAACGTACTGTAGATACAGTTTTTTATAAAAGTAAAATTGTTGCAGATGTATGTCGTGCAGCATTTAGGCCTCCGTTATATCGAACCACCTCCATTCAACTTAATGGATTCATACAGTGACTCACACTGTTGTTCACCTCTTGTATTCATCTTGTCTGCTGGTGCTGATCCTATGGCGAGTTTGTTGAAGTTCGCGGATGACCAGGGTATCTCCAGGACATCTCTGATGACCATTTCTCTTGGCCAGGGTCAAGTAAGTTTCAGTAAATTTTGAGTAAAATCCAGGTTTAAATCTAAAATCTCAAACAGTGAAAAATGAATAGAACAGCACAAGCTACCTTAAACAGTTGATTAGTGACACTAAATAGCATATACAAGGTGTTTCAGGGGTTATTGTACTGATCCACGTAAAGGAAAAGTTACTATAAATATATGTCCAGAAATGCTTCTTTAATAATCTATTTAAATTTATTTTACTAAATAATGTATATCTCTAGAATGCTTAATCATTTATGTTAAAATTCTGAACTGTAATTATTAGCGTAATAAACTAGTTTTAAAAACATTTTTTTTTTTTTTTTTTTTTTTTTTTGATTTAACGTCTGACTATTATGCACACTTGGGCTAATGCAGACAATGGGATGATTTATAGCGTATGAAAATGCCAAGCCCTCATCGGGAATCGAACCCGGGTCCTCAGGGTGAAAGCCTAGTACGCTATCACTAGGCCACCAAGGCGGCCAGTTTAAAAAAAAAAAAAAAACACTTGTTTTAATAATATATTTTAAAATGGTGGTAGTTTAAAATATTTATTTCCCAAACAACCCTAAAGTCCAAGTTTTAAACAAATGGAGCCCAGCCTTTGTTCTAAAAAATTATTCTTAGAAATTTAAATTATTCTGAAAATCAATAGTGAGAACTAAAAATTGATTTTAGTATTTTGGTTTAGTGTTGATTTTCTTATTTCAGGGACCTATAGCGGCAGAAATGATACAACAGGGTATAACAACAGGCCAGTGGGTGGTGCTTCAGAACTGCCACTTAGCTGAGAGTTGGATGAAGGAACTGGATAGGATCTGTGATGAGGTTATAGTCCCCGAGAAAACACATAAAGCCTTCAGAATTTGGTTGACTAGTTACCCGTCCAATGTATTTCCCGTCTCTATACTTCAGAATGGTAACATTTTGCCATATATATATTTCATAACCAAACAGGAATATTTTGTTTGGAAGTATAAGTGAGGTATCATTTTAAGACTAGCATTATTTAGCATAGATTTGCTAAGTATACATGAAAAACTTAAATTTCTCTATTTTCAATAATTTTAACATTAGATTATTACTTGGTGATAAGAAATATATGTTGTTTATAAAAATAATAACATGGTTTTAATCCACGGTAGAGCTTTTGACCTTTGCAGGTTATTTACAAGTGATATATTACGAGCTAGACATAATTAAACAAACAAGGATAGATGAGTAGGGCAGGAACAGTGTAAGTATACACTGGAACAGATAAAAAGTTTGAGGTCCTACTATAAGTGATGGACTGAGGGTAAACAAATACATAGAACAAAAAAGTTAATAAAGGAAAAAATTAACAATGTCACACTGTATAAAACATGTTAAAATTCAAAAAAATTCTAGGGCACAAAAACTGTGATAATTGTTTGGCCATGTTTTTAAAACTTTTAAAATATTTCTCAGCCCTACATAGACTGCTTCTCAATCATTGCATTTTAATCTTTAAATACAAGTTTGATTGGTTTAGCCTTGATGAAGCTGGTTTTACTTCTAAAACATACTGTAATACTCAAAGTAAGGAAGCTTTCTATATTTTTTACCTATATTAGGAGGAGGACTCCTAGAAGAAACTAATAAAAAGATTTTCTTCGTTAATACTTTACTTCAAAATTGTATCAGTGTTTACATTTTCTAACCATTCTAAGTTGTTCATATTGATTCAATTCTAACTACAAATGTTGAAACCACTCTATTGAAACCATTCTATTGAGATTTGGTTAGCATGGTATATTGGCTGATTAAAATTTGTTTACTGAACTATTCTTTATCATTTCAGGTGTCAAAATGACCAATGAAGCCCCTAAAGGTCTCAGAGCGAACTTGTATCGTTCATACACGTCTGATCCAATCAGTGATCCTAAGTTTTTTGGAGCTTGCCCTAGTGTCGGTGAATGGCGTAGTCTATTGTTTGCTTTGTGCTTCTTTCATGCTGTAGTGCAAGAGAGACGAAAGTTTGGTCCTTTAGGTTGGAACATTCCGTATGAATTCAATGAATCAGATTTAAGGATCAGTGTGATGCAGTTACAGGTAAATACAGTAATTAATAATAACAGATAACCTTAGACAGGCTACACAATTATTTTAATCAAAGTAATTTCTTATATTACCAGTTACTCATGCGGTCATAGCCACATGAGTTTCCTTTTTACTGTTTTTAAATTCTAGTTAACATTTCTATAACAAGTGTATTTGTCAACAGATGTTTTTAAACGAGTATGACGAGGTGCCGTTTGATGCACTTCTCTACCTGACTGGAGAATGTAACTATGGAGGAAGGGTTACGGATGACAAAGACAGACGTCTTCTGAACTCTATTCTTTCTATTTTCTACAATAAAGATGTTATTCATGTTGAAAGGTTGGTAGGAAAAAACATTTTCCTTTAAAAATAATGTATACAATTCTCAAATTTATTATAACTTTTACAATTGGTAATAATAAACTTATAAAAAATGTGTGTGTGTGTGTGTGTGTGTGTGTGTGTGTGTGTGTGTGCGCTGAATACACTGGGGGAAACCCAGTAATTTAGAAAGTAATAGAAAGTTTAAAAATCATGCATCCAAATTAAATAAACAAAAATATCTTTTCATTTGTAATTTTCTTGTAACTTAAGCAATTATTTAACTGTTCTTTCCTTTGGGTCCACTCCTTTAATAAAAACAATACAATATTCTTTGTTTCTTCAGATATCCCTTCTCTCCCAGTGCTATCTACCATGTTCCTGATGAAACTGACCACACAGGCTGCCTGCAGTACATTCTGTCTTTGCCACTGAACCCTATGCCTGAAGTTTTTGGTCTCCATGATAATGCAGACATTACTAAAGATAACAATGAAGCACAAGCTGTAAGTTGTATTATTATACTTGTATTAGAGCAACTAGTTGAATAACCTCCAACAACTGTTATGAATCAGCTGTTTATCCAGAAAAATTAAAACATATATATATTTTTACAAAATTCTTTTCTTTTTTGTCAATGACATATAGTTTCACTGTGAGGAATCATCGGAAATAGTAAAGCTAAAAATTACAAAATGTACTTATATGTGACTTAGTTTATGTTAAAAATGGAAGGGAATGGTAAAGAAAAGAAAGATTGACAATGTAGGTTGGGAAAACACCTAAGCAATAGGCTAAGCAATTTGTTTCTTAGTACTAATACATAGCTAGAACATTCAAAATTGAATAATGACCACACTAAAAATATTAACTTTTAAGCATAGATATAAGCACTCACATATATTTCTTCAAAATTTAAAAAAACCTACATATACAAACACTATAATATTAGCTCATTTTAGACATAAACATGCCGCCTTTCATAGTATGATAAATTTTACTCCTAACTGTACAATAATCTTAAAATAATGATTACAAAAAATTGAATTTGTTTACTGGAAAAAATAAGATTTTTGTTTTGTTATATAGTTGTTAAGCAGTGTAATGTTAACCCAGACACAAATCACAGAAGGAGGGGTTGGAGGAGAAACTGACTCTATGCTAATGGAACTAGCAGAAGACATAGGCAGTCGCTTACCTAATATCTTTGATATAGAGACAATAGAGGAGAAATATCCTGTTCTGTACAATCAGTCGATGAACACAGTATTGAGGCAGGTGAGGTGCAGCATAAACTGTTAGACTGATAAAATTCATAAACTGATAAATTTGTCTAGGTAAAATTTGTTACATTTCTGGATTAAGAATGCTGATTAAGTGAAAGTTTTCCTTGTCTTAGCGAAGTGGTATTGAGATTAACACTTAATAATCTTGTGGTCTTAATAATCTTGTCTCGTAATTTAATCTTTTGAATTCAAATTATTTAACTGAAAGAGGATTTACTTCTTTATTTTATTTTATTACAAAATAACCAGTTAGTGAGAGATAAACAAGTGAAAAATGAAAGTAATTATTTGTAATTAAGTGTTAACAAACTTTGAATAAGATTTAGGGACTACAATGTTTCCAATACTCTGTATATGTTCTTTAATTGTGATATTTATGGATGTGGCTGATAATTCTACTAAAGTTATGCATTTTAAACAAAAAAGTGGAAAATTCAATAATGTAGGATGTTTGGAAATTAAAAGATCACATTTCCAAATTAACACAAACACTTTCCAAATTAACTCAAGTCAAACACTTTTTGTTCTTTTAATTTGTTTAACCTTTTTTACCCTCATAATTAGATATAATATATATTTGTACTCAAATTATAAGAAACTTTATGACAATTCTTTTCACTCTTCAATCAAGTCTGTAGTTACGCTAAATCTTAGCTTTCATGAAAAGGATTAATAAATTTAACAACTTTTTTTTCTATTGCAGGAAATTATCCGTTTCAACCGCCTTCTGCTGGTGATTAAGAAAACTCTAGTGGAAGTGGTAAAAGCTGTAAAAGGCTTTGTAATTATGTCGGAGGCATTGGAAGAAGTGTACGTGAGCATGGTGGTAGGCAGGATACCAGCAACTTGGGCGTCCAAGTCTTATCCTTCACTTAAACCTCTTGGCAGTTATATTAATGACTTTATCGCCAGGTACACTTGTAGAACAGCCTATCTTAATATATACTATTTATTATTATTAAAACTGAACAACAGTTCTGCAATTGGAATTCTTTCTGGGGTTGGAGTTATTATGTTAACCACGGAACCCATACATTTTCCTCTATTTGATGATTAGTCTTCTTTAAATGAGCCTTTCAAGTTCATTTTGCATAAAGCATGATTTGTTTGTAATCACATCTTTAATAATTTCTTTGTTCATTGGTAAACTTTGGCTGATTTATTCTTACTTTTGTGACAATTATTTTCTGTATCAGTATACAGCGCCTTGCGCCTTGCTTGGAGCTTTGTAGCTTCTTTCTCATCAAGAAAAGTAGTACAAGCTGCTGCAAAATAAAAGTGATACCCTGGCTAACAATCGACCTGGACAATGGTCTAATTCACAAAATGTAAAATGACCACATAACAGTTTAGGTTTCTGATAAAGGATTGAACATGTTATAAAAGTGATTTATTTATTTTAAAATTATTTCTAAGTATGTATGTAAATATAGAGAATGATTGTGCCGTGCTACAGAAATAAACATTGTGCAGAGTTAATGCAAACATGTTGAAAGGTGTTTGGTTTTTGTAGGACAATAACTTTCAGGATATTTCTTTGTTATCTGTTCTCAGAATGTTCACTCCTATTTCCTGTTCTGTCATTGTACCTAATTTTACTTAGTTTCATCAACCCTTTCACTGTATGTTTAATTTATTAGACCGTTAAAAAATTTAAACAGTTATAATATTATCATGTTACATACTTTTAAATTTTAAATTTAACAAATCGTTAAGTGTTTTTGTGTCCCAAGTTTCAAATTGTTTTTTAAATCCTGTTTTCAATTCTTCTTGTGCATATTAGTTAAATGAGTCTTAACAGAAGTGTTTGTGGTAGTGGAAGTAAAAGACAAACTTTACCTGTTGAACTAAAAAAAGCTGCAGTATGAACTAAAAAATATACAGTATTGATTTGTCCTATATATATATATATATATATATATATATATATATATATATATATATATATATTATTATTATTATTATTATTATTATTATTATTATTATTTATGTATAGACCCTGTTGGATCACGCAAAGCACTCCAACTCATGTCTTGTTCCTTCTAATCCTCCACACCTACCTCATCCTGTCCCCATGGATCCTCTTCCGCTCCTCCGTCCATTTTACCCCTGCTCTCTTTGGGATTTCATTCTCTAAGACCTTCCAACTGAGCATCTTTCCCCTGTATGCGTTCCTGTCTTCAACGTCTGTTGAGTCTATTTCTGCGTCATGTAGGTCTATTCTGACTTGTGCGATCCACGACGTTGTTGATTTGACTCCTTGTTTATACTTAAGAATTCTGTTGGCAAGTCTCTTTGTTGGGAGTCTCCTGATGTGTTCATAGAACCATAGCCTCCTTCTTCTGATATCTGCTGCCAGGTTCGATATCTTCTTTGTGGTCTTCCGTATATATATATATATATATATATATATATATATATATATATATATATGACATAATTACATATGTATGAAGTTAGTTAAATTAAAGTGTGACTTTTGTTCTGTGAATGTTTCTCATTTTTTATCTTTGCCATATTAATGGTGAGTACTCAATTATCTTTTCTATGTAACAAATTAAAATGTTATCCATAAGTCTGTATTGTAAATACTGACTTGCACAGCAGTCTGCACAAATAACAGTCTTATTTCTAGAATGAATTAAGACAGTTAACTGGGGTACCATTGTATTGTTATGTATGTAAAAATAAAATAGCTTCCCTCTCTTCCACTGGGTGAAAAATTGTTCATTGCCCCTTTAATTAGGTCACAATTACATTTAATGGCACAAAATACAATCTTTACATTTAATAAGCAACAACAAAATAAGTACTATTGTAAAAATTTAATAAAAATTAAATAAAGAAATCAAACATGTCATAACAATTTGTCAAATTAAAGATACTTCCCATACAAAATAACATTAACTTTCCCTGAAAATTTTAAGTGTACCAAACAATTTTCTCATTCTTACACGTCCTCTAATAGTTGTGTTGAACAAAGCTAAACAAAGCAAACCTATAGACGTGTTGCATCAATAGATCTGTCTATTCAAACTTAATGAGTTGTTTTAGTATAAGGTGTGTTTAGCATGTTTCAAAAGCTTCGTATTCCTTCATTGTCTTGTAGGCGCTTCTTGCAATTCTTTAAGAAATATTTGATTATATCTGTGCAGGCTGAATTTCTTCCATAAATGGATAGAAGATGGCATACCCAACGTTTTCTGGCTGTCTGGTTTCTTCTTCACACAGTCCTTCCTAACAGGTGTGCTGCAGAACTTTGCCCGCAGGAACAAGATACCCATAGACCAGTTAGGGTTCCAGTTCACTATTACTGATTTTGAAAGCGATGTGGCAAGTGAGCCTGAATTCGGTGTATACTGTAAGGTCAGTAAACGTATAACCAGGTTTATCTTCTTTGTTAAGTTTTCCCAGTGTGCTGGCATCTTTTATAACACTTTTATTGAAAATATTTCATCATTATAATTAACAGTAAAATCTACAAAAATTTACATTTTATACTATTAAATTACACTGAAAAATACTCACAAATAAACCCTAACTGCCAACAAGTTTATTTTAGGTATTTAAATGGAATTTAAAAATTTAATTTTAGAATAATTTTAAACAAACAAGTTATGGTTTTTTCTAAGACTTGAAATTATCACCGCTTTTGAAGCTGTTCACCAAGTAATGAAACTATCCCAGCTATTACATCGCTTGAAGCTGATCTAACTTTCAGCGAGAACAAGGCTGGAAGAACAAGCTAATAAAAGAATTGTGAGAAGACAACTTTGTTGTCAGAGATCAGCCAACAATGTTGCTTTTTACATTTTAAGACTTTCTTGTATAATGGATATCCTGCATAATGTTTAGTACAATTAAATTTCTTATAATATTTACCTAAAAATATTTACAACATACTGTGTATTTCAACTATTGTTGTGCAGCTAATGTAATGTTTAATCTTATACCTTATAATGACTTCTGTAATTTTACGGTTTCATGCAGCTAAAGCATAAGGAAGAGGAGTTTAGCGTTGGCACTGATGTAAGTTCAAATTTTAGTCTTTGCATGACTATGTTGCATGACGCATGTTAAATATCAAGTCACCATGTTATAACAGATGTGTCTCATCATTCTCTTATGAACTTCGGTTATAACAACTTTTATGCAATAAGAAAACTTATTATTTCTTTCTGCTATTAACAAAAAAAAACATGTTTCACTTAAATTAAAATTAACATTATATTAAAATGTTTTTGATTATTATACTTACTGTTTATTGTTACTAAATTATTAAACATTTCTTAGGGATTATTTTTAGAAGGGGCACGATGGGATCGTCAAAAGAAAAAGTTGAACGAGTCATTACCAAAAATATTATTTGACCAACTGCCAATTATTTGGTTGAAACCAGGAATTAAGGTAAGAAACATTAACCAGGTAATTAATTTATTTAGAATTATTTGTAAGCTTTAGTTTGTGGTTTACTGGTCATTACTATAAACAACCACTTCATGACCATTCCATTCATACAGCATTTTTGGCTGCCTTTCTGCAAACATTGCTTTCAGTCATCTATGCAAGAAACATTTATTTTTGTACTACCATTTCATTAATATTATCAAAATTGGTAGTTAGTTATACATTGTGAAACATTGATTGTAAAAATAGTTTGTTTTTAACTTCAGTCTTCCGGCATCCCAGTGTAACTTATTTATGTTTTTTGATCTTCAGTTAATAATAGGTACATTTTGTAAAATGAATGCACAATAAAAAACAAAAGAAAATATTATAACTACTTACCAAATTAATTATCCTAAATAAGAATGAGAAATTATAAACCATGACTTTTATTGGTTTTCAGTCAAAGTTTGTGCAAGAGCCTATCTACAACTGTCCTGTTTATAAAACCAGTGCTCGACGTGGTATACTATCGACAACTGGGCACTCAACTAATTTTGTCATGTATATCGAGTTGCTGTCCAATGAGCCTCAGAAGCATTGGATCAATCGTGGTGTCGCATCACTCTGCCAGCTGGATGATTAATCTAAAGATCAGCTAAAATCATGCCATTACTTAGCTACAGCATTTATAAATCTAGTCATTTGAGTATTAAAATTTACATTTTATAACTAATATTTTAATAAATTATACTTTTACATTTTAAGTTTGTTATGTCTTTACTGATCCTTTTGGTTGGTAAACGCTATTTACTGGATGAGAGAAATGAAGGCTGTGATTAACACTTAAAATGTGTCCACTAACTACATGTGTCCAGACTTGAAAGACAAACAGGTATCATTGTGAGTACAGATTTGGCAATCCCAGGGTATCCTAGCCGAATCTAACCTTTCTTCATCTATCTGCTGTCAGTTAGGTTCCTTCATCTTAAGCTAAGGTGCTTATAGCTGCATGGCTAAGCTTAAATATGTGGATTCTGGACTTCAGGCGACCTCCAGTTTCACGCTAGCTTTACCTATGCATGCAGGACTCTGTATGGGTGGGACATTTTATTTTCCTTGCTACTAATGGAATTTAGATGGCTGGAAACTAACCTTCAAAGCACAAAAAACCCTGAGCAGCTGACAAACGTGGACTTGGAAGAGTAAAAGTAGCATTGAGAAGGAGGAAATTAGGCCAGTAACAATGACACTTCTAATTAAAGCTAGAAGCAGAAGATCTCCCACGACTACAATGATAGGACTGTTGAGAACCATAGTCAAAGACCTGAGGGCTCAGCAAGAACAGTAATATCTTGGCCAGAGGGGACCTCAGGAAAACTGTTGTGTTCATTACAGGGCACTTCAGTCTGAGGGTGGACATAAATAGGTTAGGAATGTACCACAAAAAAACCATATGTAAGTTATGCAAGAAGGAGAGAAAACAGTAGGCCATGTAATCTGTGTGATTGTGCGAGACTTGCCAGCAAGAGATAAAGGGAGTTTTTCTTCTAAAACCCTGAAGACTTCCAGCAGAATGTTAAAAATAATTGATAGCATCGGTCTACTGAACTAAAATCCAAGAGGCTTAATTGCACAATAGGTTCTTTGATTGTGGTGCTAGAGGACACCAACAAATCCTTTAACCTCAAAAACTAAGTGTAATCTAATGCTCTTTGGCAAATGGAAGGCTAATCAAGTTCCCTTGTATTAGAGCCTACTTGTTATTCCGAAAATAAAGCCTTGAATTCCTGTTGATGGTCCTATTTCATATTGGTTCTTCACCTTGCATGAATATTTATTTTACTTGAATAATATTTATTTGTTGAATATATATTTTACTTGTTTTGTATTATGTTTGCAAGTGACTATATTATCCTGGGCTGAATTACATTTAGTACATGTCGTTCTTTATGAAATATATTTTGTGGCCTTAATATTGTAATACTGATTGTTTAATTATTTATGTATTAAAGTTAGTCTACATATCTACAAACTTGAATTTAGATATTATATTTATTGATACATATTTAACCTCAGAGCCTTTCTAACAGATTTAACGGAGTATTTCTACTTGTATTTAAGATTTCCTATTTTGTAATGAATTTTATTTTTTCACCCTTTACTATAAAAAACTTCTAGTTGAAACCAAACTATCTTACATGGCCCAAGGAAAAAAGCATGAAGAATGTACTTGTACATCGTGTATACAAAAGGTAATATTTAGTTATAAGAAATTGGTTTAGTTTATTCATTAATGTGTTCAAATTGCTCTTATTTTAATAGAATCACAATGTCTGACTAGCTGTTCGTAGGTCAAATGACAGAATTAATTTCACAACTTAATAATCCATGCATTGCGCTGGTCAGGAATGTGAGACCCTCCAACTGGATATGTCAGTTATCAACATTTGTTAATTATTATTTTTAAAGACCTGTTTTAGTCACCAGTGAAATTTAACCAACTTGTGAAAAATAATAGTTTACAGTTACAGGACTTAATAAAATCAGAAGATTATAAATTCACATTATGCACTGTCAACATTTTGACATCAGCAATTTTTAAATTTTCACACTAAAGCGTTATGATATTTTTCAGTTATTCTGAAAAAATGACTGCAAGCAAACCAGTTGAAGAATTTCTGGATTCGGAGGAACTTTTCCAGAGTCTGAAAATCTGGAATTGTTTAGGGAAAATTTGTTTAATGGAGTTGATATGGTTACAAGCGAAAAGAAAAATGGAAAGACTGGTAAGTTCAACTGGCAGCAAGAACTGGATGACTGTTTAGATTCTCAGTGAATTTGTAGTATGCCCAAAGTGCCAGACCATGCATTATGCATTTTGCAGCAATGTAGAAAAACATACATAATTTTATTACAGAATTATTGTTTTATTCAGACATACAATAAATTATATTGCTATATTACTAATTAACAAAAAGAGAAAAATCAAATAAAAGTTGCAGTAAAATATTATATGTAAAATAAGAATCATTTACATTTAAAACACTGAAAATCCGGGCATCGGTCTTAATGCTGAAAGTTTAATTGTGTTTATTTTGAAAAATATGTATTGCTTATTTTTTTATTCTTTGTTGAAAACATGACATCAAACAAAAATATATACTATAAGTGATAATTCATTTAACCAAAGTAACAAGTGGTTATTATCATTAATATAAATGTTTTACAAACAAATCGTCTACACTTTATTTTGTGACTTTTTTTAATTCTAATAATTTCAGAAATATTCTATTAATAGGATTGATCTAAATTAATTAATGTTCCAGGCAAACCTAAAGTTCCAAGTAGGACAGAAGAGGTCCCTAAAATTTCCAAATTTGATGCTGCTTTCTTTGGTGTTTACAAAAAACAATGGAAATCAATGGACTGTATAGCCAGGCTGCTTTTAGAGCTGAGGGAACTTTTGAAGCTTTAGTGGGTTCAGGTATTTTATTCATTACTACTTAACAAATTATATTGCATTCATTTATTTTTATAAATACCTCAAACTTTATTAGACCAAAAATTGAGTTAGTTTTTTGTATTTATGGAACACCACAACTTTAGGAGGTTTTTTCACACTACTTAACCTTTTGCAGTATTGGTAAAAACAAGTAAAAAGACAATTCAAAAGTAATTTTTATGTTTGGTAATCAAATAAGTGTTTTAAGAGCACTTAAAGTTTATGCTACTGACTCCACAAAACACTTAATTTTACATTTCACCATATTCTTTTCTTAACGTCTGTAATTAGTGCCAGTTATAATAACGAGAAAGAGGGATCAACGTTAACGGAAAGGTTAAAGCTTATGGTAGTAACTGCAGTCTGAAACTGCCGAAACAAATGTTTGTTTAATAATGGATGCAAAAACACATACAGTTTCTGTCCAGTGATAAAACAGCTTTTCATTGTAACAAATGTGCAAATATGTTTTTGTAACTTAGCGATGTTTATGAGTATAATTAAATTGTGTTCATTACGTTGCCCGTTCTACCCACCTATAGTAATTTGTTCTTCCGCATTCAGTGCTTGCGAAACCACAAACACTGCCCCCCCTTATCTTAACATTCTCATATGGAACTTGATAGTTGTTTTTATTTTTTTTTTAATTACAAATTAGAAAATACACACACACACACACACACACACACACACACACACACACACACACACACACACACACACACACACATGTTTAAAAACTCCTGAAAATGTGGTCTAGAGATCTGGATCAGTACACATTTCAAAACGTAAGTGTTGGTCTTACTTTGATGGCTGCTCCAGGTGGGTCATCTTCCAATGAAAAATTCCTGTTAGAAAGTTGTAACAGCTAGCGACCTAAATCCATCATCTATACATAATATACTTATGTTAATATCTCGGGAGGAATGGCAGCTGTTTTCTGTACCAACTTGATCTGTCCGTGTTAAATTAGTTTTATAGAAAGGACAAGAAGATTTTAAAATTTCTAATTATTTTTTTTAAATTAAATATTTAAATTGTAATTATACCTGATGTTGTCTAACACTTTTTAAAACAATTTTAATGTAGGAACAAAAACTGAACCATTGTAACAAAGGCTAGTAATATTTTTACACTGTGTTCAGTGTAATGATCTGCCTTCCCTAGCTTCGTCAATTCTACTTTCGTTGATGCGTTTCAAAGAACCTCCATCCTCAAAAACTATATCTATACTGGTCACCAATATTATGGCCCTTCCTATTTATAATTTTCTACCTCCACCTCGTACCCCTCCTTTTTTCAACACATGCACATTAAATCTGATGTGCTCGCTTCTGATTGGCTCTTCAAAATCATACGTTTTCGCTCGTTTCTGATTAGCTCCTTTCAAACTTTCTCTTCAACGGTCGTCCCTCCTGTCAATTTTTGAAAATTTTTAGATTTTTAAACGTAATATCTGCTTGCGACAATATCTGTTCATTTATTGTGTTTTCTCCCTTTAATTTAGATTTTAAAATATCCAAGTTCTCTAAAATGTTCATACGTCTTCCTTTTTCTGCCATATGTAGTACCTTCATGGAGTTTTCTATTTCTCGAGGTATGTGTCCCCCTTTTTTTACGCATAATTTGAATCATTTTTGCCATATTTGAATGATCTTACATGTTCTTTAAACCTAGTTCTAAATTTTTGTCTCGTTTGTCCTATGTAGACTGCCTCGCATCCACACTGTATTCTGTATACCCCATTCTTACTAGATTTGTCCTTTTCTTCTATATTCTTTGTCAGTTTGTTCCTTATTGTATTATTTGTAGCTATTGCTATGACTATACCATATTTTCTAAAAAAAATTTAATTTATATGCCCGTATATGTTAATTTAGCCCATTTTCGTTTTTTATTGCTGTTTTCTTCCTCTCTCTCTTTTAATTCTTCATAACAGATTTCTTATAATTTGTAAATCATAATCATTGTTCACTGCTATTTGGAAAATTGTATTCAATTCTTCTTTATATTCTTTCCTCTTTAGTGGTACATTTAAAAATCTATTGAACATATGTCTAAATACCACTAGGTTATGTTCTAATGGGTGGTTTGACTTTGTGTTAATTATATTATCTGTGTATATATCTTTTCTGTATATTCCAAATTCAATTGTTTGTGCTTTCCTTAAATCTTCTTATATTCTTTAGATATTTAAATATTCTTAAATCTACAAAATTTAAAATACCTTTCTTCTCTTCTTCTATTGTAAATTTTAAATTTTTGTGTATACAATTAATTTCTTCCAGTATGAGCTTCCCTTTATCGCCTTTTAGATATTTAACTATTACTAGTCAATCATCCACATATCTTACATATTCCACACATTCAAACTTCTTTAATATTTTCGCTATTCTTTTTTCCTCTAAATCTTGGATAAAGAATTCATTTAAGATAATTCTAGTGGTAATGATAGTATCTTAGATAATATCTTAAGATAATGATAGTAGATTCCCCATACCTAACCCATCTTTTGGCGTATATATTTTACTATTATATAAACTGGTTTTGATTTAAAATGACCCTTAATGCATCAATAATTTCGTTGTTTAACCCTTTATTTTGACAATTCTCATCTAATTTTTCTTTTACAATTTTGATGGTTTCTTCAATCAGTATAGAAGGGCATAAATTCTCAATATCAAACGAAAATTGCCTACAATCTTCGGTAATTATTCTTTTCTGCAGTCGGTTTATATACTGAACATAGTGACAATAATCCTAGCAGAAAAGAAGAAGAATATAAAAAGAATATTTTTACAGTATGTATCTGTCAAACTGACCAGGCCTATATGACATATTTAATTTTAGTAATAGCTTGGACAGGTTAATTCTGCAATAAAATCCATTTCAAAATATCAGCCAAAAAATATAATTTTGTATCTTGTATATTTATGAAAACTGCTTTCACCATCTTAAACAGTGTTAAAATCAGTGTAAATTAGCATCTTAAAGTTCAGCACATAAGGTGATGAGGGTTCATTTTGTATTTGTTTCATTACCTTCATTCTGCCTTGTTAATTTATGAAAATTCACTATTATCGCATCATGAACACAATTTACATGCTTTGATTATTTCTAGATACAGGTTTCCATCTTTGCCATACTGATGACTTGCAATGATCACATAATTTATTTCTTATTAAAATAAGCTAAACAGTGCAAAGCTCTCTGAATCAAGTTCAAGGAGCCAAGTTAAGCAATTGATCCGCTGGACTGACATCATTGCCAGCTTCAGCCAACAGACATAACAATTGAAACAAATGGGGCCCAGCACAGCCGTTAAAATAAATCAGTGGCTCTCAGGCTAAGGGTCAATGCGCAACGTTCAAACACTCAGGGTTCAAAGGTTGATTTTTTTCAATGAAAGGAAGCATGGAATTTGTAAGTAGTGTAAATATTCTTATATCGATTTTCAACAATATTAGCCCACAATGACGGTGAGAACAAACGAAGAATTTTGTTAGTTAAGAAAAATAGTTTCCATGAAGTCTTTGACAATTTCTAGAATAGATGTGGAAGTACTTTCGTAGGTCATAGTAGAAAGTAGATTTAGTTTTTGAGATTATGGGTTTTGGTAGCCCTTGGTATTGTGTTAAAAAAAAAATGCATCGTACAAATAAGCCACTCTTCTCTTCTCATTTTGAGCTCCCGATAGGTGTGTTTACATCTAGAAACATAAGTTTGTTGCCTACCTCTCACTTATTCCACTGCTGTGATTCCCCCACAACCCCACTGGTCCATTGTGTTCCCATACCTAGGTGAGGAAAGAATTAATATTTTTGTGTATTGAATATTGGGTGTTTCCACTCTTACCATTTTGTTCTGTTCCCAGTTGATTAATAAAACATAACCCTAAAGTTTACAAAATAAAAAAAAACATTGTTTAAAAATGCATAGATCTGTATTGACAGAATGGGTAAAGGTTACAGTAGTGTGCAGAGATGTGCAGTGCAGACTTGCAGCAGACTAACTTATACCTCAGCTGCCAAGCCCTACGGTAATTGAAAAATAATTACTGACAGATCATTAAAGGAATTGTTTGAAATGCAGCTGACTACTACCTGTAGTTTGATTTAGATGCACCTTAAATGTCTAAACATAAAAATGACTTTAATTTTGTATTCTTCTTATATACGAGGTGTGTTCAGAAAGTAACGAGAATTTTTAAATTTCGCGAGCTTGGAGAGTCCGATTGTCAAACACTTTTTTATTATGTTGGTATACATGCTCTTGAAGTATGATAAAACTTTCAGATTTTTTCATTGTTGACTTTGTCTGTGACAACCACTAAGGTTAGAAGTGTTTTTTTATGAGCTCTGCGATTTTCGTTTGTTAAAAGAAATGGATCAAAGAATTTGTATCAAATTTTGCGTAAAAAATGGAATAAAGTGTAACAAAATGTGTGAAATGTTAACAAAGGCCTATGGTGAGTCTGCTATGAGTAAAGCAAGAGTTTACAAGTGGTATAAGCATTTCCAAGAAAGCCGTGAAGACGTTAAAGATGACGAACGCCTTGGACGCCCCACCCCAGCACATCAACAACCGATGAAACCGTGGAAAAAGTGAAAGAAATGGTTATGAACAATCGCCGAATCACAATTAGAGAAGTCGCTGATGATGTTGGCATATCGATTGGATTATGCCATGACATTGTTTCTAATGTTTTGTTTATGAAACGCGTGGCAGCAAAATTCGTTCCAAAATTGTTGAATTTTGAACAAAAACAGCGGCGAATGGAAAGTTGCCCAGGAGTCAGTAAATGAAGTCAACGACGATGCAGAATTACTGAAACATATTATAACAGGTAACGAAACATGGGTTTACGGATATGACGTCGAAAATGGCTAAATCATCCCAGTGGAGGCATTCTGGCTCGCCAAGACCGAAAAAGGCTCAACAAGTGCGGTCGAACGTGAAGGTTACGCTTACTGTGTTCTTCGATACTAATGGCATAGTGCATCATGAATTCTTGCCACCAGGTGAAACGGTCAATAAGGAGTACTACCTACAACTTCAACGCCGTTTGCATGAAGCAATCCGAAAAAACGCCCGGATCTGTGGAAAAACAATTCATGGCTTTTGCACCACAATAATGCACTAGCTCATACTTCATCGCTTGCTTGTGAATTTTTGGCCAAAAAGAGTACTGTAACGATGCCCCAGCCTCCACAATCGCCAAACATGGCTCCTTGTGACTTTTTACTATTTCCAAAAATAAAGGGAACCTTAAAGGGCCGTCGTTTTACAGCCGTAGATGACATTAAAAGCGCATCGCTGAAAGAACTAAAGGCTATCTCAAAGATCGAGTTTGAGAAGTGTTTCGAGGATTGGAAGAAGCGCTGACACAAGTGCATAATCTCCAATGGGGACTATTTTGAAGGCGACAACATCAATGTAGAAGAATAAATAAATATTTTGTTCAAAAAATTAAAATTCTCGTTACTTTCTGAACACACCTCGTAAATTGAAAAAGGTCAAGCAGTATAAAAAAACCTGAAGTTGTGGTCAATTTTTCAAAACATGCTGTTGTACATCCATAAGTAACAAAAATATGTAAAGTATTGGAAAATCCTGAAATATGGTTTTTTTATGTTTTTATTCAAACTAGTTTATAAAGTATTTGATATTTTTATGACAATCTTGAAATTAAAGGTGGACATATAAAATTTTATACGTGAAAACTAAAACTATGTGTGTGTGTGTGTGTGTGTGTGTGTGTGTGTGTGTGTGTGTGTGTGTGTGTGTGTGTGTGTGTGTGTGTGTGTGTGTGTGTGTGTGTGTGTGTGTGTGTGTGTGTGTGTGTGTGTGTGTGTGTGTGTGTGTGTGTGTGTGTGTGTGTGTGTGTGTGTGTGTGTGTGTGTGTGTGTGTGTGTGTGTGTGTGTGTGTGTGTGTGTGTGTGTGGCTTATGTAAACTTAGCACTTTTATAGTGTATAAAATTATACAGTTATACAGTAAGAAGTCGCGCATAGTTTTGTTTACAGTGAAAACCTAAATTCGATGTGTTAAAGTCCAAGGCCAAGTATTTTTAACCACTCTGTACACTGTATATGCTAAATGGAGCGAGTGATGTAATTAATCATTTAAGAAGCGCCAGCTGAATGTTTGGACATCTGTTTATTTGACAACTGAACAGTCTACCAGATGCCGCGATGCCATGATGCCGCGCTACTTCAGCGCGCAATACGCGCTCCAAAACTTATGAAAGTATCGCGCATCTGGAGGGGGGGACTGAAGAGTAACAGGAACCGAACATTTCAACTTGTGGGTACTTCTCCAATTTGCAAATGGTCCAAATTGGACTAACGGGAAATAAAATAAGATGGCAAACTTGGATTGCTATTTTATGCAGATTTCAGTTGTGATTACAATTAGTTGTAAGGTACAAAAGTTATGCTTTTACTTTTAAGACTTTGAATGGCCACCATTTCCAAACAGTTAAACGAATTTTGTTGTGTAACACATTTATTCAATTAAATTAAATTTTTGCACCAATTTTGAGTCAGTATATTGATGCAGTATTTTAGCACAAAAAACATGACAAATACAGTATGAAAAAGTCGTGTTTGTGCTTGCCGTTAAACACAATAATAACAAATAAATATATGCCCGACCCATAACACAACTTCCTGTCACCCTCTTAACAATGGCAAGGCTTGCAAGTCTGGCTAATTAAAATGTATGTACAGATCACGTGATCCGGTTACAGTGACGTCACAGCCGGCGCCGGCATGTCTGCTTTAGCTATTAATTAAAATACTGTATGTAGCAAACATTAACATCTCGACGCAATGTGATGGGTAGAGTTGAACGATCTTCGAGGTCGCACATAGGCCTACGGACATTTTTGTCCGGGTTTCGTTGTCTTCCGATCCGGTGTACTTCTGGATAGGTAGTAGAGGTGGGCGTTTCTGATATTTTTACAAAACGTCAACAAACTGTTTGTTGAGGGAAAAAAGCTGCTTTTTTAAACAGTTGGAAAAAAACAGGTTTATAAAACTGAAACTCAAAGTTGTATTAGCAGCTAAAACATAAAGCACATACGTTCAGTTTTCTAAGACTACTTTTTCATTCCCACCGTCACCATGTCCTTAACTGTTTTTGGGTATAAAGCATTTAGAAAGGATAAAAATAATCCTTACAAATGTATTAATAATTAAATTACATTCTCAAAACGTAATAATTATGTAAGCCATTTTATGTACAAAATGCGATGAATTTCTAATAGAAGCATTCTTTTTTTACTTAAAAATTAAATAGTCCTTTGCATATTTACCAAAATGCAAACGTTTTAGAATATTTTACTTGATTAAAAAATATTGATGATTGATAATAAATATAAAAAATATGTTTAAAATATATTAAAATATATAAAAAAAAAAATTAGGCTCTGTATCTACAATATGTGAGAGGTTGTTACTACAACTCGCAACAAAATAGAGATAAACGTTGACATTGACCAAATAGTTCTTACTTCAATACAAGCAACAAGCAACTTTGAAATAAAGGGAAAAAGCATAAAAGCAAGTAGAAGAAAAGCAGTTAGCAGGCAAACAGCAGGAAAACAGTTTTAGTGCTTGCGGCAGCGTTAAGTGTGGTAGTGCGGAAAGTCGTTCCTTGTTTAACAAATTATAAACCAGTCCAAATCCAACTGCTTGTTTCCATTTTAAAAAGCAGTTTGTTTGTCGTTTATAGAAAAGCAGTTTTTTTTAACAGTTTGGTGTTTTCTGCTAATAGGTAGCTACACTACACTAATAGGTAGCTACACAAGGAAAGTCAAGCTAACGTACGTCTCGTGAGAATTCATACATTTTTCTTTTCTAAAAAAAGAAGGGTGATTTTGAAATTTTTAATAAATATTTTGTAAATAATCCATAAAAACTGAATGTTTGAAAAAAAATATTAGTATATGGATAGACTTACCATTCATGCCATATTTAATGTAAATCAGTTAATTCGTTACGCCCGCATGGCACACGCACTCAGCTACATTGTTTTATTCTGCAGAGCGGAAACTATAGGCTTATCATTTCTGAAAATAGAATGTTTGCATAGCCTACAATGTGTTTATACAGAGTATAAATTTCATAAAATTTAGATCTAAAGTACGGCATGCCGACGTGATGGAAGCGTATTAACAACATGTGAAAGAAAATTATGGGAACGCGAGGGTGTATTTATTTTGAAAATACAATAACCTAAATCCTATGTGTCCGGCCGCAAACATTATCAGACATGCTGCTAATTACAACGCCAATATACCACTTCAGTTGTGTCAGTATCAAAGGCTGTGTGTTTACATTTATTATCAACGTAAACAATTGCCGTAAACATAACCTCAATCTTTGTGTGTGTGTGTGTGTGTGTGTGTGTAAACGTCCGACTATTGTGCACACTTGTGCTAATGCAGACGATGGGATGATTTATAGCATACGAAAATGCCAAGCCCTGGCCGGGAATCGAACCCGGGTCCTCGATAAGTTGATAAAAAACATAACTTGAGATGTACGAGGTGTGTTCAGAAAGTAACGAGAATTTTAATTTTTTGAACAAAATATTTATTTATTCTTCTACATTGATGTTATCGCCTTCAAAATAGTCCCCATTTGAGATTATGCACTTGTGCCAGTGCTTCTTCCAATCCTCGAAACAATCCTCAAACTCGATCTTTGAGATAGCCTTTCAGCGATGCGATTTTAATGTCATCTACGACTGTAAAACAACGACCCTTTAAGGTTCTCTTTATTTTGGGATATAGGAAAAAGTCACAAGGAGCCATGTCTGGCGAATATGGAGACTGGGGCATCGTTACAGTACTGTTTTTGGCAAAAAATTCACGAACAAGCAATGAAGTGTGAGCTGGTGCATTATCGTGGAGCAAATGCCATGAATTGTTTCTCCACAGATCCGGGCGTTTTTTTTTTTTTTTTATTGCTTCACGCAAACGGCGTTGAACTAGTAGGTAGTACTCCTTATTGACCGTTTCACCTGGTGGCAGGAATTCATGATGAACAATGCCATTAATATCGAAGAACACAGTGAGCATAACCTTCACGTTCGACCGCACTTGTCGAGCCTTTTTCGGTTTTGGCGAGCCAGAATGCCTCCACTGGGATGATTGAGCCTTAGTTTCGATGTCATATCCGTAAACCTGTGTTTCGTCACCTTTTATAATACGTTTCAGTAATTCTGCATCGTCGTTGACTTCATTTAGTCACTACTGAGCAGCTTCCATTCGCCGCGAGGCCGCCACGGTGGCCTAATTGATAGCGTACTGGGCTTTCACCCCGAGGACCCGGGTTCGATTACCGGCCCTTTTCATACGCTATAAATCATCCCATCGTCTGCATTAGCCCAAGTGTGCACAATAGTCGGACGTTAAACACACAAAAATCCATTCGCCGCTGTTTTTGTTCGAAATTCAACAGTTTTGGAACGAATTTTGCTGCCACGCGTTTCATACACAAAACATTGGAAACAATGTCATGACATGATCCATTCGATATGCCAACATCATCAGCGACCTCTCTAATTGTGATTCGACGATTGTTCATAACCATTTTTTTCACTTTTTCCACGTTTTCATCAGTTGTTGATGTGCTGGGCGTTCGTCATCTTCAACATCTTCACGGCCTTCTTGGAAACGCTTATACCACTCGTAAACTCTTGCTTTACTCATAGCAGACTCACCACAGGCCTTTGTTAACATTTCACACACTTTGTTACACTTTATTCCATTTTTTATGCAAAATTTGATACAAATTCTTTGATCCATTTCTTTTAACAAACGAAAATCGCCGAGCTCATAAAAACACGTCTAACCTTAGTGGCTGTCACAGACAAAGTCAACAATGAAAACAGCTGAAAGTTTTATCATACTTCAAGGGCATGTATACCAACATAATACAAAAAATGTTTGACAATCGGACTCTTCAAGCCCGCGAAATTTAAAAATTTCCGTTACTTTCTGAACACACCTCGTATTGACACAACTCGACCTCTTTCAAATGGCACCTTAAACTTGGAATTCTATTCGGCCATCCTGAATGATGCTGGACTCGTGAGAAAGAACGACTTGGCAACACTGTAACAGACTAGTTTCGCGTATTTAACTGTAGTGGGCCTATTTGGTAAACGTAAAGGCCAGCTCGCTTCGGTTGCATTTGGCAGTGGATGTAGGCTGATGTACAAGGCCATACAAAAAACTAATTAATTATCCAGATGGCAGTGAGTGAGGGAACGACGGGACGGAGTGCTGTAACCTTTGCCGCGCATTCGTTGCAGAAAACCAATGTTGTTTCTTTTTGTAGCGATTGTTTGAGAAGAACAACATAGATAGCAACAGAAGAGTAACAATTCTATTGTATGTGGTAACTTGGACGGCGTGAGATAGGCTGAATCAGAAGACTTGATGACAGATAAACCTAAAAAAAAGTTGAAGAAATAACTAGAAGCGAAAGGAAGAAAGTTACGTGAAATAACATAAGTCACGGGTTTCTTGTATGCCTGCAACATAGGCCTACACTTGTTTCATAGTCTATTGAAACAAATAAAATCAATTCTTACAGTTAAACTTAACATTTTAATAATTTGTAATAAAACGAGAAAACGTTTTTGTCTAATGTGGAAAGGAAATTGTTGCGAACTAACAGTACAAAATAGATGGCATTGAAATTTTTCAACTGTAACATTCACTGAGTAGAAATTGTTTTACTAAAAAACAAAATGGCGACCCGATTAAAAATTAAGCACAACTTTTCTTTATTGTAATCCATAGAACACCTTGTAAGACAACGTTACTTCCAGATCCCCTGCAATGTAGGAAACTGCAACCAGCCAAACACATCACATTCACCTGCAATCACTTCCAATAAAAACAGGCACCTCGACTTGTGGGTAAGTTTTTTTTAATAAAAATATCCCTCGCTCATATCCGTTCACATTGTGATTATACTGCACTCGTTTTAGGTTCGAATTCCAGTTAGTGCCAACAGTGAATCTTATATTTTAATTTCATTTTAAATTAATTAACAAAAACAAAATAAGATTTATAAAAAGAAATTAAATACTCGAGACTCGCAGCTGTTAGTGATGGAAGCGATTTTCCAAAACGTAACAGTGTCACAATATATTTTTAATTTAATACATTTCAGAGAGTTTACATTGGAACATGAACTATTGGAGCTGTTATCAGGCTAAGATCCAAGCCCGGCACCAGTAGACCATTTTTAAGGGCTTGTTAAAAATTGTGTGTGTGTGTGTGTGTGTGTGTGTGTGTGTGTGTGTGTGTGTGTGCGCGCGCGCGTGCGTATTAGCATGCCTATGTTCGAATTTTAGTCCGATTTAATTTTAACTTGGTACAAAAATCGGTTTTAGTAGTAGTTTGAACCAGTTCGTTAACCAGTAAAATTCTTTTAACGTTTTCAAAATGGCAGCCATTTCAAATCATAAAAAATTAATAACTTTTTTATCCTGTACTTTCTGAAGGAAAAAAATGATTTTATCTACTTAATCAGCGTTAAAATCTGCATAAATTAGCATTTCTTTAAAGCTTTAAAATTCCTTTGAAAATACGAGAATGACCGTAACACTGGCGAGGGTTCATTTTTAATGCAACGACCTATATACACGTCTTGCTTATTTGTATGTTTTAATTTTCTAGCGACTTATCTTATAATACAGCTATATTTATATAGGCCAGTATCTTGCGTCAATCACAAGCAATTCTATCGCTTAAGTCGAATAAGAGCGAATCAATTTCTCCGGTCATTTACCATCTGTTTTAATTGTCCCATTTCCAGGGGTGAATGACCTCAGGAGATGATCAGAGTAAACAGCGATACGCAGCCTCCCGGGGACCGTGAAATTGACCTTAGAGTATGTTTCGGGGTGGTAAAAACATTTTACAAAAGGCAAAGCCCTCACTTACTCACTCATTATTGTTTCACTAACTTCCCGATATCTAAGAAAGGTGAAATCTGGCGCATTGGAGTTGCAACCCCTAACGCTGTTATTAGCTGTCATTGCATAAAGACAAACATTCAATGAGTACATGGAACAGAGTCAAAATTACGAAACTAGGGTTAAGTTTCCCTTGGGCCTCAGAAAGTAAAAACCTAAAGCAACTTGCTTTGTATAAATCTCTGAAATCGGCGAAATATTTTTTGAATTTTGAACACTTCGATAACCTATGCTTAAAAATATGTATTCTCGAGTTTAGATTTTTTTTTAATGTTTTCAGTTAACAGTAAAAGGCTTTCTGGAAACGTCAGATTTGTTTAACAAACAGTTTGAGTAACTATAGAACAATAAATATTTATTTACAAACATTTTAAATAAAATATATATATATATATATATATATATATATATATATATATATATATATAGAGAGAGAGAGAGAGAGAGAGAGAGAGAGAGAGAGGGGGACGAATTTCCAAAAATATTTTGCTTAATCTTAACCTTTTCGAAATTCGGTTTTCAACATTATAAACGGCATTAAAATTACATATCAGCATTTTTAAATTTACACTGAAAGTTTAAAATTGAACCCTGAGCGTGGTAAAAGCATTTCTTAATTTCTGCAGATTTTGACAAATAACACAGTTTTTATCACTGATTACGATGGTGAAATCGGATTTTTTCACCGTCTTAAAATATACTTAAGATACGCAAGTTATGGTTTTTTTAAGATATGAAATGGATAGCCGCCATTTTGAAACTGCAAAACGAATTTCGTTGAATAACGAATTTGTCCAAGCCAAAACCATTACCAGAACCGATGTGTGTGCCAAGTATGAATGAAATGTGACTAAAGATTGTGAGCGTGCTATAAAACACAGAAACACCTCTTTTTTTCCTTAAACGTCCAAACGTTCGTACTTTCTGCTAGTTAGACTTGTAGGCTAAGGCCCCGCAGGGGATGCAGACTAGCTGCACATATTGAAAGGATTTATACGTCCCTCGCGGTACCTTAACACACACTTACACTTACAACACTACACTTACGACTTTAACACTTTACACTCACACTTATATTTAGGGAGGCGATAATAGCCTCTAAGTGCTCTTCGCCTTAAAAAAAAAAAAGCCTAAGGACGAGGGTTTAACGTGAACGCTAAGGATACTGTGCTGTGGCTCCAAGTAAGAACCTTTTTAGGTTCGCATTTCAGAGACGCTGCAGACTTACGGGTGCTTTATATATATAAAGTTAAATTTAACGACTCCCCTAAAATAAGTGGACTAGAAGTCTGGATCAGTGCTCATTTTAAGGTCTTGAATTTGGGTCTTATCACGATGGCCGTTCCAATAGCTCATTTTCCGATAAAAATTCGCTGGTAAGTATTTTATTTGAGAGTTAAAGATTCGAACTTTGCCGTTAGCTTACTTAGCCAAGTTCTTTGCCCAGCAGAATCGCGGCGATTAAAGGCCTTAACTTGTTCATAGTTCGCGTTCTGTGACGTCATTTGTAAGCGGAGAAAATATTTACCCGAGTCAAAGTTTCTGTGCCAAGTCAGAGGAGAACCAATGTTCTTGGAAATGCGTTTCAATAGATCAGCGAGCCAGCTGCGTGCCGTGCTTGTCACGATGTGTCGCACTTTCAAGTGATTTTTCCCGACGCTTTTCACCACTCGTTAACTTGTCTGTTCAGGTAAAATTTTTTAAATATATTTTCAAGGTAACATCGATCCAACGTTTTCACAATTGAAAGCCGAATTATACGTTCTGAAATAACTTAACGGAATATGAGAGTTATTGCAATATTTTCGCCTACTTTTTCTGCCCCGCCCCCACTCTTAGCCGCTGGTAACGCGCTCGCAGTGGCTCGGTGCCTCAGTATGTAAGCGGCACTCAGCGATGCTAAGTCCCGCGGCAGTGTTGGTGCTACTGCTGGTGGCCGGCGCGGAGGGACGTACCAAGCTGAGGCGCGTGCAAGCGCAGCAACCCGAGGGCGGCAACAACTACGAGGAGTACGACTATGGGGAATACTACGACGAGGTGGACAACGGTGAGAGTGTGCTGTCCTACAGGATCTACAAACATCTTGAGGCCATTTTTAAATGTTTTCAGAATTCTGTTTTCTTGCCGTTTTTGGTTAATACACGTTTATAAACTGACAAACACGTTACAAACTGACACAAAAATTACATGAAAATCCATGTAATTTTTCAAAATCGGTTCACTAAAATATGATAAAATTTTTATAAGCCTGTGTAGTTAATTTTAAAAAATTGCAATTCAAAAGTGTTGTAAATATGAATTGGTTTACTGTCATAAAGTAAATTTGAAGCATTCTGGCCAAAAATATTGGTTGAAGAACAGTACAATGGCTAAAGTAAAAAAAAAACTTTAGGTCGCAATTATGCAGACAATTTTTTGATTAAAATCAGTAACTGAAATACATATATCAAAAGTTAAATTCAAGAAAATTCCTGTTTTTCAAAAAATCTATTAAGAATATGTTGAAACCACATGTTAAAATAAACTTAATAAATAATTATTTCTCAGTTTTTTTATAAATTGAGTAGTATACGAATTTTTACAATATTATTCAAAATTAAAATTAAAAGGGAAGAGTTAACTTTTTTTTAATTTCAGTTTTTTTTATTCTACAAATGATTATAGCCTACAAATCCACCCCTTTTATACCGTACTATTTTGGTGTAGTAAATACTAAGTGTAGTTACTTTTTCTTCTTTATCTTCATCATAACTTCTGTTATTTATAATTTTTGTGCCACAGCCACCACAAGTACAACAACTACTTCCACAGTGTTGCCAACGCCTGTTGAATCTGTAGATGAGCATCTAAGAGGGCCAGAACCAGAAAGTGGTGAAGGAAACGAACTGATTACGACAGGTTAGTTTTTTTGTTTTCATTGGCTAATAAATAAATACCAGCATGCACAAATTTACAAAAACTAACAACATTAAATTCATCATGAATATAAACTAACTTACTCCATACACAAAGTAAAGCCTAATCACCTGTTGAATCAAATTTGTGAATTTAAAATATTAATTTAAGCTGATTTTAGCACTGGTTATGATGGTGAAGTAGATTTTCAAAAGAAATTTTAAGTAAGTTGATGTCATAAGATTTTGAAAGGCCTCATATTAATTGAAGTAGCAAATTTTGTTGGGTAACATAATGAAATTGACTAAATTATTACTAAAATCTATTTACACACACACACACACACACACACACACACACACACACACACACACACACATATATATATATATATATATATATATATATATATATATATATATATATATATATATATATATATATATATATATATATATATATATATATATACACACATACATACATACATACATACATACATACATACATATGCACCAAGGGGTCATCTTGGTATTCATTGCTTTCTATAATCAACAATACATTTTGATTGTATTTTGTTATACCCAATCTGAGTTGTTCTTTCAAAACTTTGCATTTAATTTCTAAAAATTCAGTGCAAATATTGACATGTGTACAGCTCCAGTCATTCTAGTAATAAACAGTTTTAAAAAAGCTTTAAAAATAATCAGCTTCCTACAATGAGACAAGTCTGTGTGTTAATATTTAAAGATTTTAACTTAACATACTATAATACTGTATGCACCAAAGTAAACAGAACTGAAATTCAGACAGCTGTGGATAGATTCTGAGTCAGCTGATTCTGTGTTGATTTTATTTTAAACTGTTTATAATTATGTTCTACTTTCAGTTATTTTATACTGAAATGGTTCTTATTATGAAAGAGGAAGTTGTTATTGTAAAGTACTATTTTTGTTCACATGGAACTGGTCCTTTCAGTGATCCAAGTTTAGTATGAACTATTAATAATTTTCAAGAGCAATTTCATAAATTATCATTAAGAGAAATAATAATAATAAAGTAAGTAAATTATTATAACATTGAACCATCCTTAACCAATTCTAATTAATAAATATTATATAATTTTAACATAATTAAAATTTACAGTTGAAACAGTAGATACAACTATTTTTAATATAATTATAATTCAAAATAATAACTAAACATTTGCAGAGATCCATTTTTTTTTGCATTACCTGATTTGGTATGTCTTAATATTATTAGTTCATAAGGAAGATGATTATAAATACCAGTAGCTTTGAAAACAGTATTTTTGCTTCCCACTCTTTTACGTATGGTTGGCAACAGTAAATTTTTAATTCTAGTAATACTACTAAACTTTTCCTTCAAAGTGTCATAATTGTATGTAAGTGACACAAAGGCAAAATGTTGGTGTAAATTTAATGTCTTATTATTAATTAATATAACATTGTTGAAAACAATTTTAAGTAATTAAGTTTGAAGTTTTTAAAACATGTTTAATTTATTAGGATAACAACCTTCCCAAGCGATTATTCCATAAGTGATAATGCTATGGAAAAGGCATAGTAAATCATTAGTAGAGATTCAGTCATCACAAATTTAGAGGATTTTTAAAACAGAGAAACCAAATATTTAGTTTTGCTTATGATAAATTGAATATGAGTTTTCCATGGCATCCTGTAATCAAGGTATATGCCAAGATACAAGTCTCAACTCTTTTAACATCAAACATTGTAACATTAAGATTTGGAGGAACACTATTATAGTAATTACCAAAGGTAATATATACTGTCTTACCAATGTTCAAGTGTAGCTTATTTAGGTTTAGTTGAAAAATAATCATTCATTTTAAGTTCTACTAATTGCCATGATTTATCAGTTTTTATTATTTTTAAATTTTTTTATTTTATTACAATTGAAACTGAACTTAGTCCATCAATCAATATATTTATGAAATGAAAGCATTAGTTGGTTGCACATCCTATGATGCACTCCAAAATCCAAAAGTAACTTGATCTTGTGACAGTTATATCAATCTTGTCTTAGCCCAAATTAAATGGTTTTATCCTGTCCAACCACCGAACTTGAACCGAATTGTTGAGAACTTGTTATGGTGCTTATGCAGTCTTTCTTCATACTTCCTAGCAAATCGCCGAACCTCATCATGAACTGTAGCAATTTGTAAATCCTTATGAAGATCATCATTGCGTATGTACCATGGGGCATTAATATTGCCTCTCAGTACTTTATTTTGAAATGTTTGAATAATTTTAATATTGCTTCTTTTCATGCAGCCCCAAAGCTGCACACCATATGTCCAGATTGGTTTTAGGACTTGTTCATAAAGTAATAGTTTATTGTGCACTGACAACTCAGAATGTCGCCCAAGAAGCCAATGCATTTTCCTTAGTTTCAGATTCAGTTCATTATGTTTCTTTTTGACATGTACCTTCCAGCGCAGTCTTGTGTCCAGTGTCATGCCCAAGTATTTTGCATTATTATCTTGTGGGATCACTTGTTGATTGATAACCATGGGAAGGTAATTGAATTTTCTGTTAGTAAATTAACATGAACAGATTTTGTCTCATTCAGCTTTATTCGCCATTTTTTAGTCCACCATTTATCAGCAGATATTAAAGCAGTATCATCAGTGAAAGATAGTATTACATGATCTGTCATCGTCTCTCATAAACCATTTATATGTAAGGTAAATAACAGTGGCCCTAGTACGTTATCTTGTGGAACTCCTCTTTTAACTTCAAAAATGTTACTCATAGCTCCATTAAATTTAACACGTTGTTTTCTATTTTGCAAATAACCTGTCATTAATTTGTATGCATTACCTGTAATAAAGATGTGCTTCAAAATATCTCTTTTTATGAATCTTCTTATATCCCTTACCTTCCCTCTCACCTGATCTCTCACCACTAACTCTTAATAAATATGACCGATATAGAATCTTTCATTGCAGGCAATACAAATAGTCTATTTTAAAAGTCCTTCAGATTCGATTACTGAAGTTCCAGAATTTTAATAAAACGTTTTGTGTTACAGAAATAGCTGCATCAGCACCTGCACCACCACTTCAAACTTTAGACCTGGCAGGCACTTATAACAGAGTCGCACCACAAAACCAAGGTACTCACTCAATAACATTCTGCAAATATATAGGTCATTAAACTGTAAATTGCAATAGACAGGAAAAACCATTTACTCATGGGCTACATAGTAATCCATTTCAATTCAAAAATTAGGTATTGGGAGTTGCCATTATGGTAAGACTCAGTCCCAAGACTTCAATCCTAGCATCTGGCCCTTATGTTTTGAAGGCCCATTACAAGTTTTATATAAATACGTTTTATATATATATATATATATATATATATATATATATATATATATATATGTGTGTGTGTGTGTGTGTGTGTGTGTGAGCATTCTATCCAGCCAAACCTGTCCAATAATTTCAAAATGGCCATAATTCCAAATCTTAAAAAATGCATAACCTTTTCTTTCCTTTCTGAAAATTTCATTTTACCATCATAATCAGTGTTTAGTTCTGAATGAATTACTATTATTTTAAATTTGTAAAATCTATTGAAATAATGAAAATGAATCTCACAGTAAGTGGTCAGAGGTCATTAAAATGCTAATTTTATTCTTGTGATTGTTAGTTTGTTTCTTGTGTTAGCCTAGGTGCTGACCTCATCAGATACTTTGACTTCATGAGTATTTGTACTGGTCCAAATAATATTACAGAATAATTTTGTTTTGCAGAAATCTCTTGTGAATTTGAAAAGAAAATCTACAAAAGTGGGCAAGAGTGGAACCCCGATCCTTGCACCAGTTGTCGCTGTACACAAGGTCATGTAGACTGTTCACAGCTGGAGTCTTGTAATAGTGGTGAGTTAATGTTTCAGGCTAGTTCTGTATACATTAAATGAATTACAAAACTAAAGGATAAGGGTGAGGAGGTGTCAAATAAATAGAAATGTATTTTTCTAAGTGTAACAATTACAGTACCTGATAATTTATACAACATGAGATTCCTGTGTTGTGTGTTATAATCCTAGAAAAGAGGAATATTAAGCTATATGACTTCAACTAAATGAAAAGTTACTTTATGAATATTTTTGTGAAATGTTAAACAAGTAAAGAAGTTTGTGACAGGAAACAAACTTAGTAGCACTGCTTAACTTGTAAGTTAAAAATATAACTTATTACAACTATATAATAAATATTATATTGTAATTCATTTATTCTTCTTCTTTTCTGCTAGGATTATTATCACTATGTTCAGTATAATGATCTGCCTTCCCTAGCTTCATCAATTCTACTTTTGTTGATGTACTTCGGAGAACCTCCATCTTCAAAAACTGTATCTATACTGGTCACCGATATTATGGCCCGTCCTATTTATAATTTTCTACCTCCACCTCGTACCTCAACTCTATTCAACAGGTGTACATTAAATCTGACGTGCTGGCTTTTGATTGGCTCCTTTCAAACTTTCTCTTCAAAGGTCATGCCTCCTGTTATTTTTTTTAAATATTTAGATTTTTAAACGTAATATCTGCTTGCAACGATATCTGTTCATTTATTATTGTTTCTCCCTTTAATTTAGATTTAAAAATTTCCAAGTTCTCTAAAATGTTCATACGTCTTCCTTTTTCTGCCATACGTAGTACCCGTATGAACATACGACCATAGTACCCGTATGAACATACGACCATAGTACCCGTATGAACATAAGTCCGTAGTACCTAAGATGTATGAACATTTTAGAGAACTTGAAAATTTTTAAATCTAAATTAAATGGAGAAAACATAATAAATGAACATATATCGTCGCAAGCAGATATTATGTTTAAAAATCTAAATATTTTTAAAAATTAACGGGGGACAACCGTTGAAGAGAAAGTTTGAAAGGCGCCAATCTAAAGCGAGTGAAAACATATGATTTTGAAGAGCCAATCAGAAGCAAGCATGTCAATGTCAGGTTTAATATACACGTGTTGAATATTTATTTTTTTTTTTTTTTTTTTTTTTTTTTTTTTTTTTTTTAGTGTTTAACGTCTGACTATAGAGGAGGGGTATGAGGTGGAAATAGAAAATTATAAATAGGACAGGCCATAATATTGGTGACCAGTATTGATATAGTTTTTGAAGATGGAGGTTCTCCGATACGCGTCAACGAAAGTAGAATTGACAAAGCTAGGGAAGGCAGATATCATTATACTGAACATAGTAATTTATATATATAATGAATTACAATATAATATATGTATTATATAATTATAATTATAAAACTACCCAAATATATTATGAATAGTAGTCTAATTTCAACAACACTAAACCAAAATAAACCTTGACAATAATGTTTACTTTTTTACTCTTGAACACTGATTTTATTTATATATTCCAGTTTCAGTACACTGATTTGCGTTCTACTGTGTGACTAAATTTTTTTTACAAAATCTTACTAGCTGAATATTGTTGTGTCCAAAGTCTCTGAAACATATTTTTCAGGGCGATAATAACCAGTACTCATCAAAACCATTTTAAACAATTTTAAGAAAACCAAACTTTCATAAAGTTTGTTGACAAAAAATTTAATGTCAAAACTAATTTTTTACACAATTTAAGATGAACCCACATCTTTTACGGGCAAATCACATCTCCATTTGAAATCAGTCCATTTGTTTAATTGAGATTAAACAATTATACAAATTAACAATGTATACAGATACCTTTTATTTTGTATATATTAAAATTAACTTAGGGTGTTTATGTCCACAGGAGATGGATGTGCAGGAGTCATATGCGTAGAGAAAGAATGTCAAACACACCACTACATACCACTTGGGGAGTGTTGTCCTGTTTGCGCAGGTATGGCGAACACTGAATAGATAAACGTTTATAATTACTGTCACTTTACTCTCCACTCTACAGGTGGACTTCAGAGTAAATAGTTTTTAATGTGTAATATATGGTTTCTTTTGGTCTGTCTCCACTGGGTTAAGGAGCAGGCCATTGTCCTAATGAAATTACTTTAAAATAAATTGTTACAACTTTGTTGTTAGAGTTATATTGAAATTTTTATGAAAATAAACCATTTGGTTATTTGTTATATAAACTGAAAAGACTGTTAATGTTTACATAAAATAATAAACATTGTTATTTTTAATAACAAATTTCTTTCCTGTATACTTTTAAAAGAATTTTATTTCATTTTTATAACAAAACTATTAAAATATTATATCTTCAGTAAATTGTGTCAAAAATGTTTCCCACAAACTGTAGTGTGCCCGGTGTGATCTGTGGTTTTTTGTTCAATATGTGGCCAATTGTACAATGGCCGGTAGACATTTCTTGTACGTATGTGTTGTATGTGGTGTAGTTTCTACTCAAAACTAAATTGTGCATTCACAGGGACATGGTAGTTTAATTTATTGTATTGTATTATTAATAAATGTACTGATATACATTGTATGAATTATAATCAATAAAACACCACATTTGGACAACATGTTCATGAACGGAAATGACACCAAATATAACACACAAATATAAGAGGTACCAGCCATTGTACAATCAGAACTATTTAATATGAAGATATGTACACTTTATAAATTTTTGTTTTTAGATAACCTAGACAAGCCTTCAGAAACTCTACCACCTGTAAGTAAGACTGTTTAGTATTTATTAAGTATGTGTAATATTTATATTTATAAATATTTCCTATTACTAAAAAAATAAATATTTACAGCCCAATCCAGGATATTCTGCAGCTGCTGTTGCTCCTGATACTGTTGCAGTTCCTGGCCCAAGAGTAAGTCTTCTTTAATTTTTTAAATCCTTGAAAAAAGTGTAGTCGCAGAGCAAATACATGTGTGTTTCTTAGAAAAATCAATTTATTTGGAAAACAGCATCAAAACAGTTTACAATAATCATACATATATTGTCAACTTATTATTTATAAAAACGGTTGATTGTTTACTATTCACTTGTCACCAGTAACTGATCTATTTATAGGAAAAGCTATTCATTTCTTTATTAATAAGAGAATATTTAAAGAGTCAGAACAACAAGATAAGAAGACAAAGAAAAGATAATTTTATCAAAGAATATCTAATTTTTGGATCAAAGTGCAGATTAAAGCTGGTTGGTGAAAAATGTACACACACACACACACACACACACACACACACACACACACACACACACACACACACACACACACACACACACACACACACACACACACACACACACACACACACACACACACACACACACACACACACACACACACACACACACACACACACACACACACACACACACACACACACACACACATACACACACACAAGGTGCTACCCAAAAGTTTCTGAAATTGTTCATAAAAAACAAAAAAACTTACTTTCTTACTTACTTCTTTAAAATAGTCTCCATTTGCATCTATATAGTGTTGCCAGTGTTTCTGCCATGAATAGAAGCACTGCTTGAAGTTGGCTCTAGTAAGCTCCCTTACATCCACTTGCAATTCCTCTTGAATTTCCTCTACACTCCTTCAGTTTGATTTTAATCTTTGGAAAAATTAAAAAGTCACACAGTGCTAGCTTCGGTGAGTACAGTGAATGAGGTACAAGTGGCATCTGGTTTTTGGTCAAAAACTGCTTCACCGAGATTGCAGTATGAACAAGTGCACTATTGTGGTGCACGAACCAGTCTTTGCTTCTTCAAAGTTCTGGCCGCTGAGACCATTAATTCTCCCTTAGTTGCCTCAAATCACTTGGCAGTAGAAACTATTGATAGTTTGACCAAATAGGATTAATTGGAAACAAATTGTTACCATTGATTTCAAGTTACTACGAACTTTATGAGCTTTTTTCAGTCTTGGATTATTTGGCATCTTCCACTGTGATGATTGCTGTTTGGTTTCGGAATCATAACCATAAACCCAGCTTCACACTGGTAGTTACTTTACACAAGAAGTTTGGTTCCACTGCAATCATTCGTTGGAGCTCCGTAAAGACTTGCACTCTTCTGTCACGCTGGGGACTAAACTTTACTGCAATTCTTCTTATATTGAGTTCATCAGATAAAATATGTTGTCATATCCCATTTGACATTTCAAAAACTTAAGCCACATCATGGATGGTTGGTCTTCTGTCCTGGCGGATGATTACCCAAATTCTAGCATAGTTTTTTACAGTGAGGTTGGTTGATGGCCTACCTGAATGTTGCTGGTCTTGAACAGACTCACGACCCTCTTTAAAAAGTTTGAACCATTCAATGGTCCTTCATTTATTTAAAGCTTTATCTTTAAATGTATGAACCAAAAAATCCATTTAATGGATTTCAGTAGTGGTTTTGTTCAGTTCACAACAAAATTTACTACAAACTCCTTGCTCTTTGGCTGGCACCGCCATGGAAATTGCAAAGTATACATAATACTATCAACAAACAGTATCTCGGATGTGCGTATTTCCAAAATGCTGCATGGTTCGCTGTCAAACAGATGATTACTAATAAAACCCCTCGCAGTGGGACTTCACAAATTTTATTCAAATTTCTGGAATTTTTGGGCAACACCTCATATACTTTTATTTTAAAAAACCTTAATGAAAAATGTCAGCTGAACAGATTTTCTTCATAATAATTAATGTTACTTCTTCCTATTCAAAAATATTTAGAAAATAGGCTATGGTCTTGGAAAACAAATTGATCTTGATAATGTAATTAACTTTTCTGTTTTCAGTTCACCAGCTTTGCATTGTCTTTATATATGTGTGTTGCAGGAAATGTAATGAATTGACTGCTCTTGATATATATATATAGCATTGTGCCATGGAGACTAAAAGTGACTTTTACAGTACTGGTATTGTGTTGATATGTCATCATCCATCACTGGATATTTGTAGACACGAAAAAATTATGGCTGTAGAAATATAGTTGTCAACATTTTTAATGCATTTTTTTCTCCTTACGTAGTTTAAAAATAAGAGTTTACACTCTGAAAAAAAGTAGAACATAATAATATTTCTTTTACTGCACAGACATTAGCAAACTTTGTAAGAATTATGACAAGTTCATTTTTAGTGTTAAAACTAATTATATCAAATTTCAGGGAGACAGCGGACCACCAGGTGAAAGAGGTTTGCCAGGAGCTTTAGGTTATCCAGGATCCCCAGGAACACCTGGCGTTCCAGGCAATCCAGGGCCTCCAGGACCTGCACCAGATGTAAGTAAACGATAAAACACAAGACAAATCCTTCAAACACAAATTTTCATTTTTCAAATAACAAAGTTCATTTTCATATCTTCAATTCAATTTGGAAGTTTATAATACTAATCTACATTAAAATCTGCAAATTAGTATTATTATAAACTGCCAAATTGAATGGAAGATATGAAAATGAACTTTGATTGTCATCAAAACATTTTTAATGTAAATGAATTTTGAAAGTTGTTTACACTAATCAATACAGTTTTTAACAATGATTACGATGTTGAAATCAGATTTTCGAAAACACTTGGACAAAAAGTTATGAATTGTTTTAATTATCACACAAAAAGGTTCCGAGTATTTCAAAGTCCCTGGTCTCCAACAACTCATTTTCCCAAAGGAAATTCACTAAAAAATTTTTTGATGGTGAAAAAAATTGATTTTGATGAACTTCACTTTTTCAGGTTCCCTGAATCTAAGAATGTAAATTTTACTTGACTGTTTGTCCTTTTGTCTATGTCCATGTCCTTGTGTATCACTGGAGATTAAACTAATTAACTCCTTCAGATAAATTTTGACCAAATCAAGTCGGTTTGTTTGTCCATTTCTCAAAAAAGATCTTTTTACTGATTAAAAAACTGTTAAAAATTTAATTTTCTCAAAATTAACTTTAACGGTGTTGATGAAATTATGCTCAAATGTAGTGTAAAAATGTATAATTTGCAATATTTCCACAAAAATCAGTCTAACAAGTTGTAGGAAAAGTAAACTATTAGCTTACTTTGTAAAATTGTTTCGTCACATTTTGTTCAAATTTTGGTGTATTAAGTTATGATTCAAATTATTATAGGAATTTGGAAATTAAAAAAAAATTATCGTTCTTGACTAAATTAGAAAAAATTTAAAATAATCCCTGATGACCTTTATCAGGTTTAGTTTTTTTACTGTATTCATAAACCATTATTTATAAAATTTAAATTTAGAATGATGACTCATAATTTAAGCAAAATCTGATGAACCGTTTGTTTCACTTTTGCCAGTCGTTTTACATAACTGAATGTTTTTATATCATTTATTTAACATAGTGTTAGATAGAAATCCACTGGGAACATTAAATTAGTCAGGATTTTTAATTAATCAGGATCAGCTGTAAGTCAATTTAGCCTGACAAAATTTTTATTTGTATGTCTTCGGGCATAACCTCTGTGATATTGCTGCTTTATCATTGGTGTTTGAAAACATCAACTGAACATAGATGTTTGACACTTTAGGTTCCATCATATTATTGTATTTAATTTCCATTATACAAGTGGTATTTGTTATTATTCAATGTATTTGTTAGGTAACAGCTTATTACCAACAACTTGCACTGAGTAATGCTGGAAACGATAAAGGCCCATCTGCAAGTGGTGGATATACACCTGAAGCGTTCCATTACCTGCAAGCACAAGTTGGACCCATGGGGCCACGAGGCGTACCAGGTACTCTATTGAATATGTGAGGGTTGTTTGGAAAGTAAAGAACGTTTTTCTCTAGCCACTTTTTATTAAGATAATAAAACAAAACTTACTTTACAACACATTTGATACCTTAGCTGTTTTTCTACATAGTTGCTGTTCAAATTTAAACATTTGTTATAGCGTTTTACCAGTTTTTCTTTGGCTTCTGTATACTCACTTGCCGCCACTAACGCTCTCTTTCAGGTCATTGTCACTTCCGTAGTGGTTTCTGTCAAAGAATCCTTCAGTGTAATCACTGAGGGGGTCAAGTCCAAGCTGTGAGGTAGATGTTCAAAAACTTCCCACTTAAACTGCTGAAGCAAGTTCATCATCAACACAGCAGAATGTGGACATGCCTTATTGTGAAGAAGCAATGCCACATGACAACATTCCACGCTGTTTGTTACACCATTTGAACTGAAGCTTCATTTTCACATTACCATACCTCTGTTATCTGTCTGTAAATTTCAGTAGGACAAAAGTTTTTCACTTTCAAGAAGCATATTACACTATGAACTTCACTTGACAAGATTGTTACATTGTAAAGATTGTCAAACATTGTAAAGTCGTACAGGTAAACAGAAAAGGATTGATGCTTTGTGGCTCACTGTTAGCATCAGACTGACACAATGGCAGCAGTGGTTGGGAGTCAGATCAAAACTTCCATTTCTTTACGAACAATCCTTGTAACTATTATCTATTGTAGGCTAAGAAATGGCACAAACTTTTTGCTACTTTACCAGAACACCTGGTCTTAAAGCTGTTAATGAAAAAACCAATTTTTTAAAAATTAGGTCATCATATTTTACTCAAGTTTTGTATTAAAGTTTGCTCATGTGTAAAAATCACTGATTTTAAACCCCTAACAGGATTTATGCTAAAAAGTAAGTTGTGTCAACTCAAGAACTTGCAACAACATAGTCTAGATTTTTCAGAGAGATAGGGAGAGATTTTTCTTATATATTGCTAAAATTTACGATTTCCTCAAGATTTGGAATATTATAAATTTGAAACTGTTAAGATATTTTACTGGGCGATGAACTTGTCCATATACACACACACACACACACACACACACACACACACACACACACACACACACACACACACACACACACACACACACACACACACACACACACATTTCAAGGTCCCTGTTTGGGTCTTTCCATAACAGCCACTCCAGTAGTTCATCTGCTAATGGAAATTTAGTAATTAAAACCTTAATTGTCCATAACAATTAATTTTCTTTATTATGTTAAGTATGCCACTTCCCTATAAGGCAATTGAAAGGAAAATTTAATTTCACTAATTTCAACAAGTCTGATGTTTAATCTTTATTAATATGCTTACAGACCATTAATATCTTGTTTCAGCTCATTTACAATTGAATTATTTTGCTAAAATTTTTAAAAAGGAATCATTATGGATAAGTCCAGGATAAGTACAAAATAATTCCATAAGTTTTGATAAATGTAGATGGCCACAAATTTAATTTAAAAACTTCTACTTTTAAACCTTCATATAAAAATACTTCTGTGGTTTGTTTATAATTTGTTTTATATTTTGTAGGTCCCCCAGGTCCTAGTGGACCTCAAGGTTTTCAAGGTGTACGAGGGGAACCTGGTGAGATTGGTTCCCCTGGAGTGCCAGGAACTCCTGGCCCCAGAGGATTACCTGGTCTGCCTGGGAAAGACGTGAGTTCCATTCTTAAATTTTAACTATATTGAACAGGGTAATATATGTGCAACAAATTAAGAGAAGGGAGAGGTCATTTGCCTATCTGAATCCAGGGCAAGCTGTATTTCTGACATTGTAAAGAAAGTACCTTATTCTTACTTTCTCACTACTCTAACATTTCCCTGTTGTCTGAGGAAATGTTGGTCCTTAATATTAACTTAACTGAAATGTTATAGCCTTGAAGAGTACAACTATTATTATTAAAGCATCAGGCTATTTAATAAATTAAATTAAAATTTATTATTTTGGTTTATTAATTGTTCTTCAGTTTGAGATAGTATTTATTTGTAGGAGAGCAAGGAGAAGATGGAGAAGCAGGACAGCCTGGATCCCCAGGTCCAACAGGACCTAGAGGCTTACCAGGAATGCCAGGACTCCCAGGAGTTAAAGGTCATCGTGGATTCTCTGGATTAGATGGAGCTAAAGGGGAACAAGGACAACAAGGAGAGAAAGGATCTCAGGGACCATCAGGAGCAATGGGACCTATTGGCCCAATGGTAAAAAATGTCTACTTAATATTTTACATTCTTTCATTTTTTTTTTTTTTTTTTTAATCTGATCTGTGTGTTGTGCGTTAGAGTATGTTATTCTATACTCTACAGTAGAATATATTGTTTTAAAGCTTTTTACATGAGTCTTGATATATTAGTATACTGTTGAAGTCTAGAGGAGAAATAGTTGAAGTCTGAGCATTTTCCAGTTGGCAGTGGGCTGGCAAGGCAGTCTTCTGGGTCAGAACGGTGACAAGTTAATGTAGTCTGTAGAGTTGTTCCAGATATTGGCAGGCTATCGTATGGACATTATGTAATGGGTGGTCCTCCTTGATGTTCTGCCAAACAGTCATTTTTTAACCTGTGTTTGTACTCACAATTATGGCGGGAACAATAATTTCTCAGAAATCTATTAAAATCAGGATGAAACCACTGTGTAACGAGCATTAGATCTGAGATATGTGAGCACTGTGAACCAGTCAAAAGCCATATTGGCTTACAAGAGAATTGAGAATTCATTCGCAGGCATAGGTTGTTTGAAAGTTGGGAGAGAGGATTAGGAATTTAGCATGGAACTAGTTGTGTAAGTCAGTTCCAGTGTTCTTTAGGTGATGACAATACTTGCTTAATGAGCACAGTTCCTCCATAGGTTGTTTGAAATTTGGGAGAGAGGATTAGGAATTTAGCATGGAACTAGTTGTGTAAGTCAGTTCCAGTGTTCTTTAGGTGATGACAATACTTGCTTAATGAGCACAGTTCCTCCATAGGTTGTTTGAAAGTTGGGAGAGAGGATTAGGAATTTAGCATGGAACTAGTTGTGTAAGTCAGTTCCAGTGTTCTTTAGGTGATGACAATACTTGCTTAATGAGCACAGTTCCTCCTTAGGTTGTTTGAAAGTTGGGAGAGAGGATTAGGAATTTAGCATGGAACTAGTTGTGTAAGTCAGTTCCAGTGTTCTTTAGGTGATGACAATACTTGCTTAATGAGCACAGTTCCTCCTTTTATCTTAAAATTTCTAAAGCTACTAAATCATCTTATTAAATACTTGTTTTTAACGGCTTTTAATGTTACATCCACTCAGATTAGCAGCTTGTTTATAAGTTTGGTCAAATGCTTATCTGAACATAAGAAACAGGATTTAATGACACTAAGTATTGTACGTCTTTGTTATGGTATCAAAAACTTCTAATGTATATTTTACCCAAAACTTTACAGTCAAGGCATGTAATTTTCCATATCACTGACATATTTTATCACTGCATTGACTGTGTGTATCACATAATAACGTACACAATCAATACAATGTAGAAGACAGCAGATAAGTGCAGTCATAATTAGTACTGCCAATAAAGGCACAACTTAGTTTTCAACATTTGTCAGTCTTGTTGACAGCATAATTGTGTCAATTTGTTTACATTTAGTCTAATCCACTATACATAAGTCAGTATGTATAGTGTTTCGATGATGTGATGTGCAATTTTTTTTTTTTTTACTGTATTTTGAAATATGAACTTTATTCTTTTTCATGCTTTTATGCCAAAATATTGAATTACAGAATATAAAACACATAAATATAGTATCATTATACAAATCTTTTTTTATTCCTTACCAAACTTAACATTTTTGTATTATTGTCAGTCTAATGCAACGTCTAACTACGTTTCATTGTATACAATAATGAAGGAATATATAGACATTCCCTGCAAGTGGGATCACTAAACACTATTTACCCTGCTTCTAAATAGCTGGGTAGATAAAACACATCACTCTTGACTGCTCATTCAATAGAGACCAGAGTAAAATGTGCATCTCACTTTAATGAACACCTTACAACAATCAAATGACTTATAGAGCAATGATATTCATGGCTAAAAAATTATGAGACTCACCATGCTGTCAATGTACAATATATTTTATCTCATGTTTCAAATAAAATTTATTTTATTTATTTAATAACAGCTATTTAATTTATTTAAGGGTCCAGCAGGACCACGTGGGGAGAGAGGAAGAGAAGGGTCACCCGGACCACCAGGACTACGAGGCATAGATGGTATTGCAGGTTCTCCCGGATCACCTGTAAGTTGTGTAGCTCTGTAGCAAATAAAAGTGTTTAATTTATTATATGTTAAATTTTAATAGATACATTTATTTTAATTAATGAAAGCATTATTCGTAACAGTAATTTGAGATTCCATGTATTTTGTTTTGAAAAAAATATATATTACAATAATTTTTGAAAGCAATTAATTTTCACTGGATAGATTAACAATGATAGATATCAGTGCATATGTTAGACACACTTTATCTATCCCACTAAACTTAGACCCAGGTACAACTGTAATTCTACAATATTATCTGTTGTACCTACTAGAGAAATCATAATATGTGAAATCTGTAATGGCTACTGCATTTATTTATTCCAAACTCAAATCATATAATGTATTCATTAAATAATTTTATTGTAATTTTAAAACTTCAGAGTTTTAACAACAGTAGAACATATTCCTCACAGTTGGTGATGGAATATTATACAACTATTTATCCCCTACAGTTGGTGATGGAATATTATACAACTATTTATCCCCTATAGTTGGTGATGGAATATTATACAACTATTTATCCCCTACAGTTGGTGATGGAATACTGTACAACTATTTATCCCCTACAGTTGGTGATGGAATATTATACAACTATTTATCCCCTACAGTTGGTGATGGAATATTATACAACTATTTATCCCCTACAGTTGGTGATGGAATACTGTACAACTATTTATCTCCTACAGTTGGTGATGGAATACTGTACAACTATTTATCTCCTACAGTTGGTGATGGAATACTGTACAACTATTTATCCCCTACAGTTGGTGATGGAATATTATACAACTATTTATCCCCTACAGTTGGTGATAGAATATTATACAACTATTTATCCCCTACAGTTGGTGATGGAATATTATACAACTATTTATCCCCTACAGTTGGTGATGGAATATTATACAACTATTTATCCCCTGTAGTTGGTGATGGAATATTATACAACTATTTATCTCCTGTAGTTGGTGATGGAATATTATACAACTATTTATCCCCTACAGTTGGTGATGGAATATTATACAACTATTTATCCCCTATAGTTGGTGATGGAATATTATACAACTATTTATCCCCTACAGTTGGTGATGGAATATTATACAACTATTTATCCCCTGTAGTTGGTGATGGAATATTATACAACTATTTATCCCCTACAGTTGGTGATGGAATATTACACAATTATTTATCCCCTACAGTTGGTGATGGAATATTATACAACTATTTATCCCCTACAGTTGGTGATGGAATATTATACAACTATTTATCCCCTACAGTTGGTGATGGAATATTATACAACTATTTATCCCCTACAGTTGGTGATGGAATATTATACAACTATTTATCCCCTGTAGTTACTTTACAACTATTTACGTACTTGTAAATTAAATAATTTTTTTAAATATATACATTAATTTTTAGTTTGTCCATATTTCTATTGTTTGAGTGTTCAGTCAGCCCCATTTAGCTTGAATTCGAGCAATTTGGACAATTTCCAGTTATATTTAATTTCAAGTGCAATTTACTGTTTTTTTCTGACAGGGAGCAATAGGTAAACCAGGACCTCCTGGGTTTCCTGGAAATCCTGGAGTCAAGGGTGATCAAGGTAGTCAAGGTCCAAAAGGGAGTCAAGGGTTACAAGGACCAAGAGGTAAGAATATCAAGAACATTTAATGACATTTTAGTGGTTTTTATACTAATTAGAATTTAAAAATACAAGTAGTACTTTGAGAAAAATCAATTTTATATTACTTTAAATGGTTAAAGAAAATTGTACTTTTTGTAAATTTACAATAGGTAAATCACTAATAATTCAAACTACAGGATAATACTGCAGGATGCATGGGTTATTTAAATTTAAAATAAATGTTTGTTGTACTGAGTTAGTTTTAATTGTTCATTTTTTTTAACATTAGCACTTTGTTTTTTTATCTTTGAAAAATTTAGCTGAATTTCATGATTTACTAGTATTTCCTGTATATCTATATACTATATGAATAAATATACATAGCCAAGGTTCTGACTTATTACACATTATCACTGTAATTGTTACAAACTGGCAACAATATCAGTGAAGTTGTATTTTCAGTACAAATCAATATTGAAACTGTTGAATAATAGTCATACAGTGATGTCTGTAGGAACTCAGAATTGCTTGGTATTCCTCCACCTGAATGTAGAAAAGCATTTCTAGAAGATGCTACAAAATCTTGAATATTCAAAACTTAAAACATTCATTTCGTTTGATATAAATGTAATTTTTAGCCAGTATATATTTTTAATGGTACAGCACTTGAAGTACTGAAAATTATTTTGTAAAAATAACCTTCAAATGTTTTTATTTATATTCGAGGTGAATCGGGTAGACCAGGACAGTCGGGCGAAATAGGACCTCAAGGTATTCCTGGGAAGGATGGTTCACCAGGAGAAAAAGGAAGTCCAGGATCTAATGGATTAGTTGGACCACCAGGTTTCCCAGGAGCGAGGGGTCCTCCTGGCATTTCAGGCAATCCTGGTGAAGTTGGGTCTAAAGGAAACCCTGTGAGTGTTATTCTCAACTTTTTAGATTACAAATAAGTAAAAAAAATATTTAAAAAAATATATGGCTAAAATATTTACTTTGTCCCATTCACAAGGCATCTCTTCCTCACAGTTATTTATACCTGCTCCTCATTTTCTCACCGAGCAATCCTTTTTTTCCTGAAATTTTAGTAATTTTAGAATTACTTACTTCGCTTCTCAGTGTTATCATTGGATAATTTGATAAGATTTAAGTATATAAAATTACAGAGTATTTATTAATACTTTGTAAATTTAATTATGTTTTATAGTTTAAAATGTTTAATACAATTTTTTACTGCAGGGTGCATCAGGGGAAAGAGGTTTTAAAGGAGAGATGGGCATGAAAGGAGAGGCAGGAGCAGGAGGACCAAGAGGGTTGCCAGGACTTCAGGGAGCTGATGGGAAGAGAGGGAAGCGTGGGATGCAAGGTCCAACAGGACCTGTAGGGCCCCCTGGGGAAAGGGGTGCACCAGGACTAAGAGGACCTCCAGGAGCAGATGGAGCTCCTGGGCCTAAAGGTATTTTGTTTTTAAATTGTATTTTTATTTTAAGTAATATTATTTGTTATGCATTCAAATGGCATCTTACATATTTGTGATTATCATATTATAGTCTTGACAATATTTAATAATATATTTTTGTTGTTTCCCAATGGTAAACAACTTGTGTCTTTTGCATTCGTAAGCTATACATACTGCCTGGGTGACATCATGTAACAGCAAGAAACAGAAATATAAAACAATTATTTAAAATTAAACTCATTTGTTTTTATCATTTCAAAAGGAAGAAAGAATAGTGTTAAAACGATTTGAATCACACAGGAAAGTTTTAATGCTCCAATTTGTTAGAAGTATATGTCTAGAAGCAGTCACTAAGTCTGTTGGCGAAATAAAATTTTCAAAATACTGTAAAGTAAAAAAGTTATAATGCTTTTTAAAATGTTGGTTACCTGCAATCCATTTTCAACTGGATTTAATTTTGCTAAGTAATAAACTTGCCTTAGCTATTACTAAAATCAATTCTGATGCCAAGTTTGACATGACACACACACACACACACACACACACACACACACACACACACACACACACACACACACACACACATCTTGAATATATACATACATATACATATACATTATATATGTGTGTGTGTGTGTGTACATGTACATGTGTAGTCAATATGTATATTTTAAATAAATTTAAAAATCATAAAAAACAATACATAAATTTTAAAAACCACTGAAAAAATTTATAAAAAGCATGATTGGTGCTCTTGAGCCTGAATCTTACCATGTGTGATAGTCTCGAATATTTCAATTTCTTACAAATTTAAATCAGTCTTTAATAAGTCTAAAGTGAACAAAAACTAGTAAATTCAATGAATTCCAATGAACTGTTTAAGTAGTCTTTGATCATTGTCAGTCAGATTAAAGTTACTACATTAAAGTCAGGTCAGGTTACTACATATATTGTGTATTTCAGGTCAGTCGGGTGACAGGGGTCCTACTGGACCTCAAGGTATAAAAGGATCTTCAGGAGACCCAGGTAGACCCGGACCTCCAGGATTACAAGTAAGTACAAAGTACAAGTCATGTCATACTGTTTATATTTTATCGGTGTCTTTCCTTATTCTGTCACAGTTCTTTTTTGTAATTGTATTTCAAATTTGAATTCATTAAACTTCTAAAAACATCAGTTTGAAAATTTTTTTTAGATAATATCTGAAACAACTAGTTATTTTAAATTCTTTGTAATTTATCTTTATCAAAGTAGTTTGTTTAGACAGGTCTTTAAAACAATGTTGCAGTGACTCTCTTTACAAATGTTAATTTATGTCCTTATTTCTGATCCTCCCCAAAAAAGTGGGGTTCAAATATCTAAAAAATACTTTCTTTTTTGCAGTTACAGATGTCATGAGGCAAATATTCAATTCAATTACTAATTATATTAATTAAATTGACATAAGGCAGACATCAATTCAAGCATGAATTAATAATTTAAAAGAGAAAACTGGAATTTTACCACAAAAATTTTACAATGGGAGTGTTATTTGAAAATATTTGTTGAATACAATGAAGTGTTTTATTAAAAGTGTTTAATAGAAATTTGTTAGTAAGAATATGTTATAGAAAATCCAGTCCCAATGGGACCAAAATGTTAAATACAAAATGTGTATGCATTTATAAATATTTTATTGTATGCTATCTGCAAATATGTTTAATTATTTTTGAAAAGAATGAAATGTTCTGTATTATAATTGAGTAGTTTCAGAATCTTAGATCTAATTGTAAATTAATTAAAGATTAACTGGAGGACCATTATTTGATACATTTGACTCATAAAATGACACTGCCTCATATGAAGGTCACTATCAAAATGAGATTTGGCAGTTGGTCAAGGGACGCTACCACTTCAGTTTTAAATTTGCATCTGGGAAACCACCCCAGAATTTTTGAATTAATTCTATTTTCGAAGGACTCAGCTTAACAGAATTTCTCATCCAACAGGGAAATCGAAGCGTTCTGATTGGTTGTTGCACTTGCTGTGAAGCTTGTTGTTTACAGGTAACGATGCTTTAACAGAAAAGTTATCTAACTCCAGTTCCCCTGTGAGGGGTGCTGGCATGAGAATCTCTCACTGATAGACAAATATAACACAATTTTATTGTGCACAAAGTCTGCCATTGAATTTGTAATGTTTCGTTTACTCCAGAAATAACAGACAAATTGCCTATACAATATTCTTGTGTATAATTTCTGAAACAAGTCGAATCATTATTAAATTAAGTGTTTGGCAAAAGTTTTATTTTAAAATTAGTTAAGTGTTTTCTGCACTCTATATAACTACATTCAATTAAATATTTCAGGGACTTCGAGGAGCTGCTGGTCGTCCAGGACATACAGGAAAGTCAGGAAGTCCTGGTGAAAGGGGGATACAGGGAGCTGATGGTAAGCCAGGAGAACAAGGCCCTCAAGGTCCGCAAGGTTTACCTGGACCTCTAGGACCTTCAGGAGATAAAGGAATGACTGTAAGTTTGTTTATTTATTAAACAAAGTACTTATGTATAGGGGAGGGAAATGGTGATATACAATCTGATGGAATTATTAGTTACTGCATGAATTATATAAATAACTTGGAATTATTATTAGTTAATATGATTGTCTTTTGAACAAATATTTTTATTTTTGCAAATAATACAGCAAAAAGATTCAAATTCATGTTACATTTTGAAACATCTTTTTTGTGTTTACTGATAATGTGTTAAACAGAAAAAAATACTTTGTGTTTAAAGGGAGATCAAGGAAAAGATGGAGAACCAGGACCTCCGGGAAGTACAGGACCTCGAGGTGATCCTGGGAAAGACGGAGCTCCTGGCATCCAAGGGCCACCCGGCCCACCAGGACTGGACGGTGAGCGAGGAGCACCAGGGCCATCTGGACCCACTGGATTTCAGGTGAGGAGATCATTGACTTTAAACTACATTTTAAGAAAAATATTAATTGTTTAACTTTAGGCTGCTACACGACTATCTATCTTGTAACATTCTAGCGAAAAATGCAGCTCAATGATCTATTATTGCTATACTTTAGTCAGTAATAGTTCAAAATAAATACAATAGATGTCACCTAAATCTGTTTTTTTCATTTCTCTGCCACTTTGATATTTTCAGTGTTACAGAAATGAAATTATAAGAGCTGTGACATAAGCTTGTCATTTAATTTTTATTTACTAGTTTGTCCAAATGGCTGGCAATCATTATGCGTTTGTGTGTGGCGTTGGTGATGACATAATTCAGTTTAATGTTATGATATATGAAAAGGTTCAGAATTTACCACAGAATATAACATTGAATATATCATATTTATAGTTTTACAAGTCAAATTATGATATTCAACGATATAAAGTGGTTTATTGAAATTCAAACTTGATGTTTTGAAATTTATTTCTTTAGTCAGAAATTAAAAACTTAATCTTTTTAAATTAAAACAAAAAATTATTACACAAGTAAATCTCATATGTGTCCAAAGTAAGAGTGATAGGCAGGGAATGCCACTGGGCAGGCCAGCAACCTGTTGTACTTTACTGTTACAGTGTTTTTGTTCCAAAATAAATAATTATCGTAAAGAGACAGAGTTAAGTTGAAACCTGAAACATCTAGAGTGCATAGATATATTTTTATAGTCTATACTAACAATTACTTATTTGACTTGTTATCTTCAACATGCCTGCTATAGTGTTCCTAACTAATTAATATTAATACACTCAATTTAATATGATACAAAAATTGTAATAGTGTATGCAGAAAATTTGAAATATTTCTGCAGGTTAGTGAACCTCATCACTAACCTGAACCAGTTCAGACTGACAAAAGTTGGGTTAAACAAATTTGTAAATATATATTGTGTATACTGTATACATGTACTTCTGTTCTAAATATTGCATTATAATATTTCTGTTTTATTTAAAAATGCATTTCATACCTGTTGAAATTAATTTATACAGGAATAAATGTTAAGCACAAGATTTGAAACAAGTATGTGTTGCTTGTTGATGAGAGCATTAAGTAAGTCCACTATGTAATATCTCCCTGCCAAATCCCTTCGGATGCCATCTCCATGCTAGAATTTACATTGCTCTAACTTTTTTCCATCTTTTTTTGCAATAATAACTTATGTTCAGTTTAGTTGAGAGAATATGAAACATTATGTTCCCTTTGTTTGATTTTTCATTTAGGTATGCAATATGTGTTTCTTGTCTTTTATACATAAAAATCTAGTTTTAAAATAAGTTTAGAAGTATAAACTATTAAATCAAAATAACTAAATGGTGTTCCACAGGGTCTTCCTGGTGTATCTGGTAATCCTGGTACGCCAGGAAAAGATGGTGAAGTCGGAGTTCAAGGTCCTCCAGGACCACCCGGATCTGTTGGGATGAGAGGAGAGAGAGGATTCCCTGGGGAAAGAGGACCTGTAGGACCTCCTGGCTCTACTGGCCCTAGGGGTGAAGTTGGCACTACCGGATCTGATGGCCCTGCAGTAAGTCAAGATACTATCAGTACTATCAGATACTATCAGTTTCTTGTACTCGTGATGTGTTTGGTTTAATATAGTATTATTACTTTATCCTGATCTGTTCTTCATGTCCTTAGGGTCTGCCGGGTGCTAAAGGAGAAAAGGGACATTCAGGACCGCTTGGATTAGTGGTATGTCTTTAAATATTTGTATTTTTTAGTAAAATAATGTGCGTTTATTTGGGGAAATTCTGTTTATACATACTTGACTGAAACATTCTATATAGTTGTGAGCTGATAGCAGTTATTCAGTGGGTTTGTAAGTAGCGATGATTATCAGTGGTATTGAACCAAACTGGTGTCTTGTTTATGTGCATTAAAATGAAATATCAGCTTATCATCGATTTACTGTAGACTAGAATTCACAAGTTGCTTGTTTTTGTTTTTTAATTCAATTTTTGTGTAATAAAATGTAATGTACAATTCGTTTGTTTTTATATATGAACTCACATGTAATGAGTATTTTTAAATTTATTAATGATTTATTGTAACTGATTGCTAACAGGGCTTACCAGGATCAAGAGGGCAACCAGGATTACCAGGAGAAAAGGGTGAAAGAGGATCATTTGGTCCTATTGGACCTGAAGGACCTTCAGGTAGTTACATCAAGGTTAACTGTATTACCACCACTGTGGTTGTAGCTGTTTGTTATGTCTCTTAGTGTCATGTGATGGTTAACATAAAACCATCAATATCTTATTTAAAAATGAATTTTGGCTAAGTTATGCTTTATTTTACTTTAAACATTTATAATTACAAAATTAATTAGAAATAATTATGTTTTACAAACAGTTCAAATGAAAGTGTAATTTGCAATAAAATGTAAAAATTATATTTTTTTAAATTTGAAAAACAAAATGAGGACAAACAAACACTTCAAAATTGAAACAAAAATATTAAAGTTTTTACTTCATAAGATTCAGTAAAGCAAAAGTCGGAACTGAAAGTATTTCTGTCTACTTGCAAATAAAGCAAAGTGTGTGCTCTTAGTTAAGCAGCTGCTTTGTCATACCACTTATAAAAATTAAAAATTTAATTGTATCTACTTTCAGTTTTGTTCTCACTAGACAAAGTACAGATGTATGGTATTTAATTTGTAATCATTTTTACTCTGTTTTAGGTCGACAAGGCGAGAGAGGTCCTCAGGGACAAATAGGACCTCAGGGACCTCCAGGAGAGCCAGCTGATAGAGGAGATCCAGGACCACCGGGTCCTTCAGGGGAAATAGGAGCTCCAGGTAACCCAGGAGAGAGAGGAGCGATCGGTCCTCAGGGGATGCAAGGCTTTCCAGGACCTCAAGGTTTGGTCGGGTTACCTGGTGTTAAAGGAGAAAGAGGTTTTGTTGGACCTAAGGGGGAACAAGGAAATCCAGGACCTGTTGGTAAGTAGCATCATTAACTAATTAGTAATATGTCAGGATAACTAATAGTAATAAGTGGTGTGAATACATTGCACAAACTTCTTCATGTAAACCCATAAATATACTTGTTGCTATCTTTTCCAAATGTGTAGCTACAGGTGGATTTCCAAACTAAGTTTTCAGTTTTTTGTTTATTGAACTAGTTCAAGTGTAGGCTTTCATGCGGAGAAGTTTTGCTTGGTGTATCACTGCTCTGAAAACTTCTACCATGGATTTGACAAACCATGTTTTCAGGTTCTTTAACAAAAGTTCTTCTTCTTCATGCAATTTGTACTGTAGATGACAAATTTTTTTTTCAAAGTGTATTATTTTAAAATTTAGTTCCTAGATTTGAGTTTTAATTCAATTAACAAAGATTTTTAAGAAAATACATCACTTTTCAGAAATTGAGTCTCTTAGATTTTACCCGCATTGAATTTTCAGATTTTCGTTTAAAGTTTCAAAGTAGAATATTTGTTACAAGAGCAAAAGATAGTTCTTTTTACGTTTTATTTCAACTTATAATCACTTAGTTGCTGATGGTACTAACACTGTGTACATTGTGTACAGGTAATCCTGGAGAACAAGGACCTGCTGGGTTAATAGGCCTAACTGGAGCTAAAGGTGCAAGAGGTGAACCTGGAAATAGAGGAGATGTTGGACTGATGGGACCTCCTGGGCGTCCTGGAGAACCTGGACAAGCCGTAAGTCTTACATTTAGATTTTGTTGATGGTTGCCACAATTTTTATGTTTGGCAATTACAATTTTACAACAAGAATGTTGTATTAAAACATAAAAGTAAACTTCCATTGGAGCAAGAAATGGTTAGACCAGTGATAGGGATTACCAATGTAAGAGCATCCATTCGAGTGAACCTCAGATCCAGGACTATGAAATCTGCACCAATCCTGACCTTTTGATCAATTTGGTCTGATTTAAATCAAACAAAAAGATCGATTTTGATAATAATAAGTTGGACAAGTTCACTACCCAGCGAAAATTTGTTTAATAGTTACAAAATGATGACCATTCCCAATCTTAAACAATCAAAACTTTTTGTATTACACTTTTATAAAAATTATTTTAGCATCATAATCAGCAAAAATCTAGGTAAGTTAGCGTTTCAAATTTTTTAATTTCTATTGAAAGTATGAAAATTAATTTCATTTCCTCACTTTCAGTGTAAATTTAAAAATCTAATGTCTGCACACTTTAACACTGATAATAACCATGAAAACAAATTTTACAAGAAGTGTAAAATAAAAAATATTTTATTTTCCAATACACCAATGATGTACTGTACCCATTACCTTTGTGGCTTTGCCTAAAAAAATTTAAACTGTTTCAGTAACGTAACAATTAATAAATTTTAAAAAATATATTAATAACAGCATGATCATCTGCTTTATCAAATTCATGATTATTTTATTAACTGAATATGAAAAAATAAAATATCGGGAATTTGATACGTTTTATTGACGTGAAGCATGTTGCTTTCAAATTAGAATTTCCAAAAACCCAGACAAAACTTTAATTTACGATGATGGGTACTCTGACTTTATTAATTTTTTTGAAAGTGAAGAAAATTGTTTCAACTCACTACACATGGGTCTGTTTTTAAATTTTTTGTAGATGAGCAGCTATTACATTTCAGAAGAGTAATAATAAAAATGCCTTCTCATGCAATCACTTCATTATTGCTTCAGTTGTAGAATATTTATTGTAACTGCAAACTTGTATACATATCTTTCACACCAATATCATGTATACATATCTTTGAACCAAACAGCAGCATTAGTTTTGGCTCTAAAAGTTAAACACTGTAAGCATGTCCTGCCACAAAAAGTTCCTACAATTCTTATAACTTTAAGCATTTCACTCGTGATTCAATGTTGGTATATAAACTGAAGGCCTTTCTGCTTCTCTGAACTGTATTAAGAAGAATAAGTAAGATGTCACACTGCCAAACACCTGCAATGAAAACAAGCATTACTGACCCTCAATAAACAAACAAAAAATCAACCAATTTTTCAAATTTTTTCAATTTCATTTCACTGCAGTCCATATAAAATAAATGTGTACCAAATTTTATATAAAAGAGGATTAAACTTTGAAACGGAATTGGAAAAACAAACTGCACAATGATCAGGGTTTATTTTCATAAGATTTATTTCTTATTGTTATTATTTTTTAGCAGTCCAAAATTTTGGTAGTCCAAAATCAAGAATTTATTTTTATTTAAAATTAGCTATACTAGTTTGAGTTATTGATTTTTATATCTTAACAAATAAACCATTTTTCAGTTTTTTTAAGAACTCTTCAACAATTTTTGAGGATATGGTGAATCCTTTGTTCAGTAATTTATAGACTACACTTGAGTAAAATTTTATCAAAATTGTTAAAGATGATTTTTAACAGTTTTTTACCACCTTCTGTGGCCAGTCACATGTGAAGTAACACCAGTGGTATACTGCCACAGCAAGTGTCCATCTTCACCTACCTTTATTATACTATCAAGTTTCAAAAACCTTTTATGGAAATAAAAAACATAGTTCCTAGAATAAAAAAAATGAGAAAACCAGATGTAACGTCATATTTCATAAAAGTCGGTCTATTAGTTTAATCTCCAATGATGTCCTCACACACACACACACACACACACACACACACACACACACACACACACACACACACACACACACACACACACACACACACACACACACACACACACACACACACACACACACACACACACACACACACACACACACACACACACACATGCTTCGAATTGATCCAAAATCCACCGTCTGGCACTGAAATGTACATCTGGTCTATTTCATGTGGGTGTGTGTGTGCGTGTGTGTAAGTACTTTTAGCATTCATAATTTTGGTTTTATTTCATTCAAAATTGTTACAAATGTTTGCCTTGGTAATAATTTGAAAAAGTGTGTTACAAAAATCATCCTTTCCACTTCTAAAGAACAACCATTAAAAATATTTATTATTATTATTTTTAATCAGCATCACAAGCACAACCTACATTACATGTTGAGCATTTAAGTTTTGCCAATTTTTTTTTAGACCAGACAGATGTACAAATCTCGTCAATTTACTTCACCCTTTTTAATCGCTCTGGATAATTACCTTGTAAAACAAACTGTAGTCAATTTCAAAAATACCAAAAACAGAAAACTGGAAGTCTTGGTGTAGAATCCCAATGGAAAAGTCAAGCAGCTGAAACATAATAAATTGTAATAGTTTATCTTAATTTGGAAAGATTTTTATTTCTGTCAAAGGTCAGTTTTGATTTTGGGAAATTTTCTCTATTGTTTTTTTTTATTTTGTCTTTCTTTATCAATCAATTTTTCTTCTACAGTGAAAATCATCTTGATGTTCTGTATCACAAGTACAGGAGTAGCCTATTCATCAAATCATCTTGATGTTCTGTACCACTAGTACAGGAGTAGCCTATTCATCAAATCATCTTGATGTTCTGTACCACAAGTACAGGAGTAGCCTATTCATCAATATATAAAGATCTACAAACAATGTTTACACTTACTTCATCCATTATTTCCATTACTTTTCCTGATCCTACAATTTGATGTATAACTATGGCCATTTTCTTTGCCTGAAACAATTAAAAATCTTTTCAGTTTTTATAAAACTTTTCTTTTTCGTTTGTCTATACTTAGCTTTCTTTCTTTTGGATGCATATTGCCAGGGCTATCACTTAACAACATAAGACAGACCCTCAGGCAGCTTAGTCTTGTCAGAAAATAGATTTAGTTGTCTCGTATGAGTGGAAGGTAATGAAATTGTGAAAAAACAGAAATACACACCAATTAAAGAACAAGGAAGTTATAAAAGTTGAGGTATCATCAGAATATGGACACAGGGAATGGACAAATACGCAGAAGATATGGGATAAAAACTCAGAAAGAAAACTGTCGCTTAATTCAGACTCTGGCAGAAGTAGATTGATTGGCAGCACTTTGAAGAGGTTCAGAATACTTCAGTTAAAAGAATATACTGTCTGCTTGATGAAAAGTTCAGTCATGGATCAGTCTGCTTGAGTGTTTAGGACTGAATAAGGACCATTAACAAGAAAATAACATTGCTAAGTTGTATTGTTGATGGGATAAACCTTCTAGATAACAACGTATTGGTGTTTTAGATAAAAGTTATTTATTTTCATCATCTGTCCTGTAGAGGCAGCTGATGGGCTTAGCAATCCCATCCTACTTCTAGCCCATACTACTCTCACACACACACACACACACACACACACACACACACACACACACACACACACACACACACACATATATATATATATATATATATATATATATATATATATATATATATATATATATATATATATATATATATTTATTTATTTATTTATTTATTTATTTATTTATTTATTTATTTATTTATTTATTTAATGTATAGATAAGAGTGTTAAAGTTATGCTAGGATGAAATTGACTCACCTCTTTTACACAGCTATTACAAGTTTTAACCAACAAAAATAAGTTTATAATTTTTGACAGAGCCCATACCACTAAAAACAAAAGACTCCACAATTTATATTTCTTTCCATTTTGAATGTCAGCGATAATATTCCAAATGCAGTAACTGATAGCTGTTAACGTTATCGTGTAAGTTATGAAGTTTAGTAAATTTTGTATCAAGTGCTTTTTATGGAAAAATAAACTTGATTCGACAGACACTTTGTAAAATTGTTTGATTCCTTTAAATTTTTTTAAAAGTATTTTTCGATCGCCCGTAATGTTCTTCATAATTCTGTTCAGAAAGGTAAATCGATTATTTACACTCTTTATTACTGAAATGTAGTAAAACTGACACATCGTGTTATGTGCATTGAATATATGAAACAATATGTGTGTCATTGGACGGATTGGATGTGAACTATTCGGCAAAATATACTTCAGGAGTGTGTGAATTAGCAAGAAAACTAAAACAGAAGTTGAATAGTAGTAACTCACGATGTTAGTTTTTATTTCAAAGGAAATTGGTATTGAACCTGGTATTTCGTGAGATAAAAATGTATAAGCTTTTATATATTTTTTATGTATTTCCATTTCGTGTTTGTCGTAAATTAAAGTTGTTATTAGAGTCGTTATGGAATTAATCGGTAATGTAACCAGGTACAAAGACCAGATGTACAATTCGGTGCTAGACGGTGGATTTTGGATCAATTCGAGCCATATTAAGTTGTATATAAAACTGAAAGAAAATAGTAGTAATAATACAAAAACGTAAGCACTAGACGAAGGCTGAACACTTCCATCCACTATTACACTGAAATTTTTCAATCCCAAGATCTCTCTCATCATGTGAAATATTTTACATTTTTTGTAAAACAAATGCTTTGGTAAGTAATACTTTTCAAACACATTTTTAAATAAAAACATTTTTGAGTTTTCACTATCTGAAGTTACTGTTAGCAAAGTCAACACAGTAATAATACTTTGTACTGTCCTAAATCACATTCTGCTTTAAAAACCTCAAATTTAATAATTAATCAAGCATTGTGACTTTACGAATTGCTGTCTGTATGTGATTTCACCTTGTCTTGTTTGCTGCTACTAATCAAATACAATTTGGCAAATTAATTAAGGTTATGATAAGTATCAGTGAATTGTTATGGATTTATTTAATGAATAAAATACAGTATTTCTGTAGTTACTTGCTGTCTTAGTTTCTTTTACTTTCTTACTTTACAAAGAAAGTATAGTAATCACCAAACAAAACTTTTAGATTATGATGAATATGTTCATTTTCAATAATCACTGTACATAGATCTATAGCTGACTTTTTACATGATAGAAGCAAAAGTTTCTAATAGTTTCTTTTTCTTACACTTTTTGTAATTCTGATTTTACCGTCATAATCAGCATTAAAACATACATCTATTACAGCTTTAAACTTTCAAATTACATTAACAAATTCGGAAATGAACCCTGACTGCTATGAAACAATTCTTATTTTCTATGATTTTCAAAATTCAAAATGCTAATTTATGCAGTTTTTAAAGCTGAATATGATGAGCATGCTACATGTATAAATGTTAACAAGCCTTCAAATAGGGATTTAGAGGTCAAGATCTGTAATCATTAAAGGTTCTGTGCATCGGTTTTACCATGATCACCACTTCTATATCCATTAATTAGTGTGCTTACCTCTTGTTTACATCCGTGGCAAGCGTGAATCAAAGAAAATAAATCAATGATCTTCAATACAGCCCAGGTCACTATAAATACAAGTTTGGCGGGTAGAATAGGTTTGTTGTGTAAAAAATCATCTTGAGTAACCCAAATACTGTAAAATATAGCTGTCAGTGTTACAATATAAGATGTCACCAAAACCAGATACTGAACTGAATTTTTAACTCTGAAAAATAAACATGACTCTATATACAGTTTATAAAGTTGTTTGATCATTTTAAACTTTTCCAAAAGTAATTTTTGTTCTCCACTGATGTTTCGCATTGATCGGTGTAGTTGAGCAAATCTTTTTTTGAAATGGTATATTATTATGGTGTAATATGTTTGGTTCAGTATATTGTATGAATTGAATACATGGTACAATATGTGAGTGGATATCAATACGCCTTGAAACTGTACTGTCCACATTAAAACAGACTCTGCTACAAACACAATCAAAATCGAAGTCATACTGTACAGCACCATAATATGTTGTGTTTTTTGGTCAAATAGCGAGTCTCGTATCTCTTGATTGGATATTTTTTTAAGAATAAATAAATATGATTTCGTTTGTTTCATGTCTTCTTTCTTGTAAATTAAACTTGTCGCGAGATTTATTACAGATATAGTAGGCAGAGTGACCACATAAAATGCCCATGAGATAGATTCAATGTCCATATTTGTATGATTGATAACATCGCGCCAAAGGAGAAAATAAACAGCATTAAAAGAAAAGACTACCAGAAGCGATCGTGTGTAGTTAATTCCGCACGATGAAGGTATAATGTTATAGTCTTCAGTAACAGTATAAGTTTTGATTCCCAAAATAACTCTAAGAATGGAAATAAACTTTGGCGCTTCTAAAAAATTAATTGAAAAATACTTCAACATAGTTTTGAATGACAACATTTTAATGCTTACTTAAATGTGCTCTGCTTTAACTGCTCGACTTGAAAAAACAATGCGAATGAATTGTTTCATTAACTAAAACTACAAGGACTGACACATTCCTTGATGAGGACATGTTTGTTCTTTTAATTACCTTTGCTATTGTTGTTTCTACATTTAGTTGTGTCTCATTGCTATTAGCTTTGCTGAAAACATTTCTTCATTTTTGCTCTTGTTTTGTTTTACAGTTTAGTAAAATTATAATTTAATCATACTCTTAAATAGTGACAGTAAGTGATCAATTGGTGTATAACATATTTAGATAAAAGTGCTGGTTTTTAATTTTTCCATAAAAACATTAGCAGTTATTTATGAATTAAAAAACATGCAGTTTTAATAATGGTAAACATTCAAATTTATTTTATTTGAAGGCTTTCTTATGGATTGCATTTAATTATATTTCATAAGCACATATTCAAAATCGTAAGGTAAAACTATGTTTGAAGTTTCAACTCCTAACATCTTTTGGATCTGGAAATACAGGGATAAAACTGTAAAATTTATTTGTAATCTCATTTTAAGCCTTTAGGGGTAAATATGTTAATAAAATCTCTTATTATGCAACTCATAAAATAAACCTATGTACAAAATGTCTGCTCTGTATGCCTTTTAAATCTGGAAATACAGAGAAAAAATGTAAAGTTGGTCTTTATCCATTTTAAATACTTTGGGAATAAAAATTTTGGAAAATCCCTTCTTTGTGCACCTCCAAAGCGTAAGTAAGATATACCAGTGTCCAAAATTTCAACTCTACTTCTTTTGAATGTAAAGTTCTTTTCTACTCCTTTTTAACCCTTTAGTTTGTTTTTATTCCATTTTAACCATTTAGAAGTGAAATTTTGAAAAAAAATTCTCTGTGCACCTTTAAAGCTTAAGGTAAAACTGTGTATGAAATTTCAGCTATACAATTTTTGGATCATGAAATACAAAGATAAAATGTACATTTTGTTTTTACCAAATTGTAACCCTTTAGGGATGGAATCTTAAAAAATCCATTTCTTTGTACACCTCTGAAGTCTAAGAGACATATGTATACAAAATTTCAACTCTATGCCTTTTGGATCTGGATATATCAAGTTGGTTTTTACCCCATTTTAACCCTTTAGGGATGGATTTTTTCAAAATTGTTTCATAGTAAGCATCTATGACCTTACAGGAAACAGATCCAAGTATTATTGCAAACCTTGATGAGTGAATGACTATACATAAACCAAATAGCACTTATTCACTCATCACAATTTCTCCAACCGCTTGTAAAATGTTTTATATAATATTTTATATAATATATTGGTCTATATAATATTGGTAATATATAATATATAATACATTGGTCTATTCATGTTAGTAGCTGTCATTTTAGCAGAAATTATCACTGCCTTATATGCCTATGGTGAAATATATTTCTTTTTTTAAACAATCATGACTCACAGCTGTCTTACTAACAATGTAAACTATATTTTGAAAACTAACGACACTGAATAACTTCATAAACATTTCAAACACATTTAAACAAACCTCATCTGTATACAATGTTCTTGCTGCTTCTGTAAATGTGTTGTTAAGTAAATGATTGGGCCCAATGTATTGCAATCATAACTTCATAAACATTTCAAACACATTTAAACAAACCTCATCTGTATACAATGTTCTTGCTGCTCATGTATTGCAATCATAACACATCAAGAATCGGAGTTGTTTGGCATTAAGTTATTATGTATGTAAACTTGTTGCTGTTTAGTTGTTATTGTTTCAGAGTGTATTTTTACAGATGTATTTCCTATCTTTTATTTTGTTGACCTACCTATACAAAGGTACTGTTTGTTGCAAAGGATAAATATTAGTAACAATACATAAATGAAGCTTGGCACACTTTTTTTAGTGTTATTTTGTTTTTATGATTTCCTTAAATTGTAGTTTTTAAATTTTCAAATAAAATTGTATATTTTATTTATAAATTTTTGACAGTGATAGTATGTTCTGTATTATAAAAGCAATTATTGCTACCACTGAACTTTGAAACAAGTATAGAAATTATTTAATTTCTTTATAAAGTGATATTGATTCAATAACAATGTAGAACTCGGTACCAGTGATGCGGAAATGATGAATGTCACAAATGTTCTTAGAAAAAGAATTTTAATTCAATAAATGTTGTTCATTGATCTGTAATGTCTGCTGGACTGTTATACATATTAATGACAAGGTTTCACCTATTTGTTAAATAAAATATTAGATATTAATACTATCACTAACATTGGGCTTGGTGGTCAATGTGGTAAAAACATAGTCACTTTCTGCACCTCCTAACTCAAGGTTCAATAATTGGAGTTGCTGCTGTGAGCCCCTGGCCTCATGAGTCTAACTGGCATAAAGTATGAATATCAAGCAAAAAGTTATGACTAAAAAGTAATTTCAATTGTGCTTTATATAAATACTACATATAACCCTCAACTGAATTGTGGGCAACACTACGCTATCCTTGCAGCTGCAAATTTATGCAATAATAAACATAATGAAAAAAGAGCTGTTAATAAGAAAAAATTTCAACTGACAAATTTGTCAAAATATTAATTTGACATCTTTTCCCCTAATTGTTTTCAAATCTGGGTTTCCATAATTTTAACTTAAAACTGGTTCTTAAAATATTTATGTGCTCACAACTGACAAGTTACTTTATGTTACTAAAGTAATCTAAGCTTTAAGATTACAAATTGTTCATATTTTTAACATATATTTTTATACAGTTTCGAGGTAAAGTTTTAGCTTACATCTTACATTTTTTGTTTCAGGGACATCCAGGAGCTCCAGGAACACCAGGACCTTCAGGTTTGCCAGGAATTAAGGGAAGTACCGGAGACCAAGGTCGTCCAGGAAATCCTGGCTCTCAAGGACTACCGGGAGCTCCAGGGCCTGAAGGAAGTAAAGGAGACACAGGATCAGAAGGACCACCTGGACCTTCAGGGCAGGCAGGACCTCAAGGACCTCCAGGTGATAGAGGATTACCTGGTTTGCCAGGACCCACAGGACCTAGTGGAATTAGGGGCTTGAGAGGAGCTGCAGTAAGTAGACAATACTCATACATAGGCTGTTTTAAGTGACACAAATGGTACATTTTCCTTTAATTTATTTTATTTTACCTAATAAGCTTATTTTTCATTTTTAAAGATAACATGGTTGTAGATGATAACATAATTAATAATTACCAATAATATAAAACTTAAGTAGGAATATTCATACTAATACACTTATTTATTCTGGTGACAATAATGAAATAATAGGAATCATTAACTAGTGGGATGATTGACACTGATCCAGGCAAAACTTAGTGGGTGTGGCAAAATTTAGAAATCTACTCTTTCCAGTGATGTATGACTCATTTCAGGCCAGCCTTATTGGGTGGGGAAATTAAGTAATAAAGTGGAATAACCCTGTGAACAGTCAACCTTGTTTTAGTAGTTTCATATCAGTAAAATAATATTAATGTTACTCTGACAATAGAAATATGATCACATAAGAAAAAGTAATTACTGTATTCATAAAGTTTGGTCATAAAAGAAACATAATGTGTGTTATTTCAGGGTGAAGCAGGACCACCAGGCAAACCAGGTTCAGAAGGTCCTCCGGGAGTGCCAGGATTGGTAGGACCTCCTGGAGCACCAGGACCTCTGGGCGAACAAGGACCAGAAGGACCTGCCGGCAAGGCTGGACCTCCCGGTATAGCTGGAAGACCAGGTGATAAAGGTCCGATCGGTCCACCTGGCAGTCCAGGTGCAACTGGGGCCCCAGGTTTACCTGTAAGTAAATACAATAACTTTTATTTGAATATTTTATCTTGATTATCAATTAATTAATTGTACGCTACTTTTTAAGCATTAAGCCTAGATCCATTTGTCAGCCTTAATACATTCTCAGGCATATATTGTATATAATGTATGTTGCATATAATATTATATTGTGCATATAGTATATGCAATATTGTGTTCATTGTGTGCATCTCAGTCACTTGTAAATGATGTTATAGAATTATTTTTGTTTTTAATTAAAATTAAGGCACTGAAAATCTGAGCACCTACAGCGCCTACAACATAACACCTAAAACAGGAGCAAATTGTTTCACCACTTACTGCTCAACATCCTTTTTTAAATTGACTATTATTATTAATTATGTAAGGATTTCCTTTTGATAGATCAGATATTAAGTGAAATACTAATCTCATATTTTTATTAATTTTGTAGGGTCCTCAAGGACAAAGTGGAGCCACTGGACCTGCCGGAGAGAGAGGACCTAGAGGAGAAACTGGTCCTCAAGGTGTTGAAGGACCTGTGGTAGGTTTATTTTACTAGTACAAAGCCATAAATAAAATTTTTTTTCTTGGCGTGAGTCAAGTGTGTCTTCACTCCTCCTTTTTTACATTCTTAGAAATGTGGAAATATATTTAGGTATCAGACTAAATTTACCTGAACCTTGACTCATTTCACAACCTGCAGTTTAAGGGGTTTAGATCAATATATTATGTGTCGGATTTAAGTTTCACATATGAGTCAACCTTTTCAAAATTATAAAACTTAATGTTCAAAACATTTTGTATAATTGTTTTCTTATTTGTAAGTTTTACAGTTAAAATTAAAAGTACATTTTTTATTTATCTAATGATTTCTTGTTCCTCTTCTTTCTTAGATGTTTATCCATCATAGTGAGCACCACAAGGCTACCAAACAGGTTGCCATGGTGCACACTAAATACCTGTATATACCATACTGTGTTGTTGTGTGACACAAGTTATTCATTTTAATGCCTCGATCTGATGGTATAGAGTCCCAAAACATACAATTAAATAAGAAAGAAGAGGTCACAAGATAGAATTAGTTAATTAAAAATTTGGCTTTGTTTGAGTCTGTTACTTGGATACTACAGATATTTTCTTATTGTTAATAATTAAACTGAAGCCTAGTAATGTAACAATAATAAACCCTACCTATAAGTTTTATTTAATTCAGGGCCAACGAGGTAAAGCTGGACCACCTGGACCTGAAGGTGCAAAAGGAGAAAGAGGAGAAACTGGACTTCAAGGACTCAAAGGGCACAGAGGGATGCTAGGTTTGCAAGGACTTCCAGGCTTACAGGTAACTTATTCACAGATAAAACATGACTATATATATATATATATATATATATCCTTCTATTTACAATATAAGTCGAAAATCAGATTAAATTGATTTGCACATGAAAAACAAATACGAAGAGGATGTTGTGAATATTCAAAAATTATAGTTAATTCCTTTAAGTTATCCAATTTGCTTATAAATTCGCCTTTGTTTTAAACAGTTCTTAAATGTGTCAGTAATTAATTTCAAACTTTGTTCTCTGATAATATTGGTTTTTTTTAATTTTTGTAGGGTCTTCCCGGAGACAAAGGCATGCCTGGTGTTCCAGGATTCCCAGGAAAAGATGGAGAAGCAGGACCAAGAGGTATTTAATCAGTGTTTTTCTTGATTTATTTGCAATCATCTGTTTCCTCTAATCTATAAGCAACACAAATTTTACTTTCTCTTTTAGTTAGTTTAATTTTCCTCATGTAAGAAAAATATCATAAATTAAATTTTACGAGCAGCTGGTATTTCAATTTTATAAAACATTTGTGTCAGTACAACACAAACAAAATATCTTATTCAGCTCATAAATACTTTCTACTTTTTATTCACAAAGTCTTAAAAATAAGGATATTTAAACATTATAGATTCATTATTTTTGGTTTAAATGATTGTCACTCACCTAATAGTGTTCTGTACACATTCTTTCTTATCATCTGCTTATTTTTGAGTTGTAGGTTTGGAATAGCTTGCGGACTAAGCAGCCTCACTGCTGGCATGTTGCTGCGCTTATCACATGGATGTCTAACAATAAAACAAACCCAACTTATAGTGACCACATTGCTTGCCATGTTTCTCGCTACTCAAGCCTCAATCATCACCTAGCATCTTCAAACTTGCTCTGTGAATTTTTCTTTCAAGGTCACCCTCCTCAAATACCAACTGGGCTATTAAACATAGCTACTTTAACGCTAATTCATTAATTCTGAAAATTCAATCACTTAAAATATACATTTTTTATAACTAAATACTCCAAATAATAATTCTGTGTATTAAAACATTTTACTTCTAAAAACATATCCTACCTCAAGGTAAATATAAGTTGCTGTTCCACTGATATTTTATTGACTGTATTGAGTTTCACGGTAACTACAAGTTGCTGTTGCACCCACATTGTGTGCTATGTTCAATTGTGTATAACGTTTTCATAAATTCTGATTCAACAATGTTTAAAATATAATTAAAAATTGATTGTGACATCCTTAAATGTCTGAAAAATGGATCTGGATAACTTTTGAGTCACTGATAGAATTAGTGAAATTTGTAAAGTTAGGACGTACACCATACCTTCTCTTCCTTCGTGTCGAAACCATATTCTAGTCGCAAATGAATCTGAATCATTATCATATGAAGATGAGAACATTGTTCACTTTTATCAAACTTGGTATGTATGGTATAGTACATTTCACTTCTAACTCACTCATGACAGAATAGTGGTTATGTGCACAGCTAAAGGATAAATTCACCACAGCGAGCATCCATCTGCCAGCAGCAAGGCTGCAGCATAAACGTACCTTAAGAGAGTTTGTTTACATCAGAAAGAGAGTCATGATAGATGGGTTGAGCAGGTCATCTGTCTCATTTTCCTCAAGGTTGTTCTGTGAGCAAACACTAAATCACCACTTTTGTAATCTACCTTATCTAACTTTAAATGCTGAAAATCACTTTCCGTATTACACATGACACAACTGATTACATTATCATGTAGATAATGTAAAGTAAACTTTAACTATGTAAATTACCTGAAATGAGACCAATAAAGACTCCTATATGGAACTGGAGGAAATTTAATACTATCATTTGGTATTTCATAAACAATCAGTATGCTTAGTAAAGTATTAAGTTTTTGATCCTCTAAAGTAGCAGCATGTTTGGCACTGTTAAAAACAGCAAGCAGTTTGCTAGGATAAATCGTATGAATAAGTATAGTCGTTTAACTTCTGCTCCATCTGCAGGTACTCCTGGTAGAGATGGCAACCCAGGTGCTCAAGGAATACCAGGGCCAATAGGACCAAGAGGACCAATAGGTGAAAGTGGAAAAGATGGCCCACCGGGTAATCCTGGGCCTCCAGGACCTCCGGGACCTCCAGGAGAACCATTAGGTTATGATGCAGCTGCTTTGGCAGCATTGTTGAATCAAGGCCAGAGTAAGGTAAGACAATCAAAACTTACCTGCGGTTAGGATTTTTGAATACATAAATTAGCAGTTAAAAACTGGAACAATCAGAATTATATCTTTCACTTGCAGTCAATAATAACAATACCAGTCATTCAGTTTATATGTTGACATAAGATAAACTCTGATCACCATTAAAAAAGTTTACAGTTAGCAGCGCCCAAAGTATATACACAATTTATTGTACGTCTTTTTCAGTTTTCACAACAGCTATTATTGTGGATTGGATGAAGTATAGGATGAAATTAAACAGAATTATAATTAATTTATAAATATTTGTTGTACTAAAATTTATAATTATTTATAAATATTATGATAATTATACTTTTTGTTTTTGTTAATTTTGCATTGAATTAAACAAAAATTAATTACCTTTTCCTGATCACAAAAATTGTATATAATAATTTTGTTTACCATGCAAAGCCCTTTTGTTTTAATAAATTGTTACAGTAAATGTGACACTTTCAAATTTATTTTACTTTTAACTAACAAAGCTACATTGTAGTGAAGGATACATCTACAAGACAGAAACAATTATTACAGTCAGATTTGAATGAAAGAACAAATATTTCGATAAGAAAATAATAAATGAGTACCTTCTGGCCTCTTTTTTAATTTTCTGTGCAAACATTCCTTAAATACAATGTAGATTTTCTAGCTTATAAACAAAGCAAATTGAAAGTACACACTTTTAAGAGTGTTAAATGTTGTTTAATGAACATTCAATAAAATTTAGTGGTCTAAAGGGTTTTAAGTTTAAGATGGAATTAAAGAAACATTCTTAAATTACTTGATCTTTATTTCATCATTAATTACTTACTGAAAAGACGTGTACTTAGTCAACTAAGCAATATTGTCTTGTTTTAAATTAAGCAAATTACGTCCTCTTAATTGTATAATTCTTGTATAATGTTTTGTTTTTTTTTAGTTATAGTGAGTATTGCTGTGTAATGTGTAAGTATTGGTTTGTTTTAAATTATAATATTATTTTAAGACTTATTAAACAGTGACAGTGTTTCTTTAAAAAAAAAGTTGCAAATTTCTGCTGAATTTAACAGGGACCTGATCCACTCAGCGGAGATGAGCCACCTAGACTTTTTGGCAATGACATGAGCGATGAAGAAAGACGAGCACTTGTACTGAAAGCTTATGAGCATCTGAAAACATCATTTGAGAGGTTTAAAAAGCCTGATGGAACAAAAAACGCACCTGCAAAAACTTGTAGAGATCTGGCCGTGGCGTATCCTGAATTTCCTGACGGTAAGCAAATAAAACCATTGTTATTTAAACTGTCTGTCACATTTAAGTGACATACTGCATTGTCAAATGACACTGGAAATGATAGTGGTTCTGGTAAGAGGGTTGCACTATCATCCAGCGCACTGAGCATCACTCGACAGACTAATTTTCATTAGATTCAGAGGTTAAAAAAAAAAAAACCTCTTGTATATTTGTTACAAAATGTGGTTTACAACTTGAGTTTTTGTAATGTATAATGTGTTGTTATTACTGTGTAGGGGAGTACTGGTTGGATCCTAATGAAGGTGATATAAGAGACGCAATATTAGTGCAATGCAAGATGGAATCTAGAAGCACTTGTGTTTTGGCTAACCCGGACAGAACTCCTGAGATTACACACATTGGCAAGGAGCAAGAAGTTTGGTTAGGAGATATAGATGGAGGTCATAAGGTTAGTTTTTAAAAGTAAAGTGTAAGTAAGTTGAAATATGCTAAAATGTGTTTTTAGTGGCACGGCCATTGCACATCATAATCTGTAAAAGTGTTTATGAAATAGGGCTATAGAGCTTCACTCTGTGTTCAAACATGAAATATTGTGATAAAAGAGTTTAAAAATTGTTCTAAACACATTGTTTGGATGTTTCAACTTTTGCAATTAAATAAAATGTTTATTCATTGATAAGACAACATTTCACATATGTAGTGAGGCAAATAATCTGACTGGTGCTACTACGAGCAAACAACAAGCACGCTACAGCAGGTTTCAACATGTCTGTGGTTATTTAATTACCACACCTCATATTTTAGACATTTAAATTATTGTAAACAAATTATCTGTTGTAAAAAAACATCAGCACAAAAATTGCTATAAACAAATCATTAAATGCAGTTTAACAAAGTTTACATTTGTTACAGATAACATACAAAGCCGACAGTAACCAGGTAGGTTTCCTGCAGTTGTTGTCCGTGTCAGCGACACAGAATGTAACATACCATTGCAAAAACTCTGTTGCTTACTTTGACCTTGCGCACAAGACTTATCGCAAAGGCATCAAACTGTTGGGATGGAACGATGCTGAGATTACACCTAGAGGCAATCCTAAGTTTAGATACAACGTGTTGGAGGATGAATGCAGGGTATGCGAACCAGCTGATTTATTTAACACACTCAATTTTAGGATGTTACAGATAAATTGTACTTCATTTATTGCTTATTTCAGTCATTTAAAACTATAAATTGCAATTGCAAAAATAAAGGGGACAAATATGTTTTGTATGAAGAAATTTTCAGATATCAACAGAAGCTACATTTCCATGTTAAAAGGTATGAAAAACACAAAATGTCCTTGTAAAAACATACTTTAATTTAAACAATGTTAAGTACAGTACTAAGTACAGCATTAATTGATTTATTATATTAAAAAATAGTCACAGTTACATGAAATAACAGCTGAAGTGACCATAGTGCTTACTGCAATGTATATTTATAATCTGGTAAATATAACTGTATTTATTTTAGCATTGTCATTTATTACTAAAAGTGCGGAAGGTGTTTTGTGAATTGGTATTCATTTACTTATGCGCCACACAGCTGTTTATGTTTGTTTCTCAGTGAGACAAACACACTGTTTTATACTGTAGTTATAGTACTGCACTGTATTGACAAAACAAAAGTGAGGAGATGAGCCACTGATCCTACGATCCCTTGGCCAACTGTAATTAAAGAAGTCATTCATCGGGTTATTGAGAGTTGTGTCACAACATTATGTCTATGAGGCGTTCCTTATTTCTGATATAGTTCCTACACACACACACACACACACACACACACACACACACACACACACACACACACACACACACACACACACACACACACACACACACACACACACACACACACACACACAGGGTGAACTTTTTTTAGTGTTTATAATTCTTTGATATATGTAGTATCAATTCTTCAAAATGTGTTTTATCAGTTATTTTGAAATTTGAGGCTATAACTATGCGGAAGTCAAACATATTAAGGTTTATAAATAAAAACACAGTTTTAATGTATCTTACTTACTACCGGATTCGACCTGTGCAGGTCATTTGCAAGTGATATAGCATACTAAGCTAAAATTGATGTATACTTACTAATATAACAAGTTATTTACTTAGCTCGAAACCGGTTGTGAGTATTTAAGCTCTGTAGTGAATTAAAATTGTATTTTTATTTTTAAACCTTAATAATGTTAACAATCTAATTTTCTGTGAATCATATGTTCAGTATTACTTCCATTACAACATGTTGAGGAACATAATGTTTATCACATTGTCTTCTATCTTTATTGATTAGTATTTCATTTTTTTAAAAATATTTTTTTGGGAAAAAAACCCTTTTCTAGAAAATCTCTAAGGAAATTTTGTTGAAGATCTAGTCTAATTTCATCAGAAAAGTGATTTTTGTTTCTTTTTAGCCTATGTATTACAAACAATTATATGTTTGTTGGTACAGGCAAAACGAAAAGAGTGGGCGCAAACAGTTGTTACGTACACAACAGACAAAGCTCTGAGGCTGCCTATCACTGACATTGGATTGCGAGACATCGGCGACGCAGATCAAAGTTTCTGGGTACAGATCGGTCCTGTTTGCTTTACATAACCAGCTATCTTCACCAACATCCATTATTTCATTCTGTACATTCATCAGTTAGTTAATATGCTGTACAGACTAAAGCATAAACTATATTTTACTACTTCAAAAAAATAGAACATTTACACTTGTCTAAATGTCAAAAACATAATATTTTCAATATCGTCTATTGCATGAAATGCTTTAAAACTCATGCATAAACTTACAAACAAAATGTAATTTTTAATTTTGTAACTTTTTCTCTATATTGCTTTCAAAATATTTTGTTAAAAACATTTTTAAAATACTGATCATGTAACAAAATAAAATTGCACAAAATTAATTAATTTGAAATGTTACCTCTGCTCATTTAGTCTGTACATCCTATGTAGATAACTGTAGATCAGGCTGTGTAGATTGATGTAGCTTTAGAGACAGTATTGTAGTAATGTAGATTCCAATAATCAGTTCACTAGTCTAACAACTGCCCTTACATTGATAACTGCCATATAAAGAATTTTACTGTAGAATATTTTGTATATATTTTTATATATTATTTTATAAGTTTAGTTTTATAAAAGTGTGTATTTAATTGGAAATAATTATAACGAATGCAGTACTTCACTTATTGATGACCTATTATACATGTGTCCCTTCCTAGTTGGGTTTATATTGAAACAGATGTAAATAGTAAGAATGGTGGCAAAAGTATATTATTCTACTTTTATGTTGTGATTTAATCCAAACTTGGCACAAAATTGATTTTTTGTAATAGTTTGTGCTAGTATCTTACCCAGAATAATCCGTTTCAGAGTGGCAACATGATCGTTTTCTTATCTTATATATTTTTTTAATTGTCATTTTACCATTATATCCAACATAAAAATCTTCATAAATTAAAATTTTCAGTGAAGTTTACAAACAGAACTGCTAATTCAAATCGCTGATTATCAAGAATTAAAATTTTCTTAAAGTTTACTAAAATTATATAGTTTTTTCAAATTTCAAACAGGTGAATCAGTATTGTTGTGTATCAAACTTGACATTATTTTTTGGGTTAAGCTGGATTTTTATATATTTTGACAACATAGTCATTTACTTTTTGTTATTCTGTGTTGTTTGATTTAGTTGTTGTCTCAGCACTTTTATCTGGTAAGAGTTTTGGGTTCAATCCCAAGATGGAACTATAATTGTTTTATTTTATATTGTTTTACAATTTTCTTCATCTTTCAACTCCCAAGTGCTTTCATATTATGTTCTCCTTTTCATCTTTCAAACCTCTTTCTTATCTCCTCATCAATAGCACTGCCTTTCTCTTCCTTCATCTTCCTTGTTTACTTCTTCCTTCTGATTCAAAATTTTATTTTCAAAATGGCGGAAATTAAGATTTTGTAATTGTGAATAACTTTTTAATCTTATATTTTATAAAATATTACCCATTCCGTTATGAACAAAATGGAACTTCATTTTTCAAAATCTGATTAAAAAATAACGAAGTTATGACAAAATCTGTGTAAGCACCATGATTGGCTTTCATAAACTGAAATTTGAACTCGACATCATTTCCTCCTATGGAAAATGGGAACATGGCAGATTGTAAAATCTATTATATTTTTAAGAAAGTGACACCATTTTTAATTATTAATATAGCACCCAAAAATAAATCACAATAACTTTAGAAATTTCAAAATATTACAGCAAAAAAAACAAAAATAATAAATACAGAAATCATTAAAATACTAAAGTAATTTAATATTTACTGTTATATATATATATATATATATATATATATATATATATATATATATATATATATACAAACCTGCAAAAGAATAATAATAGTCCTTCAGTAGTATCTGAGAAGGTTTTAAAGTTCCATTCACATTTTCACTCACTCGTAAGATGTCTTTCATCATGATGAAGCGAAGTGAATCCTTATAATATGAATAGTACTTTGCAAGGACATATTTAAATGAATCCATTTTGTAGTTCCACTTTCTGATGTTAATTTTGGCTAAATCAATAAAACAATCATAAAAAAATAATCTTGAGTTTAATAATTAATCAAGAATTGTTTTGTTCTGTTACTTTCTTTATCAATCAAATATGTCATTATGTATTTACATTTCTAATTTAATGAACTGAGTCAGAGTTACAAATTATAAATTTATTAGCAAAGCAATGTGTGTATCTTGGACCATTTGAATTTTTAGTTTTTGTATATTCTTATGTAAAAAAAAAAATAACAGAAGTCATATTTATTCAAAATTAGTTTTAACAGTTTTCATTAAGTTTAGCTGAAATGTAGTCTTTGAAACCCAAAATCAAAAAATGTGAGGTATCTTTTTCCTTAACCCAAGAAAGGTAGTGTAGATTATAGTGACGTGTATGAAATAAATAATCAAATCCACTCAAACCCCTCCCCCTGTTATCAGTGCCTCAGGCAGCCAGCATTGTGAGTAGGTGTATTTCTGATTAGTTTTTCTGTGATTTTTTTTCTTAGAAAGTTAGATGTCTGGTTGACGTGTCGCTACCTTCTGAACATATTTTATCGTATGTTCATTTTACACGACACTACCTATAATAGCATTATATTTATTTGTGAAATTTTTGTGTTTCACTGGACTTTGTTTTTTTCACTTTTGTTTATAATATTATTATAGGTAACCATTCTTCATATAATAGCGGTACATATACATATTCTTAGTGAAAGGTTTTTGTGTTTTTACATGATTTTGTCAGACAAAAATTACAGATTTGTGGCCAAAAAACCGAATGATGGCCATATGCTTTTTCTACAATATGGCCAATATTTATCTTGTGAACTCGTATGTCATTTATCTGCACAACTTTTTTAAAATAAATGGAATGAACACTAAGCCCTTGTCAAGGCAAGATGTTTGTCTAGATCTTTACAAACACCTGTCAAAACCTTGGCAAGAAATACGAGTCATGACCTAAGAACGACAATAGAGAGGGTTATAGGAGAATTCAGCCAAATAAGACAACTTGTTACAATGCCCAACTAGAGAGGTGTAAGGAAATATTGTGCTTTTTGTGATCTCAGGAAAAAGAGGATGACAACTGTTCACTGCAACTGCGACAAAACTATTTGTGGCGAACATAAAAAAAGTTTGCCCTGATTTCAGCTAAAAAAATTTGTTTTGTCATGAAATTATAAAAACTATGTTTTTTTTCATTCATGTATATTATTTTTGTTTTTTTTATAAATAGCCGCCTCGGTGGCCTAGTTGATAGTATACTGGGCTTTTACCCTGAGGACCCGGGTTCGATTCCCAGCCAGGGCTTGGCATTTTCATATGCTATAAATCATTCCATCGTCTGCATTAGCCCAAGTGTGCACAATAGTCGGACGTTAAACAAAAAAAAATTATAAATAGTTTTTTTTTAAATTAGGACTTAGGAAAAATATGTGATATTTTTTAAAATGTTGAATTTAACTGAAATAAAAGTTATATTCCAAAAAAAACAAAATACAGCATTTTATAGCAGAACTAGTAAAATACCATACATTTTCGAACTGTATCAAATTTACATGCCTTACTACCCTTACTATAATTTTTGAATGCTACTTTTCGAGGGTTAAAATATTTGATGTGGAAGATTTAGATAAAAATGAAGTGTGAAAGTTTAATTTCTCAAAACTAATTAATCAGACTTTAAACTACAAAAATTTAAAAATACCCTAATAATTAATGTACAGTTAAGTTCTTTCATTAACTACAACTACTCCACTTATTACAGGAGTAATTTCCAATAGACCAATAAGATGGTAAGTATTCTTCCTTCACTTTGTTTGAATAGAAGAACATGAATAGAAAAAAATTCTGTTATCAAACTAAAAATAAAAATCATGTATCATGTTTTCTCTTACTTTTTTATTTTAATTATGATAATTTGTTCAAAAACACAACAAATTATTATAGGTAGTTTTTAAAAACATATCCTGAAATTTATTATAGCCTATCAACTGTTCAATAAAATCAGCTGATCTCTACAAATTAACATAAAACAACTGATCTTTTAATGTAACTGCCAAAATTAAATTAACAATTCATTTCCTGTACTTAAATCAGTCAAATTTTTCCGTAGTGTAGTGGTTATCATGTGTGCCTCACATACATAAGGTCCCTGGTTCAATCCTGGCAGAAAGACAAAAATGTTTAATTATTAATTAATTTAATATGAGACTTATGACGTGCAAAATATGTTATTATATATCAATATAAACATGTTCCTTGCATTACATGTCTTGCAAAATTCAACATCAAAACCACCCCTAAAACATAAATGTTAAAATATTTTAAATTTAACTGTCAGCCTTTTTCTTCAGGTTTATATACTTTCATTATGATTATTTCTTTTTTACACTGCATTGGCAATTTTTGTCCTTAAAAAGTTGTGTATTGTATAGAGTATTGATGAATAATGACAAAATTTTAAAAGGAGAATTATGTAATGGTAACCACAAAAGTATCTACAAGCACCAAGCAACTAAATGTAGTCCTGCTACTTTCTATGATCCCTCTAGGCTTACATCCTTGCTTTAACTATTTAACCAAACAAGTTTAAATAGACTTTTGTTACAGAGGACCCAATACAGTATTTGTTTAAAACAAAGAAGCTGTAACTTTTAAGATGTTACACTTTGAAAATCTACATTACAAACTTTTTTAAATCATCACAACAGTTATTCTAATAGTTTCAGTTACAAAGATTCTGTTAGGTTCTAATAATATTCTATAAGTAAGTATCCTACTGTAGAACATATCATTTTAAATTTTCTTCTGTGTTGTTTTTCTGTTTTTCTTTTGTTTTTTTTTTTTATTTAACGTCCGACTATTGTGCACACTTGGGCTAATGCAGACGATTGGATGATTTATAGCGTATGAAAATGCCAAGCCCTGGCCAGGAATCGAACCCAGGTCCTCGGGGTGAAAGTCCAGTATGCTATCAACTAGGCAACCGAGGCGGCTCAAATTGTTTTCGTTTTTCTTGATTAGCTTGTAAACTGGAATTTTTAAGCTATATAAATGTTTGTGTACACACATGAGCTTCTATTAAATAATAATTTAATTGTAAGGAAGGTGGTGCAATGTTTGTGCATATTTATTTATGTGATATTACTTGTCTGTCAATACTTCATCTGTACTTCAATTGTGAATAATAACGTTCTTTTGAGAAATAAGGTAACTTATAAAAAACTTTTATTTAGAATAAATCTTTATTTCACAATAAAAATATAAAACAGCCTTGTATTTCTAAATTTGCCAGTTTAGTTGTTATTATTTTTTTGGAACTCTTTCATAAAGGCAACAAGCGTTGTGGTTTCATCAATCGTAACAGCATTGTAAAGCGATGCTCGAATCCCACCAACTAATCTGTAGACAGATTTTTTAAATTTATTTTCCTTACATTCCTCAGCAATATTAATAAAAATAACTTTAAATGTAAAACTAAAATTAGTTTTCCAAATATTTCATTAAGAATATAATGAAATTTATAACATTCAAAAGTAATAAAATATAATTCAAATTAAATATTTTATCAAAATAAAATTTTAAAGTGAAAGCATGAAATGAAAAAATGGTGTAGTGTTTAATAGCTTTTTTCTATTTTAAAAACTATTATTAAAAAATGTTTTATTGTTCTACACTCCACAGGAATATGCAGACTAGCTGCACCTATTGAGAGGATTTAGACATCCCTCGCGGTACTCGAGTCTAACAAACACTTACACTTTACAATCACACTTACATTTATGGAGGTGATAATAGTCTCAATGTACTTTTCGCCTTAAAATAACATCAACAATAAAGTATTGTTCTACAATTGTTATATATAAGAAACATCTTGATTGATTGTTAATAATAACAATTGTCACTCCAATTACCTGTGCCCTTTAAGTTGAATCATCCCTTTCTCTTGAGCACCCTTTAGAAATTTAGCCTCAAGTTCAGGACCTGCTTTCAGTGTAAAAGGCACATTTACTCTGGAACGGTACCTCGGTTTCACTGGACACTGATAAAAGCCTCCTGATTCTTCGATGGCCGAGTACAGTAGATTGCTTTTTGTGTTGGCACGCCTTTCCATTTCAGCCACACCGCCTTCTTTCTTAATCCATTCAAAAACTCTCATCACTACGAATATGCTGAAAACAAAACAACTTTGATTTTATTAAGTGTTTTGACTTTCATGTATACATTAGTACTTACTTATAAAAGCCACAAGCATGCCATTGTTACGAGGATGATACCACAGGCTTTCTTATAGCAAATTTAATTTCCTATAATTCCAGTAAGCTATAATTTTAACATATCTAATGCAGTTTGTAGATTGATCATTTTTACAGTTTTTATCTTTTGCATAAGTCTTTGTGCTCAATAATTTTTCTATTACAAGTAGAAATATTTATAACCTGTTAGTATAACCTATACATACATAAAAATATATCAAATTTGATTATTTATTTCCAAACAGTATTACAGTACTGGACAAATGTGTAGGAGAGTTTAAAGGTGAACACAGTCAGTTTTCTTCAGCTAGATAAGCTAAAATTATATTCATAAATAATGCGGCTTGATTCAGTGATGAAATGAGCATTAGTCAGCTGCCAAATTCTTCTATCCAGTCATGTAGTAAATAATTGTACAATTATAAATAAATAAAATGTAATTTATTACTACTTATATAACACACCCATAATACACATAACAAACAGACTGTTTATCTAAAAAAAAGCATAACAAATTTTTAATTAGGAAAAGAAGAATGTAACATACTAATCAATAATACATTTTCTGTAAAATTTTAATTCATACAGATTATATTTAAAACATTTATGCTATGCATTTTAAAAATAAAGGAAGTGTGTTTACCGACTTACCTAAACGTAGGAGGTGTGTTGTGAAGAGAATTGTCTTTGTCCATGACAGTGAAATCAAATACTAAAGGACATATCGGTAACGGTTTCCCTAACAGGTCCTTGCGTACAATGACAACAACCACTCCTGATGGACCAACATTTTTCTGGGCTCCAGCAAATACAACACCAAACTGTAACAAAATAAATATCCAGTGTTGCACTACAGTGTTGCAGTGGGGCCTTACCTTTACTACGTTATAATACTCTCATAAAGTGTAGAGCAACCCTCCTACCAGCCCATGGTAGGTGTATCGAACAGAGTCCTGGGATACCTCGAGTAACTTAGTTTTACTTATTCATATGGGGCTCTGAATTGGTAGGCCTCATTTCTCCAGCTACTTATGTGAACATCGTGAGTAAAAATGTCAAATAGAATGACCGGGATCTCACCATTCAACAAAGAACTAGCCAAATAGAGCACAACCTCCATGATTAGGGAGAAGAAAAATTGTTAAGATATTAGCAGAGCAAGCACTTGAGTAATGAATGGTTAAAATTGGAAGAGTTATCCACCTTGAATCCTCTCTAAATCTTAGATTTTATAATACAACTAGGGTTGGAAATGACGCTGTAAATGAGCATCGCAGGAATATGGAAAGGGGGCACAGTAGACCTACCAAGGTCACAGTGCATAGTAACCCTTGAACTTCATGCATTCATTTATTACTACAATGAGTTTGTGCATCTTTGATTGTTCAATATTTTTTAATTCAATTTTTGAAAAGTATTTTTTTTTTTTTTTTTTTTTTTTTAACATTTGACTATTGTGCACACTTGGGCTAATACAGACGATGGGATGATTTATAGCATATGAAAATGCAAAGCCCTGACCGGGAATCGAACCCGGGTCCTCGGGGTGAAAGTCCAGTACGCTATCAACTAGGCCACCAGGCAGCTTTTTGTAAAAGTGTATTTAAAAAAGTGGTTACAATGTTGTAGGAGAGAGAGAATTTTTAAAGGTATTTAGGATTTTCATACAAGACAGAGAAGAATTTGTGCAAGATTGCTTATGAAAGCATACATCCATATTATTACATTTACTGTTCTAAAAAAAATAATCTTGACTACAGTATTTTATACTATTAATGTTCAGAACGAGCGACAAATATATTTTGTCACTTGTTTGTCCGTATATTTTGGACTTCATTTGTTTTTTACTTTGTTTTGAAAATTTCAAATTAATAAAATTAATTACTTTTAGTTTACCTTGTTAATATCAAAGGATCTTGTAAGAAAGTTGGATGACATATCAGCCACAAGTGGAACACCTTTAGTGTCTGGAATATCTGCAAACTCAACTCCTGAAAACCAAAATTGTATTTACAGAATGAATGAGAAAAACTTGAAATAAAATTTTAACCTTTACTCAGTCTTAAAGTATCCATAGAGAATGTGTTTTCATTGCATTGGGCTTTACATTAATTTATTATTACAGAATGTAGGTACATCTACTTAATGACTGATTTACTGACAAATTATTACTTTCAAATATTATAAAAATTTTAAGCTTTACAAATTATTTAGTACATCAAATCATCTCAAATTCAAGTAAAGTAATTAAAAGTTTGCAAAGTACAAATTTTCAAATCACGCCATTTTTTAATTTATTTTATTTTATTATCTGTCTTGAAAACATTACAGTAGACTTGTGATTATTCAAGGTAATTAACCGGGACTAAGACTACCTTAGACACAAAAAAACTTGGATAAAACAGAGCTTGTTTGTAATTGATGAAAAAGTGATATTTATTGTTAAAAAACAGGTTATACATGTAACAACTAAACCATAATTCAGAACGAAACTTGAATAAAAATCAAAATGTGTAAAGTATTTTACCTTAAACCCAAAATATTTTCAGAAAAAGTTTATGGTTTTTCTGAGCTGATGTAGCAATGGCGCTACACACAGTAATTAACAACCAAACCCGAAACGAAACAAGGAAAAGAAGCCCTTTTCTATTCCTAGAATGAGTATTGACAGAATTGTGGGAAACTGCCAGAACATTATTTCACATCAAATGCTTGCATTATAATGGTGGAAAATTACCACCCATTTCTCTTCCCCTAATCACATTTCAACCAAATATAATAACACATTCTAAAAGTAGCACAAGCTTTGTATCTGCTTCTAATTCTGATGTAATGCACGTAGTTTTTTTAATAATAATGCCTCAAATAATTCGGAGCCTCGGTCGGCCAGGATTCGGATAATTACAAATCTACTTTATTCCACCGGGAGGATGTGAAGACTTGAGTACATGAGAAACCTAAGCCCTTCTAAAAATAATATACTTAAAATTTACCATGTACAGTTTCATTATCACAGTAGTAGACGTAGGAAGCGTTAGGATCCAGTTTGAACGTGGAAGGATCAGGCACTTCAAGGTACTTTTCTGTCTTGGGCAGGACGAGATTCACCTTGCCGTATTTGGCAGCTTCCTTTGCAGCTTTGGCAGACCAAGAACCTAAAACATTTTTATTACATTAGCACCCAGAAGGAAATTTTAAATTATTTTTCTCTTGTGACAACTATAATTAAGGGTTACCCTAAGTTTCATATTTCTTATTAGAGAGATCATTGAAAATAAAACATCAATTCAATTCATCACTGACAAGTAATTGTACGGCAAAACAGACTATAGTTTAAGTTGTTGTAGTGAGTGTACTATTTGTTCACAAATATAAATACTTGACTGCAATAGTTTGACTCCATCATTTAGTGTGTGTGCACATCTTTTATATTAGTTCCTGCTCTGTGGTTATGAATTTCTTTGTTTTTGTCTCAGTGTCCTGTTCTTGCAAGGAGAAGGTACGCTTTTGTTTGCTGCCATCATTCATGAGTGGAACAGGAGCACCTGATTGTTTTGATCTGTAGGATGAGATAACCTGATACCATGGTCATAACAAGAAAAATTATGGATTGAATGACAGATAACAGGTAATCTATATTTGTCTAAAACATTTATCTATTAGTTGTCACAATAACAGAAGTACAATAAATTTTGCAAAGGCGTATTTATATTCATAGAAACTATAAAATAGAGTTATTTTTAATAGGTCTGGGTCTTCACTTGTCTAGTTATATGCTTAATTACTTGTCACACTAACGAATAGAACTTCAGTTGCTTCTGTTAATGTTTCAAATTTTAATTTTAAATCTTCAAAAATATTTTGTACTGTTAGTGGTTTATTGACAGATATTAATAATTTTATATAGTAAAAATTACTTAAAATTTTAAATTCTATATGAATTACAAAGGTCTATTAGATTTGTTCTGAATATTCAATATTTGGTACCCAAATTACTATGGAGAAACATCATTTGCTAATATTCTCATAATCTCTTACTATCATATTGAATTTTTCTGAAATTCAAAATACATTCATAATCAGCATATTATCCGCCTTAATAATACCAAACACAAAACATACTTTCAATAAATTTATTTTTATTCGTTAAAGTTATAATTTTGAAAATAATTAACATGTTTGTAACCGCTATTATTTTCAGAGTTGGGTTTGGGTACATTAAAAAACTGGTTGTATCATTTTCCAACACAGTTCAAAAGACTAAAGGACTAAATTAGGATTCATAAAACCTAGCTAATATTGTTTCAAAACTAAGTTCCTTTACTTGTTTCCTGGCAATAAGTGCTTTGCTTAAAAAAAGTAGGTTTATGGTTTTTTATTTGACAATGGATATGACAAAAAAAATTAAAAAATTCAATAAGATATTTTATTACCTGTGACAAAATAATCAGCTGATCCTGTTCTGCTCATCAGATTCATAGCAACGGCAGCAAACAAACCAGTGCCTCCACCTTGCAAGAACAAGACACTATAGTTGTCTGGCACTTTTCTATAACAAGACGGAGAACAGAAGCTTAATGGAACTAAATAATGATCAGGCAATTATATTTTCAAACAAATAATACAGATTCATTACAACTTAAGCTGTAAACAGTCTTGCGTTAAAAACATTGTGTCTTGCTAAAATATTGTTTAAATATACTACTTACAGAATTTCCCTGAGCAAAGCCTGTGAGGTTTTGTTAATGTTATCGTAATCAGCAGATCTGTGGCTCATCTCCATCACACTGATACCGCTGTTCCCATAGTTCACAAATTCCTTCTGCACCCCTTGCATAACCTGCAGATTTTACCATTAAAATATATGTAACACTAGTAGACAGGGATGTGTAGGACATATAAAATCAATGCAACATGCATTATTAGCAATGAATTTATATATTTATATATATATAATGTGTGTGTGTGTGTGTGTGTGTGTGTGTGTGTGTGTGTGTGTGTTTCAAATTAGTACACAGAAAGTAAAACATTTGTGAACAAACATTAATTTTAATAATGGTTAGCATAGACATGTTCATTGCCCAGTAAAATCCTAATCATTCACTTCAAAATAGCATGCATTCAAAATTTTAACTTATTTATCTAATAGTCTTTTTTTAAATCTGGTTATACCTTTGTAATCAGCGTTAAAATCTGCATAAACTGGCATTTTAAATATATATATATAAATTTGAAAATAAACAGTATTTAATTAATTAATAGGTTAATTTTAAATTAACTCTAAGTTAATTTTTAATGAAATTTGAAAAATTAAAATAATATATGCAAATTTAAATGCTAATTATGATGGTAAAATAGGATTTTCAAAACATGTAAAATTAAAATACTTCTGATTTTTGTAAGATTTGAAAGACTGTAGTACGGATTTTGCAGGGTAACAATCTTGTCTAAGCTATTAAGAAAACTGGTTTTCATGCCGAGTTTGAAATAAAACTGGGCACACACACACACACACACACACACACACACACAAACAATTAAAACATGTGCTAGAAAATCAATGGCCATTGTCATCATCATTGCTGTTAGTGTTTCCAAACCAAAATTTCTAGATTCCAATTTTTTTCCACAATGGGTTATATTTAAACTAGTTTTGATCAAAACTGTTAGGACCATTTTGAAATATTTAAGTTTTTGATTTTTTTCCAAAAGCAACTAAATTGTTCGAACTAAATTGAAGTACTAAAGTTTTTGCTTGGGACACATAGCACATGCATGCTCAAATCCAGGTTAATATTAATCGATTTATTTTATATGGCATTATATTTTGTCCCAAAATTCCAGTTCTGCAACTAATGCAAAATATCAGAAATAATTATTTCAATACTTTTTTTTACTTTTCCTGATTTGTAAACTACAACTTAGCCTTCTTTTTATATTCTTCTTCTTTTATTCTTTATATTCCACATAGGACAAACGGGACGAAAATTTAGAACTAGGTTTAAAGAACATGTAAGATCATTCAAAAACGGCAAAAATGATTCAAATTATGCGTCACATTTAATAAAAGAGGGACACATACCTCGAGAAATAGAAAACTCCATGAAAGTACTACATATGGCAGAAAAAGGAAGACGTATGAACATTTTAGAGAATTTGGAAATTTTTAAATCTAAATTAAAGGGTGAAAACATAATAAATGAACAGATATCATCGCAAGAAGATATTACGTTTAAAATCTAAAAATTTTCACAAATTAACAGGAGGGACAACCGTTGAAGAGAAAGTTTGAAAGGAGCCAATCAGAAGCGAGTGAAAACGTATGATTTTGAAGAGCCAATCAGAAGTGAGCATGTCAGGTTCTCGCTAATGTATACTAACATGTATACATTAGTATACATGTTGAATAGAGTAGGGGTACGAGGTGGAGATAGAAAATTATAAATAGGACGGGCCATGATATCGGTGACCAGTATAGATATAGTTTTTGAAGATGGGGGTTCTCCAAAACGTGTCAACAAAAGTAGAATTGATGAAGCTAGGGAAGACAGATCATTATACTCAACATAGTTACAACTTAGCCTACTTATAATTGTAAATTTATATACACGGACTTGGGTTATGAGTCTATATACATGATTAAAATTTGAACAAAAACTGTCAAGCTGATTCTGGAAAATCATGTCTGATAGGTGATTATATATTACGTAAGTTTCAACAAATTCTTACTAATATTATCAAAATTATTTTTACCATTTTTTTGAGAGAAATATATATATATATATATATATATATATACATATACACAACTTGTATTTCTATTGTTTATGGCAGTTAAAGTTAATTTAAGACAGCATAGCTAATGTTAAACTACTTTCGGTGAAGGCATATCCAATTTTTGACTCGATTAAAATACTTTTTTATAGAGTAGCCAGAGAGTAAAAAGCTAATTAGCTGAATGAGTTGAACAAAATATCTAATTGGATAAGACAAACAAGACAAAGGTTATCAGTTTTTTGTAAGCAGTTGTCTAGAGAATAAAGTAAGTGACTACATAATTATTTTTATCTTTCTGTAGGCCAACATTCTTACAAAATATTAATGCAACTTGATACAAGTTCAATAATTTATTTTAAAGTAGATATTTTGAATTACACCTAACTGATGTAACAATAGTTAAAGCTTACAGGTTTCTAGAAAATATTTTAAAAGTGCCTTTCACACAGCTAAGGCATATAATGTGTGTATATATTTAACTATATGCCCGGCGAAATATAAAATATATAGCACTCGTGTATCCTTGTCATCTTTGTTGTCTAAGCAAGAACTGCCACTGCTGCCAAAGCTCTTGGAATGTACCTTAATGTGGGTATCTAGGGGTTCTATTTGTTTTGGATTAGAAAATTCATTGATTTAGGTCCTTAAGCTATGCCTTGTTTAATCTGTCACTGTCCATGTGATCCCCGATAAATTCCCTGCCATCATAACAAGGCAGCCTAAATTAATCAAACCTTTTATCTTGCACACTTTACATGTTATATGGTAAAATTTGCGTTAAGTATCACTTTTAATTTTGTGAAATTTTCAAAAAATGCATGCATTGATAATACCTAATTGAAGTTAAGCTAAATTGTTGGTAGGTATTCAATGACATTTGAAAAATTTAAATTCTTGAACAAATATTTTTGACGCTGTTTCCTATTAGAAAATCAATTTGTACAATTATGAACACTACATTGCTGGCAAATATTGTATATTTTGTGATGCACATTTCATGGTCCGGTGGTTCTAATCATGATGGCTGCTACAATATTTTCCAATGAAAATTCATTAATAATATTGCTTTTGACACAACCTGTTTTCGATTGTACTGTTTTATCCTGTAAGTCACTTCAGTCATTGGCATAGGGAGGACAACAGTTTGTAGTGCTTAAGATTAAGATTTATTTACTAGAGGAAGGGGTAGTTCAAACCCAGACAACCCCAGTTGCGATCGACTGACCTATTGTGCAACTTACCTCTTAAAATACCTAGTTCAGCAGATTGGTGCCACTAATAAGTTCCAACAACCCACTGACTAGCTCACTCTGTTGAAGATCTCCAGGGTCTTGGAAACCAAAAACCTCTAGCCTCCTTTTAGCAAGAGCCTCACAATCATAAATTATGTGACCTGCAGTTTCCTCCTCCTTCCTGCACAATCTACACACCGTTTCTCCATGGTATCCTGTTCATGTGCACCCTCAGAACAGTGCCCTGTTATGAACGCCCTGATCCTCCTGAGTTGTGCTCTGCCGAGGACATCTGCTGCCCCTTTGATTCCTTTGTAGCGCTTTTCAATTCACTTCCGTAGTTAAAAATGTTGTTTGACGCAGAGTTACATTCTCAAAACCCAAAAACTTTGCTGTAAAACTTAAAATTGCTGCAATAACTTTTGTAATACTGTCAAACGCAGAAGTGGTTTTGAATCACTTATCATCCCAAACTCTGTTTTGCACACGCTCTAGCCCTAATATGCATACACAGTAGTCATGAGTCATGCCTTTTTTGTGTTGGCTTATTTTGTGGACATAAAGAAACTAAACAGTTTATTTGTAATACAGCAGTTGGCTATACAGTTATGAATGATTTGAAATCTCACAATTTCGTGTCGCCACTTCAAGGTACATGTGCACTCATGTGCACCTTGCTTCTCGCTAAAATTTTCCTTTGCCAGAAAAAAATGTTGAATTCATTGATAGCTTAACCATTTATCTCAGAGTCATGCAACTAACATCACACGAGATTTTGTTTAAATTATAGCTACAATTAATTATTGCATCATAACCGACAAGAGATTAATTATTTTCAAGTATGTTATCGATGTTTTTCCGAGACAGCAAAATTAAATTAAAGTTTGATTGTAAACAGTAACTTATTTCAGATAAAGAAATCCAGATAAACGAGGCATTGGTATAAACAATGTTTCGGATTTCTAAATATGTCCCCTACATTGGACGCTTTTTATCAAGTCTGCAATGTTGTTTTGAATATTAAGCGAGTGTGTGTAATGCTAACGTAGGCCTAATCAACTATAATTTTTAAAAAACATACGACATTGAATAACACCATAAACATATGAACGAACGTTTCTATAAACGAGAATCTAACTACACAAAATTTGATTTTAATAACAGCTTGAAAAAGTTCTTTATTCAGCAAAATCTACTCACTCGTTCCAAAACAGTGGCAGCTTTTATAACTTAGACTTCTTTCATAATTTAATTTTACCACTGTAATTTTTCAGCGTTGAAATTTTCAAAAATACGAGAATAATCGCGGCACGCAGCTGTCTCGCTGACGTGATAGAACCGAATTTACAAAAGCAATTGTTTCATCTTAGTTTCTTTTAAAATTCTGATTTCACAATTAAACAACAAAAACAACATTAAACATTGCATAAACAACATTCAAATCTGCATTTAATAGCATTTTAAACTTTCAAATTGCACTGAAAATACGAAATGAACCCGTTTTTTTTTTTTTTTTTTTTTTGTTAACGTCCGACTATTGTGCACACTTGGGCTCATGCAGACGATGGGATGATTTATAGCGAATGAAAATGCCAAGCCCTGGCCGGGAATCGAACCCGGGTCCTCTGGGTGACAGCCTAGTACGCTATCCACTATCCACTAGACCACCGAGGCGGCTCGAAATGAACCCGGACAGCCGTCAAATTTAATTTATTAATTTCAACATATATATATATATATATATATATATATATATATATATATATATATATATGTGTGTGTGTGTGTGTGTGTGTGTATACATATATCGATTATATATACGTTCGATACTAGATTAAAAAATATAAACATTTTAACGACCTTACAAAAAGTGATCGATAGGTCAAAACCGGTGCTCATTACAAGATCCTGGGTCTGAATGTTACCATGATGGCCCCTCCCATAGCCCATTTGCCAGTAGAAATTCACTAATAATTCTGACCTCCGCGAATGAACATGGTAGCCTATAATCCTGTGTTTGTTCTGACAGCGTGAGTTGGCGTTCGAACTTGGGGGGGGGGGTAGTCACACACACCATGGTGCAGTTTGTAATTAAACTATTTTATTAGTGTTGGACTATGTGTGGGATAATTTTTGTTCACCCTAGAAGTATGTAAACAAATCTCACAGACTGTTATTGCTTCAAGGTAGGCCTACATTTGAAAATAAACCGTTACGTGTATATTGTTATTGTTTTGTTCAAAATTATAAATTCGAATTTAAAAATTAATTGATAATATATTGAAAGTTATTTTTAATGTATTAAACTGTCCATTTAATCAGTTCGTTTTTAGTTCTTGCAATACGGGATTAAGAAATTAATTTACACACGTCTTAAGCCCCAAATTAAAACTCCTCTCATTAGTTAATTGCTCCATACTCTGACAGGTGTATTACTATATTACTTCAATAGTTGTTGCAGAAAGTAGTGAAGCTTCTTTCTGGTAATGTTGACCTAAGCCATTAGTTAACTAGTAAATATATTCACCTCTTCGGGGAGTTTACTTGGACCTGCTCCGAAATTGATGACTTTTTTGGCTGCCATTGCTGCTGTTTGAGGTCGACACTACCGTTAGTTATCACTGCTTGCAAGACGCAAGCAAGACTAAGCCTGAATCAGAAATTCAGATAACTTGAGACGGTCTCCCCACTCCACCACGAGGCGAATAAAAACAGACAAAACATTTTATCGTTGCGATGTTCAGTAACGTGATCACGGCAAACGGAAGTTGTTTTTTTCCTTTTCTATGCAATATTTCATCTATGACCGTATTATGTCTGAATCAACCTTTAGTTATATATAATAACATAATTACTTTATATCGTCACTGTTGTTTTATATCGTGTAGCTATACAGCTGGACTTGAGATGCAATTTTCTACCAGGCCTCTTCAAGGCCAACAACAACCAACAGGTTGTGTGAATAATTACTAACAGCTGATTTGATAAACTCGGATCTGTTTCAGCTGATCTGTCTTACCGGAAGTGGGTCTGCATGAAATATGCATTACTTTTGAATTTTAAAGTAGTTTCGTAAGCAATCATACAACAATGTCGAGAATAATTCAGTAAAATGTTGGTGTTTAATTTGACCAAATGCAATTTTATTTTACGGATTTATGTGTTACAACAATTATGAAGAGCCTTTTTTAAATTTTATTTAATTTTTTAATTTTTTTTTTTTTAGGTATTTACCAATAGTAAATACTATGTTATTTTCATGCTACGTTATGTCATGCCTGAGTGATTAATGCACTTATGTTATTACTTATTATATGTGTTCCCCGCATGGGGGTGCAGACTTTCTGTACCTACTGAGAGTATTTATACGTCCCTCGCGGTACCCGAGTCTAACACACACTTACGACTTTATTTTATTATTTTTTTTTTTTAACGTCCGACTGTTGAGCACATTTGGGCTAATGCAGACGATAGGATGATTTATATCGTATGAAAATGCCAAGCCCTGGCCGGGAATCGAACCCGGTTTCTCGGGATGAAAGCCCAGTACGCTATCAACTAGGCCACCGAGGCGGCTACTTACGACTTTAACACTTTACACTCACACTTTCATTTAGGGAGGTGATTATAGCCTCAATGTGCTTTTCGCCTTAAAAAAAAGAAAAAATATTTGTTTTTATTACCAAACAGTACAGTCTGATATCGATGATCAGAATCGAGGCCCATGTTCAGAAGTATACAATAATTTCATCTTACTTTGAAAGTCAAGATCGGAACAAAACTGCATTAAATACTAATATAGGCCTACTAACATACGTTGAGTTTATTAAATAGATTATATAAACAAATACTATAAACAAGTAAAGTAAGTATTATAAATAAATAATAACAAACTGAAATAAAAAAGTCACATTTTACAACTTATAATTTTATAATAGTATTGCGTTTAAAAAGCCAACCGTAGCGTGGCAATGGGAACGCCTTCAACTAGTGAAATAGGCACACATAGGAACACATTAGTAGTGCCTTCAATTTCTGGACACAAACCTTTTGGAAGGATTACACGAATTTGTGATGGGCTACAACAGACAATATACCGTCTGCAGCTAGGATTTACCCGAATTGTAAATGTTTTTTTTTTTAAAATTTTCCACACGAACTTAAGATATGCTCCTTCATACACGGCCAAAATATAATTGACCTAAAATCAAAGATTTTTTTCAGTAGTTTCCCGAAACCAAATTTTGTTTTAACCATACATTTTGTTTTGGACTACATTTGAGCAAAATATCTTTAAAACCGTTAGGTCAAATTTTGAGAAGCGTTCAGTGAAAGTACAACCACAGGCCAGACTGAAAAATTGCTGTTCTTCCGGTTATAACAGACTTTAGGGAAAGGCTTTTGGCTCAGTGAAAAGCTCGGTTTGAGAGGTTGTGGGAGCTATAAAACCCTTGTTTATGCTATAATAGTAAAGTGACCTTTGGTACTGTTTACTGTACCACTCCTCAGGTTACATAGGAGTGGCAGTGTGTTTTGGTGATAGGGTTATTTTCTAACCCGTTACATGCTGTATCCATCAAAGCTGTGGAAGTTTAGTTAGGTATCTAAAACATTAGAAAGTTTGTTGTGCTTGTTCCCTTGTCACAGTAGGCTAGTAATAAATTTTGGATGTCATTATTCAGCGGTGAAGATTCCGAGTTAGAAAACCAGGGGATTAATCTTATTATAACAAGAATAAAAAATAGCCAACATTTAATGAACCAATACACAAAGTCAACACTTTTATAAACTTTTTAACAAAAATATTGTTCTTCGGTAAAAAAAACTTCCAAGAAAACTTATTGTTTGCATGTTTAAAACGAGGATTGCAACACTAAATTAATAAAACAGCTTCCTTATTAAAAAAAAATCATCTACAAATATTTTTCTTCTCCGAAAATCTGATTTTAGACTCTTGTCAGTATTCTCAGCTAATTTCCAATAAAACGTGTTCTATTGAAGCGTTATGCTAAACCTAAACATGGTAAAATATGCACATACAAAGAACTCTACAACACGTTTTTAAGGGGGAAATTTTTTAATTAACACGTTTTTATTAATTTGTTCAAACGAGTAACAAAATGCAGAAACTGTGGTTTCGAACTCACGAGCTTGAGGTGCGCAGTTGAGAAACGCAGCAGACTGCACTTGAACCACTGAGTCCTTCAACAACTTAGAAAATATACTTATTCAGGAAAATTCGTTTAACTATTTTGAAATAGTGGCCAAAATCTTTAAAAAAAACTTTTTCCTTACATTTTTTTTTTTTTTTTTTTTAAAAAGCTGACTTCGCCTTTGTAATCAACTTTTCATAAAATGCATTTCAATTTTAAACTTTTTCAAAGTTTAGTTTTTTTTAGAAAATATAGAAATAAAGAAGAAGCCTTTTCAACGCTTATATATCATTTTCGCATTTCAATATAATTTGAAGATCTTAAATATTCATTTATTTAATATTATCGCTGATTTAGACTACAACAGTGAATATTTGATTTTTTTTTTTGAAGATTTTTATTACTGAAATCGATCTTTGTGCTAAGTTTGATTTGTTTATTTAAATGTTAATGTAATCAATGATAAATTCATTCAAGAGCAAGAGGTGCTCCCTCGATTAATAATATCTGCATAAGGCTTATGTAATGTTTAATGCAGCTGTGAATTATCGTGTGTATACCAAAATGAATAATATTTATACAGTAATACAATATAAAAATACTGTCACATACAAGGGAATACAGTACAGTACCGTATTATGCTACTCATACATATATAATTTTTTCATCTGTGGTCAATCTAAGATCTCTAATCTGATGATACGCAGAGCCAGATCAGACGCAACAGATCAAACTAACGACTAACGCAGTAGTTCAATTTAGCTAAAGAAATACTACTACATTTAAAACAGTTGTTTTCTATTTCTGCTATTCGAAAAACTAAATTCAACTTAAGAAACAGTAGATAATTGCTAATTTGGGTAAAATTGACATTTTATCACATATTAATCAGATTATTTAAAATAGACTAAAGGCAGAAATCGTTTAATTTTTTTAAAGGTTTTTCTCGGTCATAAGCAAAACAAGTAATGTTTTATCTTAAAAGTGAATGAATATAAAAAATGTGATTGACGTTAAAAACCCATTATTTGCATTACTTGTCAAGCAGTCAATATAAGATATTGACATTCTGGCTTTGATATTACATTTTAAAAGGTATAAGTTGTTATATGTTATGGCCTAGTTTTACTACAGGCTAATATTAGTAATGTGCTCTGTATATCTACTGTAGTGTCTGTTGTAAAAAAATTAGGTTATGTTTACCTGTTGACTGCACTTACCATACGATAATAATATACCTTCATGCTTGAGAGTTAAATTTGCACCTGTTGTAAAATTTGGGGAACTAAGTCCAGGACAGTGTGACCTAGTGGGCGCTACGTTTGAGAATATGTTGTTACACAGCTAAGTTAACCATTTGGTTGATTACATTGTTATTAGTATAGAACAACGTAACCAATCATATTTTTTGTAATTTTTTTCCTAAAAATACAATTTTTTCTGAGGATAGACAAGATAATTTACAATGTTTATTCACTTGTCATCAACAACATACCATAACATTGTAAGGTATGCTATTCATTTTTGCTTACTAACAGTATAGCCTACTAGCATGTTTGAAGAGTTGGAACAACAAAATAAGGAGCCAAAAGAGATAAGAAGGGAATCACATCTCTTTTTGTCCTTTTTTTGTTCCAGAGTAACACACACCTTTAAATGATTTGGAGGAGTTTGGCAAATGGCGAGAAGTGGAAAATAACAAATTTTTAGCCCATACACTAAAAAAAAAAAATTTAATTTTGATAAAACTATACTTTTGGGTTTAAAAGGGGGAGTACTTTTAAGGAGACAAGCATGTGTAAAATTGTTAGTATTATAATAAAGGTTTTATAAGTAAAGTTTGGTCTTTGTATGTGTGTGTATATATATATATATATATATATATATATATATATATATATATGTGTGTGTGTGTGTGTGTGTGTGTGTGTATGTATATACATTTTTACAAACCAGCTATAATCTGTACTTTGAGCCATAAATGAGATACTCTTTGATTTCAAAACAGATCAGTTACTGGTGACAAGTAAGCAACCAACCATTTTTATAAGTAATAAGTAAAGGTAAGCATGAGGAAGATCATCATGTTAATAGCCTGCCTATTGAAGATCATCAGATTAAGTGAGGCAGTTATATGATTTTGTAATAATAATTAATAATATCTTAGGCTACAATGAAAATAAAATGTTTGTGAAACATTTAAATGGTTTTTAACTAGTACACCTACAATAAACATCAAATATGTACTCCCCCTAAACAGTTAATTATGTTGAGTATGTAGTCCTTATTTAGTTTATGGTCATTTCTATTGTGTAAAACTTATTTTTATTTCCCTTATGAAAACAGTTTCCAAAGGAAAGGAACAACAACAGCTATTGTTATTTTAAAAAAATGTTATTCTTGTTACTCCAACAACAAGGGAAAATGCTTTTCTGTATTCTGTAATATCTATTTTACAATCTAATCACTGAATTGTTTATTAGTAACTGTTTTACGTCCTGGGAAGCTTTTTTTGACAAAACCTGTTAATAAATTAAATTTTCCAGTGTTATACTATAAGTACATCACTCTGTCTAGCATTGTTTTTTTTTTCATTCATTCTTTTTGACTCTTTTTAGAATAAATTTATCATAACAGAGTTGTTCGTTAATAGGTTTTGGAAAATGAATTTATTTGTAAAACTTTTCAAAAAAGATTCGTTAAAGCATTTTGTGTGATTTTATGCAAGCTCTTGTAGTTTGTCCAGTATAGGAAAAAATGGTTATGGTACAAAATTGTTAATGCATGTTTATATATTGCTTGCTTTAAAGTTCAATAGTTTTAAGTCTTGGTTCATTATTGGTCACAGTATTTGTATTGATCAAGTAATGCCTTTTGGATTAATATTTTTTTATAATTTCAGAATCATTTGTATAAACATGGAAAATCTAACACCAGTGAATGAAATTAAACAGGAAATTGATGTTGAAGGCGTAGTACCTCAGATAAAAACAGGTGGTTTTGCGTTTATAAAAGTAGAACAGGATTATGTAGACGATGAAATCAATGAAGATGTACTGAGTGATACAGTGGAAGATGTTGACCAGTTGGAGAGTATTGGAAAAAATAATTGTAATGTAACTCAGAGGAGCAAAATGGAGTTCACTTTTGTGGAGGCTGAAGAGGGATTAGGGGACGATTGGTAAGCTTATTTAACTTATACTAAACACAATTAACAATGTATATGCAAATTAAGCACAGAGAGTGAGCAAATACAGAAATGTTTTTTATGAACTTGAAATTTCTTTAAATAAGAGTTTATTTTTAATTTAAACTAAATGAAGCAAATAAGACTACTAGCATTGTGCAAAACATTTATTTTAAGGTTCTTCAGATCTTTTGAGTTTAAACAGAGATCTGCCTTATGTATAATAGGATTTAAAAAATAATTTCTTTTATTCCCTTAATATAATCAAAAATATTAATTTTTATCTTTGAAACAAACAAATTGACTTATTCTGATAAAATTTTATTTATTGTCCATGTCCAGTATTTTGACATTTGGAGTAAAGTAAAAAATTTAATCACAAATATTTTTCAGAATTCTAATTTTTAAGTACAGTAAAGCCTTGTTTAACTGAACTCGTCAACTGAAACCTGGGTTATCCAAAACATCCAGAATCGCAAATCCCTTAAAAAATTATAGGGAAAAATAAAATATATTAGAAATATATGGGGTGACATTGTATGGGCTAGCAAAGAAGTAAACACCTGGCCTTGAGTTGACTTCCCTAGCCCATTGGACTCCCCGAGACTAAATATAGCTACACTGCCAGTCTGCATCCCCACCTCACAACAGTAACATCCGCATTAGCTAGTGACTACTAGCTATCAATACATACAGAAGTGCGGATCATGTTTGGTTTTAGATTATGTTCATATTTGTTGAATAATACAGCGAATCAGTACTGGCCAACTTGTAATGAAAAGATGGCAGGACATTGCCGCTCAAAAATGTTCTGAGAGATGAAAAAAACTGTATTTTTTTAATGAATAATTAATACCTATTTATATTAAGTTCAGTATATACTTTATTAGTGTAAGCCTAAAAATGTAATTTTTAACTTTAATAAAGAACATAAGCAAGAACAAGAAGCAACGATTCCAAGGCAAAGTCAAATCCAAGCGAACGATCCAAATCTCTGACGAAGAAATAAAAGCAAGATCACAACGAATGAAGCAATACTGGGCTACGAGGAAGGCACAGAAGATTAAAAAGTGATTGATTTTGTGTACCCCAAAGTTGGATGAAACAAATAAAGAGAGAAAGAACATAAGTCATATATAGATAAAAAGAGGTTGGAATCAGTTGACCTTCAACATTTTTTAGAATCAATTAGATAGTAAAAAAGAATTACATAAAATGCTTAAACAAAAAATTTTGCATTTTTTTATTTGAGATAACAGAAGTTTTACTGTATTCTTGACAAAAAACCTCTTAGACAGTTCTCAAAATTGACTAACAATTTTGATTAAATTTATCTAAAATGCTGGTCACGTTTTTCCAAAAAAACTCATAAGGTTTTAGTCAATGAAAATGAAGATTAATATCTCAACTCTGTGCAGTAAGTTTACAGTTACAGTTTGTGTTTCGAAGTGCTAACCAACCACAGCTTTTTTTAATAAAGAGGTCGGGGAAAGTTCTCATAAGCCTCTTGTGAGGTATAACTTCACTCTCAAACAAAAATGTTTGTTTACAGTATTTCATATTTGGTGTAATGTCTTTATTTTTTAATGTTTATATACTTTACTGAAATTCAATCTCTACAGTTTTTTTACGTAAACCTTGTCAGTCTGAATTCTGAGGTTTGTACTGTGGCACGTGTTTTTTTGAGGGTGTGGTGTGGTTAGCTTCTTCTCACAGCTCTATTATCTCTTATATATACATTACACTAATTTGTACCAGCCCTTCAGTGTTTGTTCCTCTTTTCACCATTACAACCTAATACTTACTGCGTAGCCGCCTCGGTAGCATAGTTGATAGCATGCTGGGCTTTCATCCCGAGGACCCGGTTTCGATTCCCGGCCAGGGCTTGACATTTTCGTAAGCTATAAATCATCCCATCGTCTGCATTAGCCCAAGTATGCAAAATAGTCGGACGTTAAACACAAAAAAAAAATGCAAGTATAAAATATATAAGCATTCATAGTGTTTTAATATTATTTTTGCTGTGTGATGAACTGCTCAGAAAGTATAATATAAATGAAAATTATTCTTAGATACAGTCAAAACGTAGTTGTAACAGCCTTAGATGTAGAATTATATTTTCATAAGTTTGGCGAAACACCTACCTTTAATGTAACCCCCTTCCCTGTGGTCTTAGTGACATATTAGCTACTCAGGAACAGTGTCAAACATTTCTTACATACATTTTTACTCTAAATTTAGAGTTCACAAGGACCTTTTGTGTTTGAGTTAATGACGACTTAGGACTGCATGTAGTGTTATTGTGAATCACACAGTTCTCACTGGCATGCATTGACTATCTATCGCAGACGGTAACTTATGCAGTGCAATATAAGATAAATAAACACATATGGAATTCTGTTATTAAGCATAAACATAGTAATAAAAATAATATATTTCTTTTTATTTCTAATTTTTTTAAATTAATTTTAATAACATCACTCGGATTATATATCATTTTTTTCATTTTTTTAATCTCTTGTGATTTTATATTTTTTTTCCAGCGAAAAAATGATATTATAACTAAGCTTCTTTGTGTATTTTCTATATCCAGGAACATTAAGTAGATAATTATTTATCAGTTAGTAATCTGTATGATGATACAAAACACATCTTTAAATTTTATATATTAGCATTGTATTATGTCATGTTTTGGATTCTACAAGAATTTGTATTTGTTTGATTCTAGGCTTAAAGATGCAGACAATGGAACTGACCCTCTGGCTCTATATCCTACTGTTGAGATTGTAAGTTGATCTACATACCAGCTTTTCTTAAATTAAGTAGTTCTTATTCTATTTATGTTTAACTACCACTTAAGGCACCTTCAAAGTTTTTTAACCTCAGAAACATTTTTCCGTAATGTAACGAATAATTTTTACCAACATGTTTTTTGAGAGATTTTAATACATTCCTGGTGTTTCTAAATGAAATGAATAGAATAATGCTTTCATATTACAGAAAGTTGAGGCAGACTGTAACAAAGACGGTGACACTGTTACAGGAGGCATCCCTCCCAGATCTTTGCAGAACATTGGTGAGTTGCAATTTGTTTTATATGATTGAATCCTGACTCTCAGCTTTCCCTTTGTTTGATAACCAAAACGTATAATGCGTTCACAAACAGTCGTTAGAGCCGGTCAGTGGCGTCTGTCGAAAAGCATTATAACCATGCATCGTCTAAAGATTTACAAATTCTATTAAATTATTTTAATTTTTCATTCATATGAATCACAATTGTTGGGTTATAACTCAGTGGTTATAGTGGGTTAAAAATACTAAGTTAATTGATTTTGTTCTCTTCAACTTTTACACTTGGCCTATCTAACTTCTTTAACTTGATCTTGTCGTGTCGCTGAAGTTTATGTTCCATTACTTTTGTCTTCAGGTCTCGATGTAAATCATCATTTCTAATATACCACGGTGCATGCAGTACATGCTACAGTACTGCCCTTTATTTTGGTCTGAATAAAGTTTACATTTGATTTCATTGTACATCCTTAGAGCTGGATGCCATACGTCCACAAGTTTTAAAATTTACCAATATAAGTACAGTTTATTATTTGTATTGATGCTCAGAACCCCTTCCTAAGAGCCAATACATATTTCTAAATTTGATATTGAAGTCATCTTTCTGTTTTACATGCACTTTTAATTTAAGCTTAGTATATAAGATCATACTTAAATATTTATTGTATTTGCATAGGACATTTGCTTCGAGTTGATTTCTATAAGCATTTTATCTATGGTCCGATTGCTATGTGTGGACTTTCACTCACTAAATTAGTTTGTTTGAATGTATTCATATTAATGATGTCCTGTTTAATGATTAAACAGGCAAAGAAAGTGATATTTTTATTGTAAAGTGTATAAGTAGTAGTTAAAAGAACAGTAGACCTTGTAGTACAGAGCGCTCCACGATAGTATTCTGTCAATTTAACCAGTAACTGTTTTGTTTATGAAAAAGTTACGCTACCAACTTTATTGGAATTTTTTTGCTCTTTCTCCATTGTGCTGCTCAGCCATTATTTCAGGAAATTCCACCATCTACACTCGCATCATCAAGTCAGAGGCTGCCATCTTAAAACGGATGTGAATGGGAAAAAATCTTGCACATACATCATGTGGCTTAATACAAGATACCTTTGTACAAAATTTCAAAACAGATGATCAGTGCATTTGGCCAAAACGGCACACTCATTATTGTTTAATCAGATGCCGTCATCTTGAAACAGAGATGTATGGGAAAAATCTTAAACATACATTGTACAAGCATTATACAATGCTTCATACCAGATTTCAAAAACACATATAGTATAATGTTTATATATATATATATATATATATATATATATATATATATATATATATATATATATATATATATATATATATATATATATATGTATATGTATATATATATATATATATATATATATATGTGTGTGTGTGTGTGTGTGTGTGTGTGTGTGTGTGTGAGTGTGTCGTTTGAACTATATAGAACGCACCTTTGTGCCAATTTTAAGCTAATTGGTCAATGTTTTTGGCCGAAACTATAACAGATAAACAAACACACAAACCAAATGACAAATAGTCAAGTTGAAACAGAGTTCCATTTAGTCTTTTATTTTTATCAGCAAATTTCCATTGGACAATGAATATTTGCAACCATCATCATGGTAAGACCTAGACCTGAATGCTTATCCTAACCTCTTGAGTAATTTTTGAAGGTCATTACAAATTTTGCTTTGTTGAAAGTTTGGTCCGATTTGATTCTAACTTGGCACCCCAGTTCAGAGTTAGTTACCCAGAAAAATTTGCTGAACAGTTTGACAATGGCAGCCCCTTCAAATTCTAAAAAACCTTATACATTTTTGAAATCTAATTTCATGATTCTAATCACTATTTGTATAAATTAGTATTTTATATTTATAAAATCCGTTGTGGGGTCCGAGCTTATTTTTGTAGTTTTAGTAAAGTTAAACATGCTAATTTAAACAAATTTAATTGAAATTTAGCTCAAAATCAATTTCAGTAATAGCTTATGAGTAGAGATACTCAGTATAATGTGTTAATTTTAAAATGGCTACGATTCCAAATCTTAAAAAAATTTATAACAGATTTAATATTTTTTTGAAAATCTGACTTTACCATCATAATAAGCATTAAAATCTGTTTAAATTATTATTTTAAAATGTCAGAATCAACTGAAAATATGAAAATTTATTCTGTTGGTGTAAGGGTTCATTTTTGTATTTTCACTGTAATTTGAAAATATAAAATACTAATGATATGCACATTGTTTAAATGCTAACTTTGATGTAGTAAAGATATAAATTATCTGCACGTGTGTGCATGTACACGTATGTTCATTATGTGAACAAATTATTAAAAGAAGAAAAAATATTGTTATAGCGCTACTAAAAGTACAATAAGCTCTTTTCTGGAGTAATATGATTCAAAGGTGGGCGCAATAATGTAGGCTATAATCTGAAGTCACATTGTAGTAGTTTATACTGTATTAGCTGAGTATCGTGATTTTGTAGTGTTTTTGAATTAAAAGAAAGTTTGTTGTTTTTTTTTTATACGTGTTAAACATGAAAGCCTGCGTTTTTTTTTCAATCACACTTTATATACTGTACATAACCCCGCAGGGAATGCAGACTAGCTGCATCTATTGAGAGGATTTAGACCTCGCTCGCAGTACCCGAGTCTAACACACACTTACACTTACAATACTACACTTACGACTTTAACACTTTACACTCACACTTACATTTAGGTAGGCGATAATAGCCTAAATATACTTTTTGCCTTAAAATAACAACAAAAAATACTGTACATAAAGATAAAACATATTGTAGAAAATTTAATTTGATTAACAATTTTTCATCAAAACTTAAATTGAAGCAATGGTTTTTTTTGGTGTTTAACGTCCGACTATTGTGTACACTTGGGCTAATGCAGACGGTGGGATGATTTATAGCGTATGCAAATGCCAAGCCCTGGACGGGAATCGAACCCGGGTCCTCGGGGTGAAAGCCTAGTACGCTATCCACTAGACCACCGAGGTGGCTTTATTTTAAAGTAAGCGCATATTGGCTTACATAAATGGTTAACAAGCTGGTATAGTTATAAAAACGAGACAGTTCGTAAGCATTTCATTATTCAGATGAAATTTTGGGATTAATACAATAAAAACTACTTCAGTTTTGTTAATTTATATGAAATCAACTCAAGGGAACAATTTGATTATGTGGTTCATGGGTATTCTACACGTGTGAGCGGTTAAACGTTTCAGAAATCCAAATGTACGGATTTTCCGCTTCATACTGTAAATTAGAATACATTACATTTTTGCAAAGTTGTTTTCCTCATTATAATGTATTCAACTAACCTTTATATTTTTTGCTATTGTTCATAAAGTTCATTAAAAACATCATTTTAGCCAAAACAAAAGAACTTAGTTCTAGAAAGTAATTCAAACCTTATAGTTTAATAAAAATTATTTTTAATTGAACTTTTATTTTTCCCAAATATTTAATAATGCATTGATATTATAAATTCACTTCCACTAAATAAAAATACCAAGAATGCACCATTTAAGATACTCTTAAGTTATTTATTTAAACGAGTAAAGTAAATTCTTGCGATTAACTCTTACATGTGCGTAGGAAGGATGTGTGTATACATGTCGATTCTTAATTGTTATTCCATAGGCTATAGGTCAAAATACAGTAAAAAAATTTCAAAGAGTTATTAGTGCATGTAGTGATAATTTGTCAAATGAAATATGACTTACTTCTGGAAATGTTAAGTGCTACTGAATGATGGCTTCAGTGTCTGCAGACTTCCTTCCTCTGCCAGTTTACCTCGTCATGCTCTCACCTTACACACTAATAATTCTGCCATGCAGTAGTCAAACAGTAACAAGCGAGAAAACAGATGTATTTACTCTCGAGCCCAACCTGATTGTAAGGTATCATTGTGTGAACGTTGTTGTTGTTGTTGTTTCCTATGGCTAGCCCGGACTCCAGTCCATCAGCCTCCTTGCCTCCCAATACAGCCGAGCGAAGCTCTTCTGCCATCTCGAATCAGCATTCAATCCAGGGCATGTCAGCAGGTGTTCCTTGTTCATGTTTGAGTTCGTCTCTTGGCACAGAGGGCACATTTCAGAGGAGTAGATTCCAATGTGCTTCAAGTGGGCGGCGAGGCAGTCATAACCCGTGTCAAGACGGAACTGTGCCACTGATTGTCTCCTTGGTTTTTCTTTCAGTCCGTCCCATTCCTTGTCTATATTTGCCTTTTGCTATGCTCTTCATTTTTACCATCTGATGTTTCTTCATTGTACTTTTGAGCATGGCTTTTGCCTTATTTGGATTGGGCAAATGTTTGTGTTGGGCTAGGAGTGAACCTTTCTTTGCCAGCTCATCTGCAGCCTCATTTCCTGGCACACCTACATGAGAAGGGATCCATTGGAATACTATATTTCTGCCTAATTTTTAAAGCGTTTATAACATTTGATGTATTTCTTTAAGATTGTTGCCCACTGATGATGATAGGGCCTGCACTGCTGCCTTGGAATCTGTCAGTATTACATAGTTTTGGTGTTTATGCAAAGTGGTCAGCAGAAGGAGAAGAGCTTTAGATATGGCCTCCATCTCGGCGTCAAAATTCGACCTGTTTAGCCTAACCGGGTAGTGGAGGGAGAAATGGGGTGTGTACACTCCCGCTCCGGTGCTTCCGTCCTCATACTTGGATCCATCTGTGTAGATTCTCAACCATTGGTCAGAGGGGTATCTTTCTTCTATTGTGGAGATGGCCAGTTATCGGAGAAGTGATGGGGGGGGGGCATTCTCTCTTGTTAACTTCCTCAACCAAAGACAAATTTATTTTCATCTCCAGAAGGTGAATTGGGTTAGTTGGTATGGTATATGGTTCTGTAATGGATATCTGTTTATTACCATTGAGGTATTATGATGTTAAGGAAATGGGATTTTTATGGTTTTTTAATATGTTGCTTCTGGAGGCGGATTTGGTCCATGATGTCCGAGACAGTCCTTGCAGCCCCAGGTATGTAACTGCCGCACGTTGTTTGACTTCTTCTTCTATAGGTTGGTTCTGTGTGTACATCTGCATTGTTGTTATAGGAGTGGTTTTAACGGCTCCACAAATAAGTCTCAGAGCATTGTTTTGGCATCTTTCCAGTTGTCGTAGGGCTGGCTTACCGGCAGTGATCAGTACTTCGCTTCCGTATATTATGACTGGCTTTATGTACGTATTATAGGTTGTGTTCAGTGTATTTTGAGTACTTCCCCACTTTACTCCGGCGAGTCGTTTCAGCAGACTCATTCTTTTATTCACCTTATCTGTGATGTGTCTGGTGTGTTCTTTCCAGCTCAACTTATTATCCATGACTATACCAAGGTATTTTGTTACCTCGCTTTTGGGTAACATGTTGTTGTTGTAAGTAAGGTTGAGTACCGGATTCTGATGTTTCAGTGAGAAGAACTGGTACATCGTTTTGTATTGTTTATTTGCATATGATTGTCTGTTGCCCAGTTTCTCAGTATCTGTAGTGCTCTATTCATTTTATCCTCTAATAACTTTTGCTGGTTGGAGTTGTTCTTTTCCTTTGTCCAAATGATCATGTCATCTGCAAACATGCTGATATTAACACCTTTCAAGCTTTTAATTGTCTTGTGTGAACGTATCGGGGGTTAATAAAAAAATGTCCTATAATGGAAGCTTTGCTATAGTATATACTATCAGCTTATGTAGAAACATAAAGTAAGACTTATAAAATGTTGTTTTCCCAACACTTTCCCTCCTTTGTTATTAGAGTCTCTTTATTTCACTTATACATTACTTACACTCCAAAACACAATAGTGACCAGATTAGAAGTCAAAGTGTCTGCTGGAAGTTATTTTAAAAGTGTAACAAGCTCAGCATTCCTCGATCTTCATTGAGAGAATGCAATGAATAAAATAGTATGCAATTATTAATAATGAAGAATTATGCTGAAGTTGAAGTACTACGATGCTTGTGTGTCTTTTTTGTGTTGAATAAAACAAAAATTGTAAAAGATAATTTTACAGTTATTTAAATTGTTACGAGAGTAAAAACATAAACATTTCAGCTTTTCACTGATCGTAATTTTAAATTAATGATGAAAGCTAGTGTGTACTACCAGAACGTTTTATTGAATGTGATGAAGAAATATAAGGTACAAAGAAAATACAATGGTGTGACTATTTAATGAAAGTGCAATCATAAAAAAAAATATAACCAATGTCAAATCTGAAGTGAGAAGGTTTATTGATGCACCATATCATGTGATATTAAAAAAAGTAAAAAGAAAATATATTTTGAAAAATTTATTAAAATTTAAAAAAATATACTATATTTGCAAAACAAATTACAGTATGTATTGTTCTTAATCTTGGTAAATTTTCCTGAATAATTTTACTACAAAGATCTTGGAAGCACTGATTAACATATGATGTATATCTTTTTAAGTGACCCTATTTTACAGTTGTAGATATGATTTGTACTTCTTCAAAACTTACACAAAACTTAAAATTACACAAGAAATGTTATTTAATGAATGCAGAAGAGTGCTTTCAATGTTACAATGCAGTATAATTGAAACACTAAATTTATTTAATGATAAATTGTTTTCTAACTCCAATATAAGAAGATTTGACAATTACGCTCATCATAGATTGCTGTAACAAAGGAAGCTAGGCTTTAAAATTTGACTCGAAAGGATAACTATCTTAAAAGTAAAGTGCACTGAGTTTAATGCTACATTTTTTATATGTAATTTTAAAAGATTTATGTTTGAAAAACTCTTCTAAGTGATTAAAAGTCTCATGTGAAATAACATAAAAGTTTGTACAGAAAACCATAAAAGTATCATGCGACACTTTTAAAAGGGAAAAACTGATGGTTTAAAAAACTAGTTCTTCTTCTCAATAGGCTTACCATTATTTATGTGTTCTTTTGAAATTTGATTTAGTGTTTATTTATAAAGAAAGCAATGTCTCAAAAGCTTCCAGAAACAAGGTTTGTGAAGAGGGAAGTTATACGTACTGATATGTGGAGTGGAATTTAATTGTTGGTAACACTGTTCAGTTGAATTGAAATTAATAACAATTATGCCACTTAATCAGATATTATTCAGGGATGAAACAGTAAATAGGTTTTGCCAGTTGTAGAGTTCAATTGTTATTGCGCAATAATTTAAATGTAAAGTGGTAAAAAAATTAAATTTTTTTAGGTGTGCCGATATGTGGCAAAATTGAAAATGAATTGTGTGGAAAAGAACAGAAACAAACTGAAAATAATTATAAGAAAACACCAAGATTCATTCATTACATTCGTAGGTCAGAAAGCGATAGGTCTGCTACTACAACTTCAACTTTTAGAAAAAGAAGGAACTATACTGGTGAAAAACCATTCAAGTGTTCACAACCAAACTGTACTTATTCTGCTTGGCATTCATGTTATATTAAGCTTTACCAGCGAGTGCATACCGGTATTGGTAAATTTAAGTGTGACCAGTGCAATTTCTCGGCTTCATATTCCAACCATCTTACGATACACCAGCGTTCACATTCAGGAAAGAGGCCGTTTAAGTGTACAGTTTGTGATTATGCGGGTAAGGCGAAATCAAATCTCAACAATCACATGAGGAGGCACACTGGAGAAAAGCCGTACAAATGTGATGAGTGCGATTACAGTGCTCTGCAGTCTATACATCTTAAACGGTACAAAACTTGCCATTCTGTAATGACACACAAAAACAACGTAAAACCGTGAACTTAGTTTGTATGTGTAAAACCTGTTTATTTAATAATATCACAGAGTATTTTGTCTTGGATCTGAGTAAACACTGAAACATTAAAATTTCCCACTGTTTTCAAATTCTGTATTACAGTTGGGCATATTTAACTTAATGGCAAATAAATGCCTGCATTTATACATGAAGATATACTGGAAGAATGTTTTGTTCTTCATTATTTCATGTAAGATTAAGTAATAACAAAAGAGATGGAATTTTGTAAACATGCACATTTCTGAAACTTGCTTACATGATTTCAATTATTTTATATTTTTCTAATGTTTATTGTAAACATGGATAAAATAAATATGTTGAGATACAATATTTATTTCAAGAAAAGTAAAAATTGAATTTTAATACCTAGGCTACATTTTTTGAATTTTTTTGTACGTACGTTTGAAATGTACGTTTACATAATTTTTTCCCACAAACGGGACATTTTTGGATATGTTGTTATTTGAATTATGAATGCAGACAATGACTTTATACTTTTCTATTTCTTTTAATAATGATTTTATAATTTGTTTTATAAACTGATCTACTTAAAATCGAACATGATTTAAGTTATTAAAATTTTCCCTGACAGCAGTTCCTGGCTACCTGAGTGGATACATTTTACTTCTTCAAGTTCATTATTACAAATAGGGTATCTTTTTGGCATTGAAACAGCCATGTAATGTGTGTAACTTACTTTGCTTTTAGAAATAAAAATTTATTTGGTTCAAAATATTATTTAGGACAACATTTTTGAGTACTTTAATACGAAGGTAAGTCAGGTGTAAATTATCGATGCACGCAAATTGTTGGTTATTTGGTCTGCTTTATTTATGTATGAAGAAAGAAAAAATTTATTATTATTATGAAAAGAAAATCTTATCAGGGAAACATTAACTAATACATTCTTCAAAGTTCAATTCAGGGGAGAACTCTCCACCCCTTTTGAGATTAAAACAGGAGTCCGACAAGGAGATGGAATCTCTCCATTGCTATTTAATTGTACTCTAGAAAAAGTAGTTAGAGAGTGGAACGTGAATACGCATAGTGGAATCAGACTAGGAACTAAGAACAAAGGCATTAAAGGTAAATTGTTTGGCTTTTGCTGATGACATGGCCTTACTGGCTGAGACATTGGAAGAAGCTAAGGAACGGACTCTTGAACTCCAGAAGCAAGCGTTAAAAATGGGACTTAAAATTTCATTTGAAAAGACAAACATACAAAAACCACCAAAAAAACTTCAAGTGAACATGGGGCTTCAAGACTGTTGGGCTGTCTTCTTTCGTGCATCACATCATGTATACATACAGGTTTCTATTATTATAAAACATTTTAAAAAATGCTTTATAATAATCAATGATTTTCCTTAAAAACTTTGAATTCTTTGCGGAGGTGAAATAAATGCCACTTTTTACAGAGTTCTGTGTAGGGACTTACTGTGTAGGGAGTTCATTGTCCTTCTGTCAAGATACCGCACTTTTATTCTCCTCTTCCATTGGTCAAAACGTTTTGTTTATTGGACCCGCTGATATTCCTCTGAAAATGTTGCTTACTTTAATACCAACATTTCAAAATAAAAGTACATCACATCTCTTCTAGTGGTCACAAATACATATGCTGGGAAGTGTATCTATTTTAAATTAAATCTTAACATATCCTAACATGATTATCTAGGTTATTGCAAACTTGCTGTCAGTATTACATATAGATACATTTGAAATTATATGCCACCAAGTTTTGTATATGCTATCATAAATTGTGTTCTTTAAAATGTGTACATGTGTTGGTATTATGAATAGGAACATTTTGTTTTGTGTCCAAAAATGTTTTCAGCAATGCCACGAAACATTTCACGTCATAATCCAAATTAAGTTCGCTGTTGCTTATTTTCGCAGAAGTTTGGGCTGCACTAGGCTATATGTGGAAACACCATTCTTGCAGCACCCGTTATAACTAATTTACTGAGTGTACTAAATTATACAAATTAGTCTGTAGATGACTAAACACTCTTATGGATTTATTGCACATTGTACGTATTTTATAATTAAAAATAATCTGTTTTGCAAGATTCCCCGTGAAATATAAATAATTGTGTTTTATCAAATTTATATTTTACTTCTTATTTTTTAAACAATTTTTATAATAAGAGTGCGTTTGTTACAACAGTTAAACAGTGTTGTTAGTTTATATTCTTGGCCTTGGTATACTGCCGTATGTCAATGGTTATGTGATCAGGACAACCACAACTAGCTCAGCTCAAAGTGGGTAACATTTGAAGATCAAAAAAAGAAAAACAACTGTTTGTTGGGATATAGGCAATTTTTTTAAATTATTCGTTTACCTTTCTTGCTTTTAAGTTCAGTTTTCAAGTGAAATTAAAGTTTAACACCGTACATAAGTGTTAGTTAAGTATGGGAATATGGAAAATATTCGTGCACACAGCTGTCTCGCCGACCTGATTGAATTCCCAAAAGTATTTTTTTTATCTTAACCCTTAATTTGAAATTCTGATTCCATCAATCAGCATTAAAATCTCATATTGTAGTACTTTAAATTTTTAATTTAAATTGAATCCAGACCCATGAAATTGAATTTCTTAATTTCAAAGACTTTTAAAAATTCAGAATGGCAGTTTATTCAGTTGTCAACGCCGACTGTGATGGTGAAACGGTTAAATGAATTTCACGATCAGGTTAACGGACTTGTGTCGTTTGAATCAAGTCTGACTAAAATTGCAAACGTCAGTGTTATTGTTTGCGTTATACTTTGTGCCGGTTAGTATAACTAATGTCATGACAGATCACAGTAAGCTGTAGAGGTGGGCGTTTCTGCTATTTTTACAAAACGTCAACAAACTGTTTGTTGAGGAAAAAAGCTGTTTTTAAAAACAGTTGGAAAAAACAGGTTTAGAAAACTGAAACTCAAAGTTGTATTAGCAGCTAAAACATAAAGCACATTAGTTCAGTTTTCTAAGACTACTTTTCATTCCCATTACCACCATGTCCTTAACTTGTTTTTGGGTATAAAGCATTTAGAAAGGATAAAAATAATCCTTGTAAGTGTAGTAATAATTAAATTACATTCTAAAAACGTAATAATTATGTAAGCCATTTTATATTTACAAAATGCAATGAATTTCTAATAGAAACATTCTTTTTTTATTTAAAAATGTTTGCGTATTTACCAAAATGCAAACTATTTAGAATGTTTTTAGTTGATTAAAAAATATTGATGATTGATAATAAATATAAAAAATATGTTTAAATAAAATTAGGCTCTGTAACTACAAATCGTAACAAAATAGAGATAAACGTTGATATCGACCAAACAGTTCTTACTTCACTACAAGCAACTTTGAAATAAAGGGAAAAATCATAAAAGCAGGTAGAAGAAAAGCAGTTAGCAGGAAAACAGTTTTAGCGCTTGCGGTAACGTTAGAATAATGGGTGTGGTAGTGGGGAAAATCCCCGGTCCTTGTTTAACAAATCATAAAGCAGTCCAAATCCAACTGCTTGTTTCCGTTTGAAAAAGCAGTTTGTTTGTCGTTTATATAAAAGCAGTTTTTTTTAACAGTTTGGTGTTTTTTGCCCCACCACTAGAATAAATGTGTCTTTAGAACTAACAAATCTGTATGTGCCCTGTCTGGGCGGCGCCTTAGTCACATCGATCGTCGAGATCTAACGTGTGCGTGATCTATAAGTCAGAGTCAGAACTGTTTTTGTGGTTACGAGGCTAGGTTAGTACCATGATGACGCACCAATTTAAATTCGCTAATAAAAGATTTTATGGTTCTGGAAAACGAAAGGAAACCCTGACCACCGCTGGCGAAAGTCAGCTACTTGAAGGACTCCAACCAACTGTAGAGACCATAACCTATACTTATACTGCGGATGTAACTTTTATAATTTTAATACCAGGCCGTCAAGGATAATTTGTTTCTTTCCTCAAATTCTATGTTTTGTAAAGAGTGTTTTGAATTCAGTCACTTTGAAAATTGCATATTGCGATTTTTGTATGTTTTCAAAACAAGTACAATACATTTTGACCGCACAATGGTCTTTCTCCGTGTTTCGATAAATCAAAATTTGAGAAGAAAAAATCTGTATGGAATTTTTTTGTACAAAAACTGGTTTAAACTAGGCTCGGGTAGTCGGACACCGGCAGAGAATCAGCAAAGACCGTACAAATACGTGCTTAGCCATTGTAAACGTTCTGTGTTTTAGACCTCCTATTTTCAGTTTAAAAATATGCTATCGGAACCCGCGTATAATACTGCTCACGTTTACAAAGTGAGACGTATCTGTCGCAATCCCTTAACTGTTTTAGCGACAACATGAAATGAAATAATATTGTTTAGATATTGGTTAGATATTTATTTAGTAAACCGTGCTTATTAAATGTAGTAATAGGCAATGCAACAATAGTAATTGAAGCACAAGTAATTCGAAAGTAATTTTTAAAAAAATAAATAATGTTCATTCATTTTTATTAAAACATGTTGCATCTCGAGTTACAAAGTACGTTGTTTTTTTACACACACATTGCATTAGGGCTATATTTTGGATTTTTCAAAGGAACATTTCTTAAATACTTGACCTACAAATAAGGATAACTTTCCTGCAATGTCACGCAGACTTAGGTTAGCCCTTGGAACTGTTTCGGTAAATAGTAGTTGTTATCAGGCTGTTATAACCAGTACAACTTAGAACGGGACGGATTAGAGGCGATCGCCCCTCCCGAGACAAAAGAAATAAAATTAAAAAATGTAGGGCCCATCCCAAACTCAACTTTTGTATGTACGAGGTGTGTTCAGAAAGTAACGAGAATTTTTAAATTTCGCGGGCTTGGAGAGTCCGATTGTCAAACATTGTTTTATTATGTTGGTATACATGCCCTTGAAGTATGATAAAACTTTCAGCTGTTTTATTGTTGACTTTGTCTGTGACAGCCACTAAGGTTAGACGTGTTTTTATGAGCTCGGCGATTTTCGTTTGTTAAAAGAAATGGATCAAAGAATTTGTATTAAATTTTGCGTAAAAAATGGAATAAAGTGTAACATAGTGTGTGAAATGTTAACAAAGGCCTATGTTGAATCTGCTATGAGTAAAGCAAGAGTTTACGAGTGGTATAAGCGTTTCCAAGAAGGCCGTGAAGACGTTGAAGATGACGAACGCCCTGGACGCCCCAGCACATCAACAACCGATGAAAACGTGAAAAAAGTGAAAGAAATGGTTATGAACAATCGTCGAATCACAATTAGAGAGGTCGCTGATGATGTTGGCATATCGACTGGATCATGTCATGACATTGTTTCCAATGTTTTGTGTATGAAACGCGTGGCAGCAAAATTCGTTCCAAAACTGAGTTCTTCGATATTAATGGCATAGTGCATCATTAATTCCTGCCACCAGGTGAAACGGTCAATAAGGAGTACTACCTACAAGTTCAACGCCGTTTGCGTGAAACAATCCGAAAAAAACGGCCGGATCTGTGGAAAAACAATTCATGGCTTTTGCACCACGATAATGCACCAGCTCACACTTCATCGCTTGTTCGTGAATTTTTGGCCAAAAAAAGTACTGTAGCGATGCCCCAGCCTCCATATTCGCTAGACATGGCTCCGTGTGACTTTTTCCTATTTAAAAAAATAAAGAGAACCTTAAAGGGCCGTCGTTTTACAGCCGTAGATGACATTAAAAGCGCATCACTGAAAGAACTAAAGGCTATCTCAAAGATCGAGTTTGAGAAGTGTTTCGAGGATTGGAAGAAGCGCTGGCACTAGTGCATAATCTCCAATGGGGACTATTTTGAAGGCGACAACATCAATAAAGAAGAATAAATAAATAATTTGTTCAAAAAATTAAAATTCTCGTTACTTTCTGAACACATTCGTACATGAAATTTTGTCCGTATGAACATATGTACTTTTGTGCACTTTGTAACGCTAATACTGAGGGGGAGAACAGGGTTAAACAAATAGATTTTCTCCGCAGGGGGTGCAAATTAACTGCATCTATTGAGAGGATTTAGGCGTCCCTCGCGGTACCCGAATCTAACACTCACACTTACATTTAGGGAGGCAATATTATTGTCTCAATGTGCTTTTCGTCTTAAAAAAAAAAAAAAAAATAGGTATTTTATGTTGGTTTTCTCTTTTCTTCCTATGTTAACTGCTACAGCAGAATGATCGTTCCTGACTATTTAAAATTGAAAAAAAAACTCGTGAAGACTAGTGTTAACGTTAAGAGCAACGGGAATACGTGTAGAATTACGTGTAGCAATATTAAAAAGAAGAGAAAGAAGAAAAAACATGTTTTCTTTAGTACAACTTCTGTTTCAAAATGGGTGAAATTGTAAGCTATTACTTAGAATTTAATAAGAACTGTAAAATAGGAATATAAAAAAAAAATTAAGTGATTTTTCCTTCTAAAATTGAGTAAATTTGTACTTATTTTATATCCGTTTTAAGTCTTAAAATAGCTTTTTAAGTGCTAGTTTTTGAAGTTATTATTTCAAAAAATTTCATCCCCAGGGAGGTCCCCCCGAAGTAGGTATTAGGTATTTCCATTTCAAACTGTACAGCGTTTTAACTCTCGCTCCGTTGGCACTGGATCTAGCGGAACGAGTCCTGACTTGTTTATTTCATCTTATCACTAAAGCAGTTGAGCCATTTGATCAAATCACTCACTTTCTTTAAGGAAACTACTGCGCAGTCATTTAACATGTGTAAATTGGTCATCTACCTCCGGGATTTGATCAAATCTCCGTTTTCATTTCCCTGCGACATATCCATTGTGTCAAAAATGTCGTGTTTACACGGTTGTGAGCTCATTAATTGGCCGCTTTTGGTGAAATTTGGTTTACCTTTAGTCTATCTTTGGAACATTTTTTAATATTTCAAAAATCGGATTTTTACCAAATTTTGCTCCGAAGCAATTGGGTACAAGCACCCAAGCAAAACGAATGTCCTCCAATGAACATAAAATTTGAAAATCGGCCTGATTTTTAAAATCATCCGAATTTATTAATACTTCCCCTACGTATCTTAGTTTACCTATTTATGTAATGTACGTATTAAAGCCCATATTACCGCCTCGGTGGCCTAGTTGATAGCGTACTGGGCTTTCACCTCGAGGAGCCGGGTTCGATTCCCGTCCAGGGTTTTGACATTTTCATACGCTATAAAGCATCCCATCGTCTGCATTAGCCCAAGCGTGCACAATAGTCGGACGTTAAACACCATAAAAAAGCCCATATTATAAGACGTTGAACAAAGTCTGGTGATTCGATTTCCCCCGCGGTGGCCTAGTTGATAGCGTACTGGGCTTTCACCCCGAAGATCCGGGTTCGATTCCCGTCCAGGGCTTGGCGTTTTCATACGCTACAAATCATTCCATTGTCTGCATTAGCCCAAGCGTGCACAGTAGTCGGACGTTAAACACCAAAAAAAGCCCATATTATAAGACGTTGAACATGAAAGAACGTAAAAGATGAAAAAACGAAGAATTTCCCACTTCTTTCACATATTAAGAATGCCGGAGGACAGAATCCTGAGACAACTGGTAATGAGAAGCATCAACAGGAAAACACAGGGAATAAACATCACACAAGTCCTCGGAGACCTCAGTGAAATAGGACTGAAGATGGATGATGCAATGGATGTAATTGGAGAAAAAAATTACATCCCAATGTTAGGAAGAACTGAAATTTATACTAAAGTGGTCCCATGAGGCCAAAAAATTAAAAAAAAAGGTTTAACAAAGTCTGGTGATTTGATTTTCCCGGTAGCCTCAGATATGCGAGAAATTAGTCCTTAACGGCACTTAAAGGGACTTCATTGCCACGCAAGTTTCTTTGTGCTATCGTGGGCAGTAACATGGCGGCTTAAAACTGTTAATAACACTTCAACGTTAATGTTATACGACATTTTGTACACAACTTTTGGTAGCAGTGGTGAACACTTAATTTTTCAGAATATTTTTTTTACTAATTTTTCGGGGTATAATAATTAGTAATTAACGTTTGGTTGGTTTTGACATATACGACACAAGCTAAGTACAATACAGCCGTCAAGGCCTTCTTGAGGATTGGGGGGGGGGCACCAGAGGAAAATAAACAGCTAATGCATGGTTTTATAGAAAACAATAAAATTTTGCAGTTACAGGTTATCAAATGTAGCAATTACGTTCATTTAAAAATAATGACGTCAAGCAACAATCTGTCTTGCTGACGTGATAGAATTGAATTTCCAACAATAATGTATTCCCGCGCGAAATGAACGAATTCTCGGAACATTAAAACGGTTTTAAATGAAATGTGAAATCGTCGCCATCTTGAAACTTCGCCACCCGAATTAGGTGACTTCTAACGTATTATTTTTAAATTTTTTTAAAAATCCCTAGCCGTAATTAATTAATCTCTCTCCTTTTATCAAAAACCGAACACGACATATTTTGAAAAAATTTTTCGTAAAAATGAAAATCTTGTTTATCCAAGGAGTTACTGAAATTTTTTGACTAACCGTTTGGGCAATAGACTGACTTGCACGAAAATATTTAAGCTTTTAAATTACTTAGGCTGCATATTTTTTTAATGTTTCAACCCCTAAATTAAAATTTAAAATATTACGTCCTGTCGCTTTAGAGTGACGTATAACTTTCCCGAAAGCCTTAACGATGAGTGATTTCTCATTTTATAACAAAACAAATTGGACATTTTGTATACGAAAAATATGTTTGGCGTTGCCTTTTTATCATAAAAATAAAGATTTATAAACGTCGTATTTTTCTAGTTTTGGAGCTGGCACAGAAAGCTTGGTTCAACAATTAAAGTTTAGACACTGAAGGGACGAGTGGGTAATGAAGATGTTTCGATTTCTATCTTGAAATCTCGTTTTTAACGACAGCAGATTAAACAGGCCAAATTGGAATGTCGAATTAATTTAACTTATCTCTTACTATAATAAATTATCTATCATGTTTTCATTTCCAAAAGACAGTTGCAAAGGCAGTGGCTGCAGGGTTGAGGGGGGGGTTACAAATAACGATCTGTGCTGTTTGTAGTGGGGGGGAGGACTAAAATTTCCTCCGTAAAAACCTACTTTCACAACATATGTTTGGTCAGTTCCAACACAGCTGTGATTTGGTGAAGTGAGCTCGCAGTAACTATAGCAACAGTATAATAAACAGTAATTTCGTATTGGAAAAGATACATCGAATTATTCTGTAAGTAGGTAAGGGCCTAGGCTGCATTTTTGTGGACTCTTTCAAAAATCTGTAGTACTTGATTTTTAAATAATTACTTTCCCGTGGTAAACAATATTAACGTACTGTTATCGAATATATTTTAGGTTATGTACGATAACAATCAGTGCTAAATGACTTACTGAAGTCTAATAAAAAAATGTTCACTATTTCATTATGCTAGTAGTAGTTCCGCACAAATAGTAACCAGCCTATTATCAGGTAACAATTTGTTATTTACGATAAAAAAAGATAATGTTAAGTTACTGGATGCTGCTCCTTTACTTAAATGTTTTGTTACAAATTATTTAAGTATATAGTATTTTAGGTTATGTATGGAAATAACTATTATTGTTTACAAGTTTACCAAATATTTTTTGGTTAAGAAATCTTTTGTAGGTTAAGAACGGTACATTATGAATAATTTATTCTTTTTTTAACGTAAAGTATTTTGTTGAAGTTACTAGTCTAAAATTGACAGTAGCATTACGTAATTTCTTTTAGGCTTTTGAAGAGGATATGTAGTTCCTTATCATTTCATATTTATGTTCGTATTCATTATTATTATTATTATGTATTTTAGAGGAATAGTTAGAATGTATTGATGATATTTGGCATGACAATGAATATATATGGTTGTATGGCCTAAAATATAATTTTTTTTAAACTGAATTTTGACGCATTTCAAATAAATTACACGGCAAATCCTAATTTTACCGGTTCACAATATATATATTGCGCGCGCGCGTGTGTGTGTGTGTGTGCGCGCGCGTGAAGATAGAGATTACGCTCACTTTCGCTATTTTTGTACTGTTTGATTCAAACTTAGTACAAAGTTCTATTTGTTGTAATATCCTTGACAAGTTCATCACCCAGCAAACCCAGTTGAATAATTTCAAAATGGCGGCAATTTCAAATTTTAAAAATTTCGTAACTTTTTTCTCACAATTATTTTGTAAATCTGATTTCAACATCGTAATTAGCGTTAAAATTGCATAAATTAGCGTTTTGAATGTTCAAAATTCGTTGAAATAAGAAAATTTAATTTTCATTAATTTGACGGCGGTCAGGGTTCGATTCAGTTTGAAAGTTTAAAATTTTCATATATGCAGATTTTAAAGCTTTTTATGATAGTGAAATCAGAATATACAAAAAAGTAAGATGAAAATAATACTTTTGGAAATTTGCTTCCATCTGGTCAGCGAGACAGCTAATTTTTAAGTCAAAGAGTGTGAAAGTATAATTATATTAGCAACGAATTGTCTTTATGATCTTCTTTAAAGGGCATTGTGTACTTCTTTATTATCACCTTAAAAGGGAGTTGTGTACTCCTTTATTAGCACTTTTAACGGGAGTTGTGTAGCCTACTTTATTAGCACCTTTAAAGGGAGTTGTGTACTTCTTTATTAGCACTTTTAAAGGGAGTTGTGTACTTCTTTATCACCTTTAAAGGGAGTTGTGTACTTCTTTATTACCACGTTTAACGGGAGTTATGTACGTCTTTATTAGCACGTTTAACGGGAGTTATATACTTCTTCATTAGCACGTTTAACGGGAGTTGTGTACTTTATTAGCACTTTTAAAGGAAGTTGTGTACTTCTTTATCACCTTTAAAGGAAGTTGTGTACTTTTTATCACCTTTGAAGGGAGTTGTGTACTTCTTTATCACCTTTGGAGGGAGTTGTGTACTTCTTTATTAGCACGTTTAACGGGAGTTATGTACGTCTTTATTAGCACGTTTAACGGGAGTTGTGTACTTTATTAGCACGTTTAACGGGAGTTATGTACTTCTTTATTAGCACTTTTAAAGGAAGCTGTGTACTTCTTTATTAGCACCTTTAAAGGGAGTTGTGTACTTCTTTATTAGCACGTTTAACGGGAGTTGTGTACTTTATTAGCACCTTTAAAGGGAGTTATGTACTTCTTTATTAGCACTTTTAAAGGAAGTTGTATACTTCTTTATCACCTTTAAAGGGAGTTGTGTACTTTTTTATCACCTTTGAAGGGAGTTGTGTACGTTTTTATCACCTTTGAAGGGAGTTGTGTACTTCTTTATCACCTATGAAGGGAGTTGTGTACTTCTTTATCACCTTTAAAGGGAGTTGTGTATTTCTTTATTATCACGTTTAACGGGAGTTATGTACTTCTTTATTAGCACCTTTAAAGGGAGTTGTGTACTTCTTTATTAGCACTTTTAAAGGGAGTTGTGTACTTCTTTATTAGCACGTTTAACGGGAGTTATGTACTTCTTTATTAGCACTTTTAAAGGGAGTTGTGTACTTCTTTATTAGCACGTTTAACGGGAGTTATGTACTTCTTTATTAGCACGTTTAACGGGAGTTATGTACTTCTTTATTAGCACGTTTAACGGGAGTTATGTACTTCTTTATTAGCACGGTTAACGGGAGTTGTGTACTTTATTAGAACCTTTAAAGGGAGTTATGTACTTCTTTATTAGCACTTTTAAAGGAAGTTGTGTACTTCTTTATCACCTTTAAAGGGAGTTGTGTACTTCTTTATCACCTTTGAAGGGAGTTGTGTACTTCTTTATTGGCACGTTTAACGGAAGTTATGTACTTCTTTATTAGCACCTTTAAAGGGAGTTGTGTACTTCTTTATTAGCACCTTTAACGGGAGTTGTGTATTTCTTTATCAACTTTAACGGGAGTTGTGTATTTCTTTATTAGCACTTTTAACGGGAGTTGTGTACTACTTTATTAGCACGTTTAACGGGAGTTGTATACTACTTTATTAGCACGTTTAACGGGAGTTGAGTACTTCTTTATTAGCACTTTTAGCGAGAGTTGTGTACTACTTTATTAGCACGTTTAACGGGAGTTATGTACTTCTTTATTAGCACCTTTAAAGGGAGTTGTGTACTTCTTTATTAGCACCTTTAACGGGAGTTGTGTATTTCTTTATCAACTTTAACGGGAGTTGTGTATTTCTTTATTAGCACTTTTAACGGGAGTTGTGTACTACTTTATTAGCACGTTTAACGGGAGTTGTATACTACTTTATTAGCACGTTTAACGGGAGTTGTATACTACTTTATTAGCACGTTTAACGGGAGTTGAGTACTTCTTTATTAGCACTTTGTAACTTTATTAGCACGTTTAACGGGAGTTTTATTAGCATTAGCACGTTTAACGGGAGTTGTATACTACTTTATTAGCACGTTTAACGGGAGTTGAGTACTTCTTTATTAGCACTTTTAACGGGAGTTGTGTACTACTTTATTAGCACGTTTAACGGGAGTTGTATACTACTTTATTAGCACGTTTAACGGGAGTTGAGTACTTCTTTATTAGCACTTTTAGCGGGAGTTGTGTATTACTTTATTAGCACTTTTAACGGGAGTTGTGTACTTTTTTATTATTATGCATTTTGACCCTTTAACCTTGACTGATTTATTAACAAATGATTATTAGTTTTACGAATAAAAATATCAGTAAACAAAAATATAATGGTGTTGGCAATGCGAATTGAAATTGAATGTCTTCCATACTGTCGGCCTACTTGAGTGTTGATGAATGGACCACTGGCGTAAGGTTTGAACGTACGGTATTTGAAAACACAACATTACTTTTGTATCGCATTCTGTGTACTTTTACCCACCCTGCCATAGGTGAGCGGCTTAAAGGAAAACCATCTGAAGCTGGGGGGGTGAATTTTTCAAAACGCGCACATTTGTTGAGGTCCATAAACACAAAAATATATAAAATATCGAATAATCCTGAAAAAAATATCTCGATTCAAACAAGGTTTACAAATTTTTCGATATTTTTCTGACCTAATGTGTCAAAATCAGAGTGGGGGGGACACGAAAGCTTCAACTTGTCTGGAGGTTGTGTGTAACGTTTTTGTGCAAAAATTATATATATTCGTTAACAGTATGTAATGCAGTAAACATATTTTTACCCATTAACTACCCATTATATTGGTCGCCATCAGTATGTATATTTTCGTGCATCCACGCAGTTACAAAGACCATTTTGGCCATATTTTGTTTACGAATGCGTAGTTGCGTGGACAGTCCAGGGCACGTAGTTACGAGCAACACCTATTCCGGGTTTTCCTGAGCTCTTAAAAAAAAAAATCAATAAGTTGTTTTCAAGAAAGCATTTGTTTAAAATAATTATTTTGCTTTTATATTCTGAAAACAAGCTTTTAGATAGGTCTACAGTTTGTTTATCTACGTGTACAATATTTTGACATGTGTCAGTGTCCCTTAACTTTGTTTTGTAACCTGACACTTAAGTAGCCAACGGTGAAGTTATCGTCGGTGCCATGACAACCGATGATTGTTTGCTTTACTAAAAGCATTCGGCGAACTGTTGACTTAGAAATTGAGATATGTTTATGGAAGCTTCGTTTTTAGTCGTAGTATAGAAACTTGTATGATCTCCTTGAAGGCTTTTCTTTTTTGTTTTGTTAATTGTTGATTCAGGATTATATCGTGCAGATTATTTTAAAAGAATTCGATATCGTGCTGCACTCGATATGTATTTTCCGAGGTATTCCTTCACATACAGACTACCGTATGACTTTTCGAAACAATATTTTACTCTTCTCCATTAATAAGATGATTTCAGCTCCAGAAAAATTCATTTTTTGGGTGAGCCCTCGGTTTTTTTTTTATTTTAATGCGAAAAGCACCTTGATGCTATTATCGCCTCCCTAAATGCAAGTGCGAGTGTAAAGTGTTAAAATCGCAAGTGTAGTGTTGTAAGTGTAAGTGTGTGTTAGACTCGGGTACCGCGAGGGACGTCTAAATCCTCTCAATAGGTGCAGCTAGTCTGCATCCCCTTGCGGGGGTGAGCCCGCAGTTAATTATGAACATTGTAGAAGCTAATAAATACAAAAAGCCACAAGAAGGTCGTTTTAATTATTTCCATTAAAGTAAAAAATTGGCCTTATCCCTGTCTCTAAAGTCAAGCCATTCCTTTGCCGCAAATATAACACTTCTACAAATCTATAATCTAAATCATGAACCATTACTAATATATAAAGCGGAATATCCATGTGTTTATATCTTCGAAACGTTTAGCAACTTACAGATATCTAAATCGTGAACCATTACTAATATATAAAGCGGAATATCTATGTGTTTATAACTTCGAAACGTTTAGCAACTTACAGATATCTAAATCGTGAACCATTACTAATATATAAAGCGGAATATCTATGTGTTTATATCTTCGAAACGTTTAGCAACTTACAGATATCTAAATCGTGAACCATTACTAATATATAAAGCGGAATATCCATGTGTTTATATCTTCGAAACGTTTAGCAACTTACAGATATCTAAATCGTGAACCATTACTAATATATAAAGCGGAATATCTATGTGTTTATATCTTCGAAACGTTTAGCAACTTACAGATATCTAAATCGTGAACCATTACTAATATATAAAGCGGAATATCTATGTGTTTATATCTTCGAAATGTTTAGCAACTTACAGATATCTAAATCGTGAACCATTACTAATATATAAAGCGGAATATCTATGTGTTTATATCTTCGAAACGTTTAGCAACTTACAGATATCTAAATCGTGAACCATTAATAATATATAAAACGGAATATCTATGTGTTTATACCTTCGAAACGTTTAGCAACTTACAGATATCTAAATCGTGAACCATTACTAATATATAAAGCGGAATATCTATGTGTTTATATCTTCGAAACGTTTAGCAACTTACAGATATCTAAATCATGAACCATTACTAATATATAAAACGGAATATCTGTGTTTATATCTTCGAAACGTTTAGCAACTTACAGATATCTAAATCATGAACCATTACTAATATATAAAGCGGAATATCTATGTGTTTATATTTTCGAAACGTTTAGCAACTTACAGATATCTAAATCATGAACCATTACTAATATATAAAGCGGAATATCTATGTATTTATATCTTCGAAACGTTTAGCAACTTACAGATATCTAAATCATGAACCATTACTAATATATAAAGCGGAATATCTATGTGTTTATATTTTCGAAACGTTTAGCAACTTACAGATATCTAAATCATGAACCATTACTAATATATAAAGCGGAATATCTATGTATTTATATCTTCGAAACATTTAGCAACTTACAGATATCTAAATCATGAACCATTACTAATATATAAAGCGGAATATCCATGTGTTTATATCTTCGAAACGTTTAGCAACTTACAGATATCTAAATCATGAACCATTACTAATATATAAAGCGGAATATCTATGTGTTTATATCTTCGAAACGTTTAGCAACTTACAGATATCTAAATCGTGAACCATTACTAATATATAAAGCGGAATATCTATGTGTTTATATCTTCGAAACGTTTAGCAACTTACAGATATCTAAATCATGAACCATTACTAATATATAAAACGGAATATCTGTGTTTATATCTTCGAAAAGGTTAGCAACTTACAGATATCTAAATCATGAACCATTACTAATATATAAAACGGAATATCTGTGTTTATATCTTCGAAATGTTTAGCAACTTACAGATATCTAAATCGTGAACCATTACTAATATATAAAACGGAATATCTGTGTTTATATCTTCGAAATGTTTAGCAACTTACAGATATCTAAATCGTGAACCATTACTAATATATAAAACGGAATATCTGTGTTTATATCTTCGAAATGTTTAGCAACTTACAGATATCTAAATCGTGAACCATTACTAATATATAAAGCGGAATATCTATGTGTTTATATCTTCGAAACGTTTAGCAACTTACAGATATCTAAATCGTGAACCATTACTAATATATAAAGCGGAATATCTATGTGTTTATATCTTCGAAACGTTTAGCAACTTACAGATATCTAAATCATGAACCATTACTAATATATAAAACGGAATATCTGTGTTTATATCTTCGAAACGTTTAGCAACTTACAGATATCTAAATCATGAACCATTACTAATATATAAAACGGAATATCTATGTGTTTATATCTTCGAAACGTTTAGCAACTTACAGATATCTAAATCATGAACCATTACTAATATATAAAGCGGAATATCTATGTGTTTATATCTTCGAAATGTTTAGCAACTTACAGATATCTAAATCGTGAACCATTACTAATATATAAAGCGGAATATCTATGTGTTTATATCTTCGAAATGTATAGGAACTTACAGATATCTAAATCGTGAACCATTAGTAATATATAAAGCGGAATATTTATGTGTTTATATCTTCGAAACGTTTAGCAACTTACAGATATCTAAATCGTGAACCATTACTAATATATAAAGCGGAATATCTATGTGTTTATATCTTCGAAATGTTTAGCAACTTACAGATATCTAAATCATGAACCATTACTAATATATAAAGCGGAATATCTATGTGTTTATATCTTCGAAATGTATAGGAACTTACAGATATCTAAATCGTGAATCATTAGTAATATATAAAGCGGAATATTTATGTGTTTATATCTTCGAAACGTTTAGCAACTTAGAGATATCTAAATCATGAACCATTAGTAATACATAAAGCGGAATATCTATGTGTTTATATCTTCGAAATGTATAGGAACTTAGATATCGAGCACCCATGAACTCGAGAAATATGCTTGAGTTATTCGTTTAGATAAGCTGATTTCAGATAAATTAAGAAAACCTATATTGGTTTCATTTTATTCGCTCGAATAAGGAAACGCTTGGGATCTGTCCCGGTATCTACTCAGGCTCCGGTCTAAGGTCTGATTAACAGTCTACTTTATAAGTACAATATAAACTACATAATTGTACGTGATGTTTACACCTTATCAAATAACACGTTTGAACAAGATATTGAATTCGTTTATGTTCAACGAAATTTATGTTGTTAACAAAAGGGTCGAACCTAGGAAGAAGTTGACAGGTCATCCTTTCTTTGGAAATGCTTTATCTACAGGTCACTGACACCTAAAAGCAGTCCTAATGATAGACAGGCAGTCAGACTTTATGAATGTGACCGCTGCAGGGAATGACGGGTGATTTTTGGTTCAATGAACCTTGATTTTGTTCCAAACTGGGTCCCAGGCACTAATGATGTGTGTCCGTACTTGGTCAAAACTGGATTGCGATGATTTATATGAAACTGAGTGAGCCGGAGAATAAGTTTCACACAAAGTATACATATCCTCAGATCGTGTTTAACCTATAGAAATGTATTTTCTCTGTAAAGTGCTCGAGTAACCAGTGAATACTGGATACGGGCACGGGGGCAGAGTCCTGAGAATAAGCACATTAAATAGCTGATCGGAGCGCACGCTGAAGTGACGCCGTCCTGGACGGACATTGCATTGCGTTGCTTCGTTACGAAAGTGTGAGAAGTTTTGGTCTGATTTGATTCAAACTTGGAACAAAAATAGATTCGGTAATAGCTTTGACAAATTCTGAGTTCGTTACATAACAGAACCTGTTCTACAAATAGACAATAGATTTAATATAGCGATAGATATTATTTAATAACGACAGTATTTGTATACGGAATTATTGTGTGAAGCTTGCCTACGATATTTGTTTATACATTTGGTTTGAACTGTGAATATCAAATGAAAGAGTACCTGTAGAACGTATACGTAACGATTTCGCCGTGACTGGTTGTTAGTCGCGGTTTGCCGATAAAGCGATAAAACAAGCCTACTGATGCTAATGATTATTTTGTATGTAGCGAAGTAAAATGTATTTACGGCCACTTGATAAAGTACATAACTTGTTACACAATATTTGATATGTTCTCTGATACAGAAGAAAGATTATCTGTTACGATACTGATGTGTTATCACGTGTTAACAACCAATTTCTTATTAGGTATTACCATATCATCACTAAAAATAAATAATAATTCAATTATCATAATAACGGGATTAATAATTAAATTAGGAGCAGCCCCATTTCACATATGGATAATCGGAATTATAGGATTGGATTAGCGGGGATTAGATTTCGTGATTCGATAAAAATACTGTAGTCGCGGACTTGTTGCTTTCCAATTAGAACATTAGAAAAGCCGAAGAATCAATAACCTGATGCAATTTTTATTTGAGCTTTGGATTTATTTATTATTTTAAAAGCGATAAAAAATGTATCCATATCACTCGGCTCTGAAATCCTTTCTTGTTGACCCGAAGTTAGAGGTCAGGCTTGAAATTTCTAAATCTGTATTAAAAAAAGTAGGAATATATGTTTCATTATTTGTGTTGTATTTACGCAAAATTCCAAAAAAAATGCAATCATTTTTTGCCAATACAAACTTTTCTTTTTACGTCTTTAGGGTTTTTTGAAAAGAAAATTATAGTGTGTCTATGTGTCTACATTATAAAGTGACACTGTTGACCAAATTTCACATTTATAACATTGGCGATGATGTATCAGTCAGGACATATTATTTTACAGTCTTAGATTTCGGCTTTATGTTCTGAAACTTTAATTTGGAGTTACAATAATTACTTACAAATAATAATAAAATGTTTAATAAAGCAAGTTTATAAAACAGACCAAAAAGTGTAAACAATTTCTCCCATCCTCGTACAGATATCGCAGTGTTGTCCTGAAAGTTTGTGGTTGTATTGTGGTATTAGTATAAATGCTGAAGAATACTAACCGAGTATTCAGTTAATAAATTATGATAAATTATAATAAATTATCGTCCGCATTAGCCCAAGTGTGCACAATAGTCGGACGTTAAACACCAAAAAAAAAAAAAAAAAAAAAAAAAAAAAAAAAAAAAAATAAGGTTATCTCCATGTATTAAACTAGAAGCTACTTGACTTCCATTAGGAATTCTAGCGTGTAGTACATTTAAGTAAGCCCCACGTTTTTCGTTTTAAATCTTACAGGTATTTTCAGGGTAATACTGCAATATTTGAATGGGGTTAGGGAATTTTCTATTTATACTTTTAGTCCGTTTTTATATTTCATAAAGTAATTATTTTCTGTTTTTTAGTGTAATAAGTTTGTTTAGTTAATGTCCTGAAAAATAAAATAAACAAGCAAACGAAATTAATTTTGTAAGATTTTTATTTCAGTATTAAATCATTTCCAGCTGCTTCGTAGTTACCAATCTTAAATATATGACTCACTTATAGCGCTGGAGGTTCTAGTTGTCACATCCTGTGCATCAGCTGCTATTGCTCGGTGCCTTACCAGAGGGTTTTAAGCAGTCGAGTCCGCTGATCCGACATGACTCAATGCGATATAAGAGGTGTGTTCAGAAAGTAACGAGAATTTTAATTTCTTGAATAAAATATTTATTTATTCTTCTACATTGATGTTGTCGCCTTCAAAATAGTCCCCATTGGAGATTATGCACTTGTGCCAGTGCTTCTTCCAATCCTCGAACACTTCTCAAACTCGATCTTTGAGATAGCCTTTAGTTCTTTCAGCGATGCGCTTTTAATGTCATCCACGGCTGTAAAACGACTTTATTTTCTTTAAAGGTTCTCTTTATTTTTGGAAATAGGAAAAAGTCACACGGAGCCATGTCTGGCGAATATGGAGGCTGGGACATCGTTACAGTAGGTTTGGCCAAAAATTCACGAACAAGCACTGAAGTGTGAGCTGGTGCATTATCGTGGTGTAAAAGTCATGAATTGTTTTTCCACAGATCCGGGGTTTTTTTCGGACTGCTTCACGCAAACGGCGTTGAACTTGTAGGTAGACCTTATTGACCGTTTCACCTGGTGGTAAGAATTCATGATTCACTATGCCATTAATATCGAAGAACACAGTGAGCATAACCTTCACGTTCGACCGCACTTGTCGAACCTTTTTCGGTCTTGGCGAGCCAGAATGCCTCCACTGGAGCCTTAGTTTCAACGTCATATCCGTAAACCCATGTTTCGTCACCTGTTATAATACGTTTCAGTAATTCTGCATCATCGTTGACTTCATTTAGTGACTCCTGAGCAACTTCCATTCGTCGCTGTTTTTGTTCAAAATTCAACAATTTTGGAACGACTTTTGCTGCCACACGTTTCATACACAAAACATTGGAAACAATGTCATGACATGATCCAATCGATATGCCAACATCATCAGCGACCTGTCTAATTGTGATTCGGCGATTGTTCATAACTATTTCTTTCACTTTTCCACGTTTTCGTCGGTTGTTGATGTGCTGGGGCGTCCAGGGCGTTCGTGATCTTCAACGTCTTCACGGCCTTCTTGAAAACGCTTACACCACTCGTAAACTCTTGCTTTACTCATAGCAGACTCACCATAGGCCTTTGTTAACATTTCACACACTTTGTTCTACTTTTTAAGCAAAATTTGATACAAATTCTTTGATCCATTTCTTTTAACAAACGAAAATCGCCGAGCTCATAAAAACACGTCTAACCTTAGTGGATGTCACAGATAAAGTCAACAATGAAAACAGCTGAAAGTCTTATCATACTTCAAGGGCATGTATACCAACATAATTTAAGAAAATGTTTGACAATCGGACTCTCCAAGCCCGCGAAGTTAAAAAATTTTCGTTACTTTCTGAACACACCTCGTATGCCAGTCCTTAAGCAGACCCGAGGTATACAACAGCATGGTACAGGCCCAGCACATTATAAATGGGAGCTGGGAGTTTTTGAGAGCCGGAAACTATTGATTTCTGCTTGATCATGAAATCCATCTCTGCCAAAGTCGATACGAATACATGTAAAGTCGATCTCTGCCAAAGTCGATACGAGTACATGTAGAGTCAATCTCTACCAAAGTCGATACGAATACATGTAAAGTCGATCTCTGCCAAAGTCGATACGAGTACATGTAGAGTCAATCTCTACCAAAGTCGATACGAATACATGTAAAGTCGATCTCTGCCAAAGTCGATACGAGTACATGTAGAGTCAATCTCTACCAAAGTCGATACGAATACATGTAAAGTCGATCTCTACCAAAGTCGATACGAGTACATGTAGAGTCAATCTCTACCAAAGTCGATACGAATACATGTAAAGTCGATCTCTGCCAAAGTCGATACGAGTACATGTAGAGTCAATCTCTACCAAAGTCGATACGAATACATGTAAAGTCGATCTCTGCCAAAGTCGATACGAATACATGTAAAGTCGATCTCTGCCAAAGTCGATACGAATACATGTAAAGTCGATTTCTGCCAAAGTCGATACGAATACATGTAGAGTCGATCTCTGCCAAAGTCGATACGAATACATGTAAAGTCGATCTCTGCCAAAGTCGATACGAATACATGTAAAGTCGATCTCTGCCAAAGTCGATACGAATACATGTAGAGTCGATCTCTGCCAAAGTCGATACGAATACATGTAGAGTCGATCTCTGCCAAAGTCGATACGAATACATGTAGAGTCGATCTCTGCCAAAGTCGATACGAATACATGTAAAGTCGATCTCTGCCAAAGTCGATACGAATACATGTAAAGTCGATCTCTGCCAAAGTCGATACGAATACATGTAGAGTCGATCTCTGCCAAAGTCGATACGAATACATGTAAAGTCGATCTCTGCCAAAGTCGATACGAATACATGTAGAGTCGATCTCTGCCAAAGTCGATACGAATACATGTAAAGTCGATCTCTGCCAAAGTCGATACGAATACATGTAAAGTCGATCTCTGCCAAAGTCGATACGAATACATGTAAAGTCGATCTCTGCCAAAGTCGATACGAATACATGTAGAGTCGATCTCTGCCAAAGTCGATACGAATACATGTAAAGTCGATCTCTGCCAAAGTCGATACGAATACATGTAAAGTCGATCTCTGCCAAAGTCGATACGAGTACATGTAGAGTCAATCTCTGCCAAAGTCGATACGAATACATGTAAGTCGATCTCTGCCAAAGTCGATACGAATACATGTAAAGTCGATCTCTGCCAAAGTCGATACGAATACATGTAGAGTCGATCTCTGCCAAAGTCGATACGAATACATGTAGAGTCGATCTCTGCCAAAGTCGATACGAATACATGTAAAGTCGATCTCTGCCAAAGTCGATACGAATACATGTAAAGTCGATCTCTGCCAAAGTCGATACGAATACATGTAAAGTCGATCTCTGCCAAAGTCGATACGAATACATGTAAAGTCGATCTCTGCCAAAGTCGATACGAATACATGTAGAGTCGATCTCTGCCAAAGTCGATACGAATACATGTAAAGTCGATCTCTGCCAAAGTCGATACGAGTACATGTAGAGTCAATCTCTGCCAAAGTCGATACGAATACATGTAAGTCGATCTCTGCCAAAGTCGATACGAATACATGTAAAGTCGATCTCTGCCAAAGTCGATACGAATACATGTAGAGTCGATCTCTGCCAAAGTCGATACGAATACATGTAGAGTCGATCTCTGCCAAAGTCGATACGAATACATGTAGAGTCGATCTCTGCCAAAGTCGATACGAATACATGTAAAGTCGATCTCTGCCAAAGTCGATACGAATACATGTAAAGTCGATCTCTGCCAAAGTCGATACGAATACATGTAAAGTCGATCTCTGCCAAAGTCGATACGAATACATGTAAAGTCGATCTCTGCCAAAGTCGATACGAATACATGTAGAGTCGATCTCTGCCAAAGTCGATACGAATACATGTAAAGTCGATCTCTGCCAAAGTCGATACGAGTACATGTAGAGTCAATCTCTGCCAAAGTCGATACGAATACATGTAAGTCGATCTCTGCCAAAGTCGATACGAATACATGTAAAGTCGATCTCTGCCAAAGTCGATACGAATACATGTAGAGTCGATCTCTGCCAAAGTCGATACGAATACATGTAGAGTCGATCTCTGCCAAAGTCGATACGAATACATGTAAAGTCGATCTCTGCCAAAGTCGATACGAATACATGTAGAGTCGATCTCTGCCAAAGTCGATACGAATACATGTAAAGTCGATCTCTGCCAAAGTCGATACGAATACATGTAAGTCGATCTCTGCCAAAGTCGATACGAATACATGTAGAGTCGATCTCTGCCAAAGTCGATACGAATACATGTAGAGTCGATCTCTGCCAAAGTCGATACGAATACATGTAAAGTCGATCTCTGCCAAAGTCGATACGAATACATGTAAAGTCGATCTCTGCCAAAGTCGATACGAATACATGTAAAGTCGATTTCTGCCAAAGTCGATACGAATACATGTAGAGTCGATCTCTGCCAAAATCGATACGAATACATGGAGATGTAAAGTTCGGTGTATTACATCTGATCACGACGGAGTGAAAGCCAAACAGTTTCATTGTATCATTCACAAGTCACTCTCGCTTCGTTGAAACTTTTCAACTCCTGTGCGTGCATGTGCGCGCGCGTGAGTGTGGGACGCATCGATAAACAAACAGACAAGAAAGCGATTTAATATTACAGTGTCATCCAGATCAGAGCAACGTTTAAAATTTCAAGTCTCTAGCTTATCGGAAGTTAGTTAACAATCGATTGCAAAATGTGTACCGAGCATAGTACAGAAGTTGTGTAAGCTAAAAATGACAGTTGTGGACATACGAATGTTTCAAGTAAAGACTAGACGAATTGACAAATCTTGATGAAATCAGACATGCACATTTATTTTACCTATTCGTGGAGGGGATTGTATTAAACAAAGTTTCGGTTTAAATGCTTTTTTGAAATTTTTCGAAGTCATCTTAATGATTTTGGTCAAACTTTGCGACCAAGAGTCTTCGTTCCCAGTTGTATAATAGAAAACCATTACCGCGTTCAACCTCGAATAATGGGAACATTCATCTGGCATGTTGCCAATTAGGCAACGCGACATAAACACAGGCTCACCTTGCGTAGTTTGTCTGCACGCAACTGTTTCGCAGGCGCAAGGGGTATTTAGCGAATTCCCAACAAACCATTTCAGAGGCAGGCATGAAGAATGTAGGCCCACAGAACTTTTTAGCATATTTTGTGAAAATGGATACGTTTTTGGGGCGGATAACACGGAACGGTAATAGCGCCGGGCAGTTGTCTCGCTGACGTGATGGAAGATTTTTGTTATCTTACACTTTTTTTGAAACTCGATTTCGCCGTCATAAACAGTATTAAAATCTGCATATATTAACACTTTAAACTTTCAAATTACATTGAAAATACAAAAATGAACCCTGACCTCCGTCAAATCAAATTTCTTTAATTTCAACAGAATTTTTAAAAAATTCAAAAAAAGCTGATTTGTGCAGTTTTTAATGCTGATTGCTATTGTGAAATCGGATTATCAAAAGTATTTAAGACAAAAAAGGTTTAAAGTTTGAAAATGGCTGCCATTTTAAAACTGTTGAATGAATATTCCCGATTAAAAAACCAAAATCAATTTTTGTGTCAAGTTTGAATCAAATTTGTTTGAAATTGCAAGTATCAGTGTGCTCTCTCTCTCTCTCTCTCTCACACACACACACACACACACAAAAAAGTGATCTATAGATCACTATTACACTACCAGCATTCATTTTAAGGTCCGACAGAGCTGGGTCTTACTGTGATGGCCGCTTGCATTGCACATTTTCCAATGCAAATTCCTAAACATTTACAAAGCAGCTGATCGGTTACATTTTACCTTATAAAGATCTACAAATACTAAACTATACATGTAAAGCTGGTTGTTTTTAGAAAACATAATGTTCTTGTTAAAAACCCATCTCATAATCTCTTAGACAAACTTTTTTAAGAAAATCATTGTATCCATTAAAATAATAGCACTATTAAAAGTACCATTAAAATAATCATGACACATAGTGGATGCTTATTTCCTAGAAATATAAAAGTGTACCATGAATGATATCATATAAACAAACATTTTGATATAAAAAAAAACTTGTTAAATAACATTGATTTTGATTAAGCAAATCAGTTTCCCAGCAAAATCCATACACTTTATAAATATGTTGTCACAATCGTAATTAATATAAAAATCCATTGAAAATATGAAAATGCATTGGACGGTTGATTTTCACATTTTAAATATATATTTTTGTATATAAAATATAATATTTGAAATGCTAACTGATGCAGATTTTAACTCTAATCTTGGCAGTAGGATCAGATTTTCAAAAAAAGTTTAAGGTGAAAAATAATTTGTTTTTGTTACATTTTTAGAAATTTTCTTTCATCATATCAGTTGTCGCAATTATTATTTTGTGATTTCAACACATTTCAATAATATTGTAATGTTCAAATTAAACTGTCGACAACTTGAGCAGCACATTTCAGTAATATTGTAATGTTCAAATTAAACTGTCGACAACTTGAGCAGCACATTTCAGTAATATTGTAATGTTCAAATTAAACTGTCGACAACTTGAGCAGCACATTTCAGTAATATTGTAATGTTCAGATTAAACTGTCAACAACTTTAGCAGCACATTTCAGTAATATTGTAATGTTCAAATTACACTGTCAACAACTTGAGCAGCACATTTCAGTAATATTGTAATGTTCAGATTAAACTGTCGACAACTTGAGCAGCACATTTCAGTAATATTGTAATGTTCAAATTACACTGTCGACAACTTGAGCAGCACATTTCAGTAATATTGTAATGTTCAGATTAAACTGTCGACAACTTGAGCAGCACATTTCAGTAATATTGTAATGTTCAAATTACACTGTCGACAACTTGAGCAGCACATTTCAGTAATATTGTAATGTTCAAATTAAACTGTCGACAACTTGAGCAGCACATTTCAGTAATATTGTAATGTTCAAATTAAACTGTCGACAACTTGAGCAGCAATCAAGCTTATGGCAAGGATTGTGTTATTTGAACGTCCTGATTAACCCAGATACAGTAACAATCGGGTCATGTAAACAGTGTCCAATTAGTTTTACACTGATGGCTCATGTATCAATTTGTTCAGTATTTTGTTCACTTTTGTTGTTGCAGAATATAAAATAAATGATGCTGTAAAGTTGGAAGAAAGATTAAAACTAAAGAAGTTTCTTTGGGAAATTTTGTTGTTTATCAAATAATAATTTATTAGAATTTGCTGTTGAGTTCTTGCAAAACAAGAGTAAGATTTAAATGCATAAATAAAGGCCAAAAGCTTTAAGTATTAAATTTCATCAATAATTACATTTCACACTTAGAAGCAACACATTAAAATATTTTGCAAAATTTAACCCCAAAAAGTGGTGAAAAGTGTGTATACTAGTTTTTATTAGAAAACATTTTTTTTTTTTGGTCAGGTTTTTTTGAAACCTGGCTTAAATATTCTACTATAAAAATTATTTAAAACATATTTCAGCATTTTACAAAATTCAACCCCTAAGGACTTTATAAGCAAACCATTCTTGGAATGTTTGTGCAAACATTGCACTACCAGTAATATTATTTCAAAACAAATAATCCAAAACAAATATGAAATAATACAATGAAACAGCTGAAAGAGAGATCGCAGGACTTCTATTGTAACAGTATAAATCTAAAATAAAATGAATATAGCTTAGCTAAAGAGCTGAAATTTTGTGCGCAAATTTGGGTCATAAAGTAGTTGCCCACTAAGAAAGATTTTCAAAATCTGCCGACATGGGGGGAGGGGTGGTTAAATATATTTTCTTCACTTTCAAAAAATTAATCCTTAAAAATTGCATCAGGGCATTTATTTATAAGTTTTGGGTGGATTCTAATTCAAATCGAACAAGTCCAGCAGCTGTGGTATAACAGCCAATAAAGTATACTGGAAAATGCTGGTTTCATGTTAACATTTATAACTTAAGCAAGTGTTAACGTATACTGGATTTAACGTATACCTAACAATCCTAAATGTTAGGTCTGTCTTGTTTTACAGACAACCAACAAGTCTGTCAGCTATCTGGCCCTTAAAAAATAACCAGCATCTTTTTTTTTGGGGGGGGGAAGAAAAAATTAAGGGAAATGGAATGAGTTGAATGTGTTTCATTTCTGCATTATGTCCCATTTTCAGAAGGTGTAAATTCTTGTATTTGGTTGATTAAAAATCTTCACATTACCAGGCGCATTTTGTGACTTTTCTGTGTAAAAAAGCAGTGTGCATGCGCGCGCGCATACACACACAAAGTTCAGTAAGGTAAGGATAATGATGAATACATACATCAAAGCAACAAATACATTTACTTATGACATAATAAACCTGCAGTATCTTGCTGTGATAATATTACAACACAATATTATCTGAGCACTGATTATTCTCATATTGCACACTCTAACGTGTGGAGTTATCAATCTAAGGACAATAAGTCCAAGTGAAAGTTACCAGACGTGTTGCTAATCTGTGATGTAACTAATTATCATAGATCAACGATTGAAGTCATAATAATTTGGCACGGTTAGGAGAAACTGTTAAGGAGTAGGTCACAGTTTGTCCTTTTCTCTCAAGGACGTTTCATGCTTCTTTAGTTTCTTATGAAGTGCTGTAGACCCTACAGTTAAGTGACGTACCGTACCGTGCTTAACAAATTTGCTTCTTTCATACAAAAATGCTTTCTTACGTTTATGAAGCATTCGGTCTACATGGTGATATTTCCCAAAAAACTACAGTGATTGATGTTTGGCACATTGGCTTTGGGTTGTGTACTGACATACTGTATTTGGTCTAAATTTAATCAAAATCGTTCCAATCGATTTTTGATATTTTTTGAAGATTTTAATAGCACCCACTTTTGAAACTGAAATTAAAAACTGGCGTTTAGTTGAAGTTGATCAATCTGTTCAGTATGCTCTATTCGTACATATTGAGTTCCAAGTCACGTTTTTAAACTTAGGAGATCTGCAGATCGAAACAGTCTAGTGCGTATTAATAAAAGAAATTAATGTTTGTGTGTAACGATGTACAGCCGCAGACATGCTGGGGCAAGCAGATATCTGAAATTTTTAATGGAAATGGAAAAAAAATATTGGGCAACACATCAAGGGCAGATTTTAAAATTTCTAATTTAATTTTTAAAATTAAATATATTAATGAAAATTACACCTGTTCACGTAGAACATTCACAGTGGAAATGTAAGCAACGCTGTGCTATTATGCCAGTAATAAATACAAAAATGGTAAAATGCATACTTTACTTCATGTTGATAACAAACAAAACAAAAATATGAAATAAGCTTTGAAAACAGTCATAAATTTTTAAGACTTTAAATGGTTTATTTATTATTAAATTTATAGAGTTAGTAGTCTTATCTGCATAGGTATTAGTTAAATTTTTACAACCATGTATTAACTGTAAAATTACAGCATTTTGGTCGTAACTGATTTGAAATTATTGTAAATAATTACATCTGTATTCGGGGACAGGAACATTATGTTGGTTGTATAACAAAACTATAACATAAAAACAAGCAAGTGGTTAAGTATTAAAAATTAATAATAATTATTTGTTCTTTTTTTATTCTTCTTCTTTTCTGCTAGGATTATTATCACTATGTTTAGTATAATGATCTGCCTTCCCTAGCTTCGTCAATTCTATTTTCGTTGACGCGTTTCGGAGAACCTCCATCTTCAAAAACTGTATCTATACTGGTCACCAATATTATGGCCTGTCCTATTTATAATTTTCTATCTCCACCTCATACCCCTCTGTATTTAACATGTGTAGATTAAACCTGACGTGCTCACTTCTGATTGGCTTTTCAAAATCATACGTTTTTGCTCGCATCTGATTGGCTCCTTTCAAACATTCTCTTTAACGGTCATCCGTCTTGTTAATTTTTGAAAATTTTTAGATTTTTAAATGTAATATCTGCTTGCGACAATATCTGTTCATTTATTATGATATCTCCCTTTAATTTAGATTTTAAAATTTTCAAGTTCTCTAAAATGTTCATACGTCTTCCTTTTTCTGCCATTAGTACCTTCATTGAGTTTTCTATTTCTCGAGGTATGTGTCCCTCTTTTATTAAAAACAACTCAATGAAGGTACTACATATGGCAGAAAAAGGAAGACGTATGAAAAATTTAGAGAACTTGGAAATTTTTAAATCTAAATTAAAGGGAGAAAACATAATAAATGAACAGATATCGTCACAAGCAGATATTACATTTAAAGCTAGGGAAGACAGATCATTATACTGAACACAGTGATAATTGTTAATGTGTTATCAAAAGCATTAGCTAACTTTGTCCCCAGATACATTCAGAAAATTTAATTAAACATTATATATATTTGTTAAAAACTATGTTTTAGGATAAAATTTGTAGTACGGTAAAATAAAAAAGTTATTTTTATAATAATTTTAATTGAACAAGCTGAATTATACAAAACTAGGAGAAACCCATGCTCGGCTCATGGTGCAGTCCATTCAAAAATATCTGCTTAAATTTAATTATTTAAACTCTTACTGTATAATTCAATATTAAAAGTTAATTGTTATTTATAACTTTGTCATAAAAATTAAATACTATAAACAAAACTGAATACAGCTGATCATAACCATTCATTTCTTATGGAAATATCTCCCAGTGTAACCTCCATAAAAATTTTATTAAGATAATTCTCTCAAATTTGAGACCAAGAAAGACCTTTTAAATAAGGTCTCAACCATCTTTTTATGACTTTTCAGAGTCTCAAAATGTTGTTTTCAAATTTGACCTTACGGAATTATATAAAGATAAGAATATTAAGTACCATAATATATTTTTTCTCTTTACATCACACAATACACTGATAAATGTGTTTGTGCTATGTTTCTGTGAGTGTGTTCCATATTTTTTAATAAGCAAACAGTTCATTCTGAAAATGCAGTCTATAGTCTACAAAAACAGTTAGAAAGAACTAGCTTAAAAAAAACAAACATAAAAACATAAAAAATAGAGTGAGAGAGAGAAAGAGGCAAGGGAAACTGAACAACATACATAATTATAATGCATATATAACTATAGGCTCATAGTGTATAAAGGCAATGTGATTGTTACAGGGCCTTATTAATGATAGGATAAGCACATAGGACAATGTCATTTTACAATGTTGGATTGGTCATTTTAACCACGCTATGTGCGCATCACACAATTGCCAAGAGCAACCAGTACAGGCTACCAGACAATGTGATCCCTAAACAATATATTCTGGATATCATCACAAATCTGGAAGATAATGACTTCAGCTTCCATGGAAAAGTCTGGATCAAGGTAAGATCAGATAAAACATGTTTTTTATGTTGTTCCAGGACCTCAGAATCAGTGTTCATCATTCATTTCATTACATTTTGAATTAACAAGATGTTTTATCTCTCGGCTTAAACTTCTCGAAACGTTTGTACTCCAGCAAAACATAAATCTTCGTAGCTACGTACTTTAACTTAACCAACAGTAGCAAGCGAGCACTACTTTGATATCACTATTATGCAGCCATGTGAAGAAAGTAAAAATAGTGATTGGGAAAACATTTTTGTTTACTTTTCTATTAATGAAGTGATTAATGTGTTAAAGTATCCACAGCATTAAAGTTACATAAGACTTATAAAAACAGTTCCCCAAATTCTAGCTTTAATTTTGTAAAACAGGAGCCTCTAATTAATGCAGTAGAAAAATTCTTTATTAAAAATACAATAACTAGCCAACTCTATTTAAATATAAAAAGTAATAAAGTATCATAGTGTATTTTGTTAAATTATACAACAATATAAATTAGTAATAAATTATTATTATGTTAGGTCCGTCCAGTAACACATAGCGTAGCAATAAGTACAACAAACATTTTGAATATATTCATTTTATTACGCAGACCTCGTGCAAAACATTCGATCAGGTATAAATTGCACCATATAGAAAGTTCTGGAACCACAAATACAATTATCTTTTTTGTTAATGTTATTTGTGTGTGTGCATGCATGTGTGTGTGTGTGTGTGTGTGTGTGTGTGTGTGTGTGTGTGTGTGTGTGTGTGTGTGTGTGTGTGTGTGTGTGTGTGTGTGTGTGTGTGTGTGTGTGTGTGTGTGTGTGTGTGTGTGTGTGTGTGTGTGTGTGTGTGTGTGTGTGTGTGTATGTGTGTGTGTGTGTGTGTGTGTGTGTGTGTGTGTGTGTGTGTGTGTGTGCGATATATTTTTATATATACACAATTTGTATTTAATGTAACAAAATTCAGAAATTTGGAAAACAAAATATAAGAATAGGCTGTACAAATTCTGTTGATATTTTATGAAGTTCAAATTCGTAACCGAATGAATGTTCCAAATTTGAAATAAAAGAAAGTTGTGTAAATCAGAAAACTTTAATGCAATCAGGGAGCAAGGACAGCATGCATATTGTTCATTTGGCCTTGTTTATGCTAGCAATGGCCGTGTCCATCTTCTTGTACTTTGTTTGTTGTCCTGGTACATCTGTACATAAATTTGTTACTTTCAGATTAACTGTTTGAAGCCTACAAATACAATCTACCTTCATTCTATACAATCACGCATTACTTCAGACGAGGTTACTGTAAAGGAAATAGTTAGTAACGAAACATTGGAGAATATTACGATTGAAGATCAAAAGATAGAGGCGGAGAATGAATTCTATATTATTAAATTAAGTCAGACCTTGGAAAAGGGCAAAATGTACATCATTTATATACCTTTCAGTGGACAGCTGACTGAGGGTTTGGCTGGTTATTACAGGTCCAGCTATGTAGACAGACTAACTAACACTACCAAGTAAGTTTTTGTTTTATTTATAAATTCTGTGTAACTAACAATAAGAAGTAGGTTTCTTTAGTTCACACGCATTGCAAAATTGTAACATTTTTATCCATTACAGTTTTACGTTACACTATTTATATTTGTAGGAAGTTAAGTACGCACATATATAGTGCGTAATTAATTAATAAAATAATTAAAATAAAAGTTTGACCTTGGAGTACTTAGTTTAATATTGTTATTTAACAGTTTACGTGTTTATTTTGTTAAAGGTGGCTGGCGGTAACTCAGTTTGAATCGACCGATGCTCGCCGAGCTTTCCCTTGCTTTGACGAGCCTGCAATGAAAGCCAAGTTTACCATCAGTCTGGGTCACAAAGAACACCTCAAATCAGCCTGCAACATGCCTCTAGAGAAGAGAGAACCTATGTAAGCCTTTAGTTTTAATTTCTAGTAAATACTCAACATTTACGTACAACTGCAGTGACGCAATAAGTTTACACAGAACAGTGGCATTGAAGCTGTGTAAGGTTACGACATGATGAGTGCTTACATCCAGTTAGAAGAGAAGGGAAGATATAATTTTGTATTTGTTCCCTTCTTTTCTGCTATATTCTTCTTCTTTTCTGCTAGGATTATTATCACTATATTCAGTATAATGATCTGCCTTCCCTAGCTTCATCAATTCTACTTTCGTTGACACGTTTCTTAGAACCTCCATCTTCAAAAAGCTATATTTATATTGTATTTGTTCCCTGTTTATATTATGTGTTAAACTAGTACAACCACTTTTGACTAAACTCATACTGATGCTATGTAGAAGGTTGTATAACATTTTTCTTAAATACGAATTACATCTAACAATATTGTATATGTTATTTCTCTAGTCAACGTCCCTTTTTCTCAGCACATACTATCCGTACATAAATGAGGTATCTGTAAATAAATTTTTTAACCAGCTTACAAATTACTGTGCTAAAACTTATTGTTTGTAGAAAATTTTAACATAAAAGACACTTTTAACAGTTTAAGCAAACGGCATTATGGATGCTCATGCACGCATCACAAATCAGACAATATTTTTTATATTTTACGAAGCTAACTTATTAATCACGAATAGACAATCCCATTACAAAAGCCACTTTTTTTATAACTTGCTTAGAACAATTAATTTTAATATTTACTTAAAAGCCATTAAACTTATAAGTTATGTGGCCATACTGACAGCCCCTATCCATGTCCATTGTACAAGCCGGGACAAGTATTTTGAATACCAAACATATGTTTTGGACACTGTTTTTACACAAATATATTTGTTATTTCTCCTTCCATCGTGCATTTATCTGTTGTTAATATTGATATCATAAAATATGAAGTACAGTTAAAATGTCAAAATACAGTTAGAGGTTACACAACATGTCTTTTCAATTGACTAGACGACAGTTACCTATTAAAATTGTGTTTGCTTTCACTATAAACAAGTCGCAAGGACAAACACTTTAAAGTGCTGGATTGTATTTACCAAATGCCGTCTTTACTCATGGACAATTGTATGTAGCCTTTTCAAGGGTAACAAAATCAACTAACATGTTTGTATCCGTTAAAGAAAGAAAATACAAAAAGTACAAGAAGATTATATTTTTATATCAAATATCGTTTACAACTGTTGTAATACCCTATAAAAATTGCTATTAAAAAACAATTATATGTATTTAAGTGTATATATATATATATATATATATATATATATATATATATATATATATATATATATATAGATAGATAGATAGATAGATAGATAGATAGATAGATAGATAGATATATAGATATAGATATATATATTACAATGACTCATAAATTTGTGATTATTATTTCAAACTTATCTCTTTTCGACTTATTTTTTAAACATGTTTTCCCTTCCTTCCAACTACCACCCTCCCCCAACGACTGCTCGTATTCAAAAGTGTTTACTTAAAACTTTGATAGTGCGAAATTTCACATGGGCCCTCCTGGTCCAAAATAAAAACAATTACTTTAGAGGACAGTGGATCGTTGTTGGAAAGAGTGCAGTTGCAAACCTACAAACTTGATCACACCGGTAGTATAAGCAAACTAAGTAGGTACTAATATGTTTGTCAGACTCAAGTAAGGTAAAGATAACAGGACTTAATAAAGTCAAGTTTCACTTTCTGAGGTCTAAGTAAAGTTTTCATTTCACTATGTTTTGTAAACTTTTTTAACTTTGCAAAAGCTAATTTGAATCCAATATTAATAACATTGTTGAATTATTGCTAAAGTGTTATATGTATAATTTCAGGCAAGATAAACCTGGTTGGGTTTGGGACCACTATCAGGACACCGTTCCAATGTCGACTTATCTTGTGGCGTTCATGGTTTGTGATTTTGAGTATAGGACTTCTGATAAGATGGAGAACAATGTTACTTTCAGAGTTTGGGCTCGTAAAGATGCCATCAGTCAGGTGGAGTTTGCTCGTGAAGTTGGACCAAAGTTTTTGTCTTATTTTGAGAAATACTTTGATGTAAAATACCCGCTTCCAAAACAAGATATGGTCGCTATTCCTGACTTTGATGCTGGAGCTATGGAGAATTGGGGATTAATAACTTACAGGTGAATAGTGAATATGCGATTATTATTGTTTTGTTTCTATTAACATTAATACAAATCTAAAAATACCGCTTCGTTTTCAAATGTTTGGCAGTAAAAAATGTGTGGGGAATTTTGCATTAAAATTTAAAAATATATATTATATAAAAACAAATTTTGTTTTTGTAAAGAATTTAATTCTATAATATCAGTATTTATACGTAGTAAAACTTGTTTCTTCTTCTTATTTTCGTTTCACCCTCTTTGGGGTACGCTGAATCAATCATTTCTTGCACGCTGTACTTTTCTTTGTTCCCAGTAGCTCTTCATTCTTTCTGATCTTCTTTTCCTCTCCTCTTCCGAAATGATAGGTTTAGGTCTTATTTTGGTTTTATCTTGGAATCTTATTCTTTTGTCCTTGGTACTTATCTTAGCAGTTTGGTCAAGCAGTGAATTTTCTGTAATTTTTAATTCTATTAGGTCTTTTTCAATTTCTTTAAACCAGTTCGGTTTTGTTTTACGATTATGGAAAAAATCAAACACCTGTTTCGTCAATCTATTGGAGTTCATTCTAAGAAGATGGCCGTAAAAATTTATTCTCCTTTTTCTCATAGTATCTGACAGTTTTTCAATTTTCCTATAGAGAGCTTCATTTCTTATATATACTACCTTATTATCCTGAAATTTTGTTCCTATAATTTTTCTTAAAATTTTCCTTTCCGTTATTTCAAGCTTTTCTATCTGGCCTATGCGATTCATGGTTAATGTTTCTGCTGTGTACAGTGCTTCCGGCTTGATCACTGTTTTATAATGTTTAATTTTGGACCCCCATGAAAGGGATTTCTTATTGTATGTTTCTTTCGTCAATTGGAAGGCCAAAACAAGTTTGTTTTTCCTGCATTCCATTGCCTTGTCTTCATCTGCATTCCAACTAATCCATTCACCAAGATATTTGAACTCTTTTACAATTAAAACTTGTGTATTAAAAGAATAATAAGCAGATTTTTTTATTTTCAAATTTGCCATTACTAGTGAATTCTAATTGGAAAATGAAAGAGCTAATGGAGTATTCATAAATCCCCACCCCACCCAGGCAGACCTGCGGCCTGACTCAGGAGTCTTCCATATCACTCAGAAGTTGCTTTATGTGTTATTTAACTGTTTATATGTAGCCATTTAACTGTTATATATTTATATCCATTTAACTGTTTAAAAATTGTGGCAGTTTCAAATATTAAAAAATCCGTCATTTTTGTATGATATTCTTTTTTACAAATCTGATTCACCATTGATTACCTGTATAAATTGATATAAAATTCCATTGAAGATATGAAAATGAACTGACAGGGTTCATTTTTGTACTGTCAATGTAATTTGTGCTGATTGAATTAAAATTTGGCAGAAAAATCGGTTTTGGTTAGTTTGTTATCCAGCAAAGTCTATCTGTTAATTTTAATTTGGGTCAATTCCAAATCATAATTAAAAAAAAATTTTTATTTTATTTTATATCTTTTTTGAAAATTATATTAAAACCAGATTTTCAAAAATTTGTAAGATAATAAAATTAATGTGATAGTTATTTCTTGGAAATTCGCTTGTCATGCCTGCAAGACAGCTAGTGCTGTATTTAGAACATTCTCGTTCTTGAATGCCAAAACAAAAAAATAAGCCTAAGATAAAATACTAAAATTGTAAGAAAATACTGATTGTTATGTTTACCACATGCCATATTAGCAGAAACTTTTTAAATTATTTTATTCATAAATTTAAAATTATGGTTATTCAATAATTAATTTTATGAATATTTAAAGGGAAACAGCGCTCCTGTTTGATAAAAAATCATCTTCAACAGCATCCCAGCACGGTATTGCTTCAGTAATAGCTCACGAGTTGGCCCATCAGTGGTTTGGCAATCTTGTTACTATGAAATGGTGGACAGACTTGTGGCTGAATGAAGGATTTGCTACATACGTCGCTGGCATTGGACTTCATAATGTAAGTTTACTTGTTCTTACAATATTACAATGTTCTTACTTGTTTTTGGATAAATATTCCAAGGAAAAAATTATAATAGCATGTAGTTGACATAATGGAAGCACATTTCCAAAAACTAACTACATTTTTATTCCATCAATAATGCATAGTTTAATTGTTGTAAGGAGTCATCTCCTTTTGAGGTGATTGCTAATGATGGTTAGTTCTGTCCAAAATTAGTAAACAAGTAATTATTTAAGTATTTTTAGTGTACCACTATAAAGTCTCTTGGTTTTGGTGGTTTCTTGATTGAACGAGGCACATCCAGAAAGTAAGTACCGTTTTGTTCTACTGCCACTGCAGCATTGCTATCAGTGCTCCTCCATGCTTAAAAATTTTTTTTTAGTTACATATTATTGTTAACTAGTTTTAGGAAAAATATTTATAGTTGTTATTTTATTTTGTTTTAATTATTGTTATTGTTTTTTTAATGTTCCTAAATTTTATTTATGTTATTTACTTGTTTTCAAAATCTTAATATTGCACCTCGGCGATGATAACCTTAATGGTTTTCGTTGCAAAAAAAATGTCGTTGTAATTACTGTATAGACATACTGTATGGTTGTTCGTGTAGACTAAATAAATAAATTTTTTATGTTTACTGTAAATAAAAGTATTATATTAAAAATGGGTTTTTGTAGTGTAGCCAATAGAAAAGTTGTTCAATATGTATTATATTGTGATAACACGTTTTAGTCCTATCCTAAGCAGAGACATGGCTATGTAAGTATTGTGTTTTACAAACTATAAAACGAACCTTAATTTTTAAGCAATTTTTTTTTAAAAAATAACATTTTTACCATTTTTATTATTAGATTGCAAAGCCAGACTAAAGAAAATTTTTATTTTAATTTTTGTCCATTACAAAACTAGGTACTAACGATATTGTATGGATAACACAAATCACTTTCAATTCAAGTTCACTGGCATCGTAGACTGCAATGACGCATCATAGGCTAGACAGTGTTCTGGGTTTGTAATGGTGGGGCGGGAGGGAGACATTGTTAGCAAGCTTGTGAATCTCCTCAACTCATGTTCGTCGCATCGGTGCACTGCTGCTGCCAGTTGAATCCGGTGTTGCCAGGTATAGTTTTTCCCATGGCATCAAATATATGGCACTGACAGGAATTTTAAATCAAACACTGAACATTTTTATATTAATTTCAAGTATAAGATGCACCTGAATTTTTGAGGCAATTTTTCGAAGAAAAAATTGCATCTTATAGTCCATAAAATACGATGTAGCACATAAGTTTATAAACTATAATCAACGGTGTTTCTAATTGCAGGCTTTCCCAGAGTGGAACTCTCTTGAAGCTTCAACAGTAGAAAATATGCTCATTGTGTTCTCATTGGACGCTCTCAAATCATCACATCAAGTATCTGTCCCAATCGGACATCCGAGTGAAATCTCGCAAATATTTGATACAATATCTTATAAGAAAGGTAGATTTGTTATATCTGTTGTTCTGTAGAACTTGACAAAGACTGCTGACATTATAACCATATTTCAGTGGTTGTTTTTAAGATCTATTGATGGCTTTGTGGTGTCCAGTACTAGAGTAGACACTTGATTTTTAAGAAAAGAAGCATTGAGTAAGATTATTGCAATAATTGAAATTGAAATAAAATTTAATTATTCATAGTCAAATATATTACAAAATAATGTGTAAGTAGGTATATATTACAAAATAACATTAAAATCTTAAGAGATAACACTTTTAAATATAATGCAAGCTGGTCATTTCAACATTAACAATTGCATGTACATTATTAACCATTGCATATTATAATGAAGACTTTATTTTTAAGTTCTTTTTTATTCTTTTGTATTTTAAAATTAGTGTCTTATTGTACATACAGTGGAAGCCCTCTTAACCAAAGCCCATGGAACCAGACTCTTAGTTAGGTAATAAAAAGGTTGGTTAATCCAGTAATAATTTCTTTCAAAATTGGTCAACTTGTAAGTATACCTCAGTGATGTTCTTGAATGAACCATAACCAAAATTCATCATTGAGTTGTTGTTGTTTTCCAATTGCTTCCGCTGGCTCACGCCACCTTTGATCTTGCTTCCCAGTAGAGGCCAGGGAGGTCTCTTCTTTGCTTCTCTTCATTTAATTTTCTGCAGACCAGGAGATGGTCCTTGTTCATGATGGTGTATGGGCATTCACACAATGTGCAGTTGTCATAGTTTAATATCTTAATTTTCTTCAGGTGTTCATTCAGACAGTCGTGTCCAGTTGTCAGCTGAAAGACCGCGACAGATGTCCTCCTCTGGAGGTCCTTGACTTTGTTTGTAAATTCAAGATAAGATGTTCGCTTCAGTGTACTAATCCTAACCTCCAGTGTGAGCATTGTTTTTGGTTTCTGCACTATAAGGATTCCTTGTTTGGCCAGCTTGTCTGCCCGCTCATTCCCTTGTATGCCTACATGTGACGGGATCCACTGCAGTACCAATTCCTTGGTAATGTGTTTAACTATTTTGTATTTCTTCTGGATCAATTCTATCATAGAGCCGGCAGATATGTTGTCAGCAATTGTTTGTAATGCCGATTTAGAGTCAACTAATATCACTATGTTATTATTCAACCATGTCCTCATTATTATTTGCCTCAATGCCTCATTGATTGCAAATAACTCCTCCTCAAAAACGGTGGCGTCCGAGCTTAATACAAAGTAGTGAGAAAAATGCTCACAGAATATTTACGCCCCTGTTTCACCTCCGATTTTAGATCCGTCAGTGTATATTTGCAACCAATCATCTGATGGGTATAGGTTGTTTATAGTCTCCAAAGTTATTTGTGCAACTGTGACTGGGTTGTCCTTGGCTTTATTTATTGGTTCCACAAGTTGAGTGCTTATGTTGTACCTGTCGTAGTCCAGAGGACTCTTCAGCTGTGTAGACTCCTCGATCTCCAGCTAAGCATCAAGTGTTTGAAACTACATTGAGTTGTTCGTTTGTAGGTTTCTATAATAATGTACATCGAGATGGTGGGACTTTTTCCAATTCAGTTTGTGTGCAATCTATCTTAATTGGCTTTCTTATTTCAGCACTAGGCCTTAACTATTGTCATACTGACACCACACTCAGCACTTACAAGTTTCATTGATTCGCTGTTATCTAACTGTTCTGTAGTCAGTATGTTTTCATTTTAGCGCACTCATTTTGTATACTCGCTGTAATGCTAAATATGTGAAACACAGAACTGTAGGCTTTATAATACGCACACCAATCCTCACGTACTGAACTGATCAACTGATCCTGCACAGCAACAAAACAAACGTGGCTGCTGTAATTGCATATTTTGCTAGCATGCAGAAACACACAAGGAAACTGATACAGTAAGCTGTGTATTATGTGATCATATTTTGTTTCACTGTTATCGGCAAAAGAAACGATTTGTTGAACGAAGGTATACTGTATGTCATTTGTGATAATGCGTGATGGTTAACCCAACAGAAAGTTAAAGTATTGACATGCATTCCTTAAAGTTAAGTTAAGGAAACATACACTGTATTTAATGTTAGCGTATTGTAAACCTTGGCATAATGCACTTAAGTTAGTTTTTATTCATATGATGACTTGTCCTGTTGAGTGTAGATATCCAAGGTGTTTGGTCAGTTTAATGAGGTCTTTTTACTCTGGTAATCTCCTTTGTTCGTCTTCATTATATATCTTTCAGGGATGCTAAGATGTCCAGCAAAAGACAGGCATGATTTGGATTAGCAGTTCAACAAAATAAGCAAAGATCCAACAAAACATTTAAAGATGTTTTTTGGTGACATGATCCACTGACAGATGAATGAATCAGGGACTCCCTAGAAACAATGAGGACAGCTGTTGAAGGGGATTGTTGACAGAAGTTGTAATAGCCTGACTTAGTTCTTAATGTCTGTAATTGTATCTTCTTTATTTGTTTCACTCAATTTTGGGGTACACTAAATCAATCACTTTTTAATGTTCTGTGCCTTCGTCGTAGCCCAGTATTGCTTCATTCGTTGTGATTTTGCTTTTCTTTCTTCGTCAGAGATTTGGATCATTCGCTTGAATTAGACTTTGACTTGGAACTGTTGTTTCTTGTCCTTGGTTATTGTTTTGGCTGTTTTGTCCATGAGCATAGTGTCAGTGATTTGCAGTTCTGGTATGTCTTTCTCTGTTTCTCTAAACCAAAGTGGTTTGGCCCTTTTATTGTGAAAGTAGTCAAATATTTTTTTGGTTAGTCTATTTTTGTCCATTCGGAGGATGTGCCCGTAAAAATTGATTCTCCTTTTTCTTATTGTGTCTGATAGTGTTTCAGTTTTTTGGTAAAGAGTTTCATTCCTGATGTGGAGTAATTGGTTGTTACGGAATTTGGGGGCCTAAGATTTTTCATAATATCTTTCTTTCTTTGATCTCCAACCTTTCAAGTGGGCCCTGGGTTGTGAGAGATAATGTTTCAGCTGCATATAAGGCTTCCGGTTTAATTACCGTATGATAATGCCTTATCTTTGTATTCCAGGAGAGGGACTTCTTGTTGTATTTGTCTTTGGTAAGTTGGAAGGCTAATTCAACTTCATTTCTCTTAGATTCCATAGCTTTTTTCTCTAGGGCATTCCAGTTGATCCATTCCCCAAGATATTTGAATTCTTTGACTATCTCAATGTATTGTTCTCCCACTTTAAACTTTTTTGGTGGTTTTTGTGTGTTTGTCAATATTTTAGTCTTTTCAAATGAAACTTTGAGGCCCATTTTTAACACTTGCTTCTGGAGTTCAAGAGTCTGTTCCTTAGCTTCCTCCAGTGTCTCAGCTCTGTAATTTTATATTATTTAAGAATTTAATAAAAATTATTACTTAAACAAGACTACTAATACACAAAATACAAAAAAAACACAAAAAATTATATATTTCATAATTAAACTAAATGAAAATCCGAAATATAATCGATTTAAAAAGATGAACACAAGGTATTAGAATACATGCTAAAGAATATTTTCTGAGTGTTTAGTTAATAAATTATGAATACAAAAAATGCTGTCATGGGCTGTTTAATGCAAATATATTGAGATGCAATCCCTCTCTCATTATAATGGCATCTTGAATGGTATACCATGGTATATTCGTAACAGTGATTTACATCGGGACTTAAACATTAGGCTTGTCACAGAGGAAGTTAAAAAATGTGCAACTAGTCATAATCTACGACTTCTTATGCATGAAAATTGTGAGATGGAGGCAGTACGTGAAGTGGCTGGCAACGTTCGCCGCCTCAAGAGGACTAAACCTCATGAACTGCTCCACTGATGTGAAGGATGTTATTAATGTAATAGCTATCCTACAAATGTGATTTTGTTGTAGATATAAACCATTAGTCGATCTTGTAAAGATTGGTTATAAATATTAAATAAATAAAAAAAAATCTTGAATGGTATAATTTTACAGTAACAATGTAAGTCATTTAATTCGGTAATAATTTTATTTTATTTATTTTTTTTTAATAAGTTAACTACTTGATCTCCTAACTTTCTGTATTTTCTAAACTAATTTTTCTCCACTTCACTATGAGGTATTTTTGTGTAACAATAAGTTTTGTTTTGTTTTTATTCATTCAGGATCTTAGTACTATCAACATATGTCTACAGTTTATAATTACTCATTTCAAATGGTTAAAAAGCTTTTAAAATATATTAGGCTAATTATTTATTTAAATACTTAACAAAAAGACTCGACACTAAGTATATATCATAAACAAAATGTTTAATGCAATCATAACATCATATAATACTAAAATGTTATTTAATAGAACCAAAAATATTATTCCAAGGCTGAGAAGTGATATTTTGTACTAGAAACAAGATCTGGCTTATTTCAAAATAATAACTTGTTTTTAAAGTTAATGTTACTATTATTGAGCTAAAAAGTTTTAAAAATTGAAATGATCCCTATTTAGTCCAGAAGTAGGACATGTAATTTATTATCTTGTTTATCCCAGGAGCATATTTACTTCGCATGATGAACTTGTTCCTGGGCGAAGAAGTGTTCAAACAAGGTGTCAGCAGTTACTTGAAGAAACACAAATACCAAAATGCTGAACAAGATGACCTGTGGTCGTCACTCACAGAAAAAGCCCATGCGTCTGGTACTCTTCCATCCGATATGTCGGTGAAGGAGATTATGGACACATGGACCTTACAGACAGGATATCCTGTGGTAACAGTAACCAGGGATTATAGTAAGAAAACAGCAACTCTTTCTCAAGTAAGTACCAAAAATTTACAAAAAGATATATATTGTGTTTATAAAATTGTGAAAGTAAAATACCATTTAAAATGTATACATTTGGTGTTTTAAATTTACCCATTAAGAAATAAAATCTCTTGTTAGTATAATAATGTAACTATAGTAGAATAATCATTTAGCCCCTGCTGTGTCATGCAATCTGTATCCCCTGATGTGTGATGCAATGTTTAAAAGACTCTTAGATCACAGATATAACACCTGTCACTCACTCTTTCATGCACAACATATCTCTAGCTCTTTCTATTTTCTATCTACATTATAATCCTTTTTACTGGATCTTCTGACACCAACTTTTCTCAAATGTTCCTCTTAGGCTATGTAATGTTAACCCTAGATAATCCAAGACAGTTTGTTAGAATAGAGCTTGTCTTCAGCGGTATGTTCTCCCTTTGTCATCAAGGTACAGCCAGTCAGGATGGTTCAATACAAGAAAATGCAGAGTTCAATCTAATGTGTTCAAAGAAGCAAAGATATGGTATGGTTATAAATAGATTTATTGATTGAGGTAGTTATTGTACAATACCCTTTGACAGGAGGGGCCAAAAGACAAAACTTGTTCTCTGCAAGGCTAAACCACACCTCTGACTGCCACACTCTCCCTCCAGCTTAGTTAAAGGAAGGAAAGATTACAGCTGAGTGAGAACATGCATGGCAAAACATTAATGACAAGTACAACTTGTGTATTAATTAGCATTTTATATATTAGGCATTACATACTTCATGGATGTCCATTCATTATACCTGTGTCTCTCTTCAAATCTTGTGTTGTTGGAAGACTTTTTTCTGACATTTGCTGAACAAAACTCTATCTTATCCTGTCGTGTTTTATTACTGTAACAATATTTTGTCCTGCATTTGGTGTCCTGCATATATTTCATAGTTCATTCCGGATTCCTCTGGATATTTTCATCTTTTAAAACAACTGACTCAAATGTTATTTTTTCTCGTTCAGTGATATTACAGCAGTTATTAGAATATGAAATTGCTTCTTAGCTTTCAAGCTGCAACACAGCAGATGTGGAGAACCACGACTGAGTTGCAGAACCTAAATTATTTAAAGTGACTTCATTGCAATAAATCATATACTGAAATAAATATTTTACCAATAACATAATACATTGAAAGGTAGGAGGATAAACTCAAAAGTTTTCTTAAGTACGAAACTGTTTTGTGTACTTTTATAACATAAAACTCTTAGTTTTGTTCTAGAACCGTTACCTGTCCGTGAGGAACGACAGTGTGCATGGCTGCTGGTGGGTACCGATCACTTATACATCACAGAAAGAAATAAAATTTGGTGAAACAATGCCTAAACAATGGTTAAACTGCAAAGAGAGCAATACGCAAATAGAAATCAATGCTAGACCGGAAGAGTGGGTTATATTCAATTTGAAATCAGCAGGTGATTTGTCAATTATTATAACTAAAGCATGTATATATGTAGTTGCCACTCAGTATTTTACACTTGAAGGCACCAGGGAAAAATTTGAGTTACCGAGAGTGGCAAAATATGAAGAGTTCAAAAAACAGAGATTGATAAAAGGGAAAATTGAAAAATCAAGTGTATTTGTTTTACAACAATTTATAGTACAGTTGATACGTATAATACATTTTTTGTTCACAAGAGAGAGATTTATATTTTGATGTACTCATTATCATGATTAACAAGTAAAAACAGCTCTACATTAACGATATTGTACTTGAACAGTTTCTACATGACCTGACTGACATCTAACACTGTCCTATAAATAGACCCCTATTATATAAACATTTACTGTCTCACTCTGTTTAATCTGTGCTTTTTTTAATAGAGGGTCAAGACTTCCATTGATCTTGGTTTTGCCGCTCAGTCTGTTGTGCACCCTCATCCACAGATTCAACCTTCCCAATCCACACTTAGGTCTTAAGAGAACTGTGAGATACCCCCACTCCAGAATTGGTACAGTTTATTTGCGCACTAGATCTGTGGCACCGACACCTGACATTCTTATAACATTGCTTTTCCGTTTCATAACTGATGAACCACATTTTATGAGAAAGTATATGTATTTGAAGTGGATTATACAGTCTTTGTTTACAGCGATGCAACAAATCCAATCAGTATGATTTATTAAGTGAAGGCTTGGCTGAGTACAAATTATAGGGTGGACATCCAGCTTCCTCAGTATGAAATAAGGAAGGACTAAAATGCATTGTATTCATGAATGGACAAATGATGACTGTATGAAAGTTTTTTTTGCAATAAACTTGTTTGAATTAGATTCATCCACTTCTACTTAACTTTAGGAGTGTGTGGTCCGAGTTTTCCCAGCACTCAGGCTTTTTGGGTCGGGTCGGGCCAAACGGTTAAATGGGGAACCTATCACATTTTTAGCTAGGCCTGTCAAAAAAAAATTAGAATTAAAATTTTCTTCCTTTAATATTTAATCCTCTGACCGCCACGGGCCGATTGTATCAGCGCGCAGAAGTTGTGTAAATACCACCACGGGCTGATGTAATATGGGCTCCGTTGGTCTCACTGAATACTGCCACGGACCGATTACATCGGCATGCAAAACTTGTGTGAATACTGTCACGTGCCAATGTAATATTATGGGCTCTGTTGGTCGGATTGAATACCGCCACGGACCTATTACATCGGCGCGCAAAAGTTGTTTGAATTGTGCCGCAGGCCGATGTAATAATAAGGCTCTGTTGGTCTGACTGAATACCGCCATGGACCAATTACATTGGCTTGCAAGAGTTGCATGAATACCGCCATAGGCCGATGTAATACGGACACCATTGGTCTGACTAATTACCGCTATGGACCATGCACGCAAAATTGTGTGAGTACCACCACAACCGATTATATCGGCATGCAAAAGTTGTGTGAATACTGCAACGAACCGATGTATTATGGGCTCATTGGGTTCAATATTTTCATTTGATTTTTGTTTTTGAAAAAATTGCATCTTTTAATTTAGTGACATAATCATGAAACGATATACATTAGGAAAAAGGATATCTGCAGATTCTCTGAACTGATTGTGTACTGTTGTCAATCACAGACATATTTATTTGACAATGCAGTGTGCTGACCCGGCCCAACGAGGAAACTATATTTGTAAACATGTACAGTCCACTTGGTCCCTTCTCATTGTAGCATCACAAATAAAACTACTAACCGATAATACTGCACCCACTGACAGGTCAACAATTGGTTTTGTCGAGTAAAACAAATAGAATGATTGTAAGTGGAGACACTTGACCTTTGATGTTTATTTAAATTGTTCTTTCTTTATGCATATTGTGTACACTATTGCCTAAAAATAAAAGTTAATATTTACTTGGCCCGACCCATCTTTAACCCGAATTGTACGCTTGGCCCTAACTGAAGTTGGGCCTTTCAATTGACCTGACCCGACACGTAAAATTCGGGGCCCCCTAGACCCCTACTTAATTTGGATACTGACTGTTGTACTGTATCAGTTGGAACCAGACCCAATCCAGATAATCAAATATTCAAATAATTAATTAGATGTAGCTTTGGAATCAGGAAAAAATTTAATTTTATTGGTATTATAACACTAAATTCATAAAACATAAGTTACTGACAAAATGTTTATAATAAAAGAAAAACTTCAAATTAAATTATAGTACTTACACAAACTAATTTCATTGATTATGTGCATTGTATATTTTGTTTTGAACACTTTGTTTAGAGTATGTTGCTTTGAAAAAGTTTCTAGTTTTCAAGCTACAAGTCCCTGGTCCTGCACACACGTAATGGTGAGCAGTTGAAAAGCATCGTTGCATAGGAGTTAATTTGAATGAAAGTGTAAAAAGTTTCCCAGTCATTCCCCAGAAAGTCTTTATTTAACTGGATCAAAATTTCAGCATTGTCACTCAATGAAAGAACAATATGTCACATTTTAAACAAGCGCAATTGTAAAATCACTCCCGAGTCAGAGAAAGGATAGAACATCTATGAAAAAAATGTGGTTTAACAATTTCAGTAATATTTTTTTCTTTATATATAACTATAGAATGTTACAGTTGCCACTCAATGTTCCACAATTGAAGGGACCAGGAAAAAATTTGAATTATCGAGGGTTATAAAATATAGAGAGTTCAAAATACTTTAAACAAAGTATTGATAAAAAGGAAAGTTGAAAAGTTGATTATTTATTTTATTTACAACAGTTTACAGTACAGTTTATACATTTAATACAGTTTTTGTCCATGAGAGAGAGACTTATATTTTTACGTACTCATCATAATTAACAAGTAAAACCATCTCTACATTAACGATATTACTCTTGAATAGTTTCTGTATGACCTGACTGATACCTAACACTGTCCTATAAATAGGCCTCTGTGTGTGTGTGTGTGTGTGTGTGTGTCTGTGTCTGTGTGTCTGTGTCTGTATGTGTATAAAACAATAATAGGCTACTTCAGATGTGTGTTAGACATAATCTGAACCTCTTACACAAAATATATGACAGTGTGGCATTTTGAGCACTTAGTTTTTTGTTTTGACAGGATTGTATCGTGTCAATTATGACGATGAGAACTGGCGAAAAATTGCAGTGACTTTAAACAGCAATAGGTACAAAGAAATAGATGTCATAAACAGAGTACAACTGTTAGCCGATGCGCTTGATTTTGCTTGGTGTGGTGATATTCCTTATGCTTTGAGTTTTCATTTGCTGAACTACCTTCACCAAGAAGATGAATATTTACCATGGAAGTCTGCGTTGAATAATCTGAACAATATCAACAGTTTAGTTCGTAGGACACCAAAATTTGGCATCTTTAAGGTAAAGTTAGTTTTAGTTTGACAGACCAAAAACCAGTAAAGTAATCATTTCTAATCTATGGGAGTTAAGTTACAGCAGTTTTAGTTTGGGAAGCCAAAAACCAGAACAGTAATCCCTTGTTATGTGCAGGTATTAGGTTAGGTTAGGTTGTAGTTTGTGAAGCCAAAAACTAGTACAGAAATCGTTTGTTATCCGCGGAAGATAGGTTAGGACAGTTTTAATTTAGGAAGCCAAAAACTAGGTCAGTCATCCCTTAATATCTGCAGGATTTAGGATAGTTTTAATTTAAGAAGATAAAAAACCAAGACAGTAATCATTTGTTATCGCAGGAGTTAAAATTAGGTTAGGTTTAGTTTGGGAAGCCAAAAGCCATTACAGTAATCCCTTGTTATCTGTGTAGTTAGGTTAGCTGTGAAAGCAAAAACCATTACAGAAATCCTTCGTTATTTGCGGGAGGTATGTTAGGTTAGTCTTACTTTGTGAAAGCAAAAACCATTATCCCTTAATATCTGCAGGAGTTAGGTTAGGTTAGTCTTACTTTGTGAAAGCAAAAACCAGTACAGAAATCCTTCGTTATTTGCAGGAGGTAGGTTAGGTTAGTCTTACTTTGTGAAAGCAAAAACCATTACAGAAATCCTTCGTTATTTGCGGGAGGTATGTTAGGTTAGTCTTACTTTGTGAAAGCAAAAACCAGTACAGAAATCCTTCGTTATTTGCGGGAGGTAGGTTAGGTTAGTCTTACTTTGTGAAAGCAAAAACCAGTACAGAAATCCTACAATATCCGTAGGAGTTTGTTTTTTATGACCTCAAGCGATGATTTTCTTTTAAATTTTTGATTCACTTAGATGCATTATATGTTTTATAAAGCCTATAATGATCAAAATTTAAGCTTGTATCAATATATTGTTTCTGAGAGCTGGCTTATTTTCTCCAATTTGTATGAATATTTTTAAGAAAATTTGTTTTTTGTTTTTTTTTTTCTTTATTGAAGCTTCCTTTTTCTTGGTAAAAATATTTATTTATTTGAATGCAAAAAGGTTTGTGTATAATTTCTCATGCTATTTATTTTTGTATTATAAACAACTGAGATTTAACAGTTTAACTGATCTGCTAAGTTAAAATTATTGAATGAGTTTATTAATATTTGTCTTATTAATATACCCTGTTCTTATTACATAAAATGATTAACTTTCGAATTATTAAGAATGAACATTGAAGGTTTCATAAGAACTGTATGTAATATGCTTTTTTCTATAGAAATATATCCAGTTCCTGTTAACTCCAATCTTCAAAAAAATTGGTGACATGAAAACAGTGCCCAAAACATTTGAAGGTGTAAAACACCAAACTTTAATAGTATCGTGGGCCTGTCGTTATGGTGTCGGTGACTGTGTGGAACAAGCAAACGCTCTGTTCAGTGAATGGCGTAAGGAACACGATCCAGACAACAATAACCAGTGAGTAAAGAAGAGTAGTCATAAGTAAATATTTGCATGGATAAAAAGATACTTTAAGAAAGGCGTATGATTTTCTATCGCCACAGTAAACCTGTAAACCATATACCACCACTTAAAATAATATCAGTAATTTATTTTCGTTTTGTGGCCCTTTTTGTAGACATAAAAAAAGGTCTATATGACAGTGGTTCCCCAAAAGGTGGTCCATGAGTCAAACTAAAAACAACTAGTTAACAAATCCAACTGGTAAATAACGTACCGATAACAAATATTTTTAAAAAAGATGAGAACATAATTGAATTTTGGTTAACGAGTGGTGGTTGTGTTGATTTTGTTCAAAGTGACAGGAAGCTTAAAGGTACAGTTTGTAGATGCAAACAAGCCTTCTCTACTTGCCGTTGCATGAAATACAAATATTATAAAAGTTTATTAATATTCATGCTGATTTATGATTGAAATAAATGAAGCTTCAGCCAAACTTATATAAGACTATGACAACCAAAAATTAAGATTTCCCTCATCCCGTATGGTTCAAAAATAGTAGCAGTAAATAACTTAAGTGGCTATTAAATTATTCCTTTAAATATCACACAACCAAATATTTGTGGTTATCAAAGTATAATAATGTTTCTGCCTGTAGGTCACTTCTACCGTGGATGTTGACTTTACTAACAAGTGTTATTATTTCCAGCATACCAAGTGATTTACGAGGTATGGTTTATTGCTTAGCTGTGAAGAACGGAGGAGAGGAAATTTGGGAATTCATGTGGGAACGCTACAAAAAGTCCAATGTTGGTGGTGAAAAATATCGCATTCTGTCATCTCTTGGCTGCACCAGAGACGTTTGGCTCATAAACAGGTAGAACATATTTTAAAATAAGCAGAAATATGTTATCTATAACTTTTAAGTATTAAATAATAAAGAAAAGGTTAGGTTAAGTGTCTACTCTTAATGGAACTGTAACAACCATTATTGATCTCTTTTTGTTATTGTCGAGTTATTGCTCCTTTTATGAGAACTGTTTAGGAAGCCAAAAACCAGGACAGTCATCTCTTAATATCTGCAGGAGTTAGGTTAGGTTAGTTTCAGTTTGTGAAATCAAAAAAACAAGTTCAGAAATCCCTTGTTATGTGCAGAAGTTAGGTTAGGTTAGTTTTAGTTGATGATCACTGTTGTTAAAATTACTTGCATTCTAAAGTTTTCACGTTTTACAATTTTTAAAATAAGTTTCTTCTGTAAAACTATAAGTCGCTAAAGTTTGTATATGTTACAGTTTCCAGTTTTTTCACATAAATATTTTCTAAAAAGTTATTCAGTGCATATTCGTTGCAGTGGGTTTGAAAGTGTTACGTGATTGAAGGAAAAGGTCCAACATTTTCTTGACATGTTTTTAATTTTTTTAAATATTGTATTAAAATCACAAAAAAAATATTGTTTTCAAATCTGCAGTAAAAAAAACTTTAGAATTTTCCTTATTTACATTAAAAGTTGCAAAATATGAGCAGAACGAAGACAAGATTACTATAAAGCAAGAAGTTGACACATACATGCACAGTTCTGAGCATTTCACTTGCAGCCTAGTCCATTGATACTTTCTTAATTGGAGTATAAGTTATGTCAATTATGTCATTATGTCAATTAATTATTAATTTTTGTATATACCAGTAATACAATACTGTAATAATTTGCTTATAATTTTTCAAAGAAAACAGTTTTAAAGTCCAAATTCAAAGAATAAATTTATGTAAAATACAACTCGGAAATCACTAACAAGAGGTGGCGAGCTAGAGAGTTCATTTTAATTGGCTTCTAATATTTCCTTGTGGTGTAGAATTAAAGATTAATATATGAGCAGAGTTTACCTTGTTACAAATAGTTTGTGCAGTTGAATTACAGTGCATACAAACTGTATTGGCATATGTGTTTTGTTGCAGATATTTGGAATGGTCAATTGATGAAAACTCTGGAATCAGGAGACAAGACAGTTCGTCAGTGTTCCGTAATATTGCTGACACCGATATAGGCTACTATTTGGCAAAGAACTTTTTTTACAAAAATATTAAAAAAATCCATAATTCGTAAGTATTTTGCAATAATGTTACAATCCAATTTGAAATTATCCTGCCTTATACCAGTACTAATGCTGTATTAGGGTAGGTCCGGTTATCACAGCAAATACAGATTTTTAACGAAATAGTTTAGTAAATCTTGTATGAAAACAGTACTTACTCAAAATTAAGCGAGCTTGTTATTGAAGAGAACATTTTCTCTCTATTTGTTTCACCCAACTTTGGGGTACACTAAATTAATCACTTCTTAATGTTCTGTGCCTTCCTCGTAGCCCAGTATTGCCTCATACGCTGTGCGCTGTGATCTTGCTCTTCTTTCTTCGTCAGAGATTTGGATCGTTCGCTTGGATCTGACTTTGCCTTGGAACCGTTGCTTCTAGAGAACATTTTATTGTCAGTACAAATTTTTTTTTTTTAGCCCTCAATGGAGCACATCTCAAAGGTTTTTGAGATTCTCCCAATACTTTTTCAGTCTTATAGATCTCTGTAGTCTAACTTCCTCCGAGTAAAAGGCAACTTTTTTTGTTCTTTCTTTAAATTTTAATCTAGTGATTTTATCCCTAAGGATTGTTTTTTCCTTCCTTCTTTCAGACGTTCCTCCATTATCCCTAATTCTTTTAGGTCCTGTTCCACTTCCTTAAGCCACTCATTCTTTACTTTCATCTTGAGTTGGTAATTCAGAAGTTTCTTCGTCAGTCTTTCTTCTGGTAGCCTTATTAGGTGTACATAAGAAGCCAGTCTCCTCTTTCTAATATTATCTGAATGTTTAATAACATTTGTGATGGTACAAATGTTTATTGCATTATCCAATCACTGATTACTCTATCTGTTCTATTTAGCATATTATACCCAGAAAGAGAAAATCACTCAAATACTAGTACCATGTTATATTACACATTTAAGTGAATACATCTGCAGTAGGCATTTCTTGTTGAGTAGTCAAATGTATTTCTCAATTTGTTTACTTTTATTCTTTATTACATTAATAACATTTACAGTAAGCATTTAGAGTAATATTTAATGCATCAGAAATTATCTGTACTCATAGTTTCTGTGTTTATTTACATTCTATTATAACATTTACATTTATTATAATGTGTGTGGTGTAATTACTTTCTTCGTACAGTTACGGACCAAATTCTAACCGCATTGGAAGATATATTTCAGTTTTGGCTGATCAGATGATTTATAAAGAAGATTTGGAAGAGGTATGTATCCAGATACGTTACAACATAAATAATAGTTCTACCATAAATAATGCATACTCACTTATAATCTGTGTTTCTAGAGTACAAACTTCCATCATGCAGTACACTAGCCTCACCTTATCTGTTGGGCATGTATCTATAATGTTGCTGTTTTCGTTTTTGTGACTGTGTGTAAATTATGATTAATATAGTAACCAATTTCACATGAGACTGTTCAGTGATTAGATTTCTAAATGCAAGAGACCATACCACTATCAGTTATGTGAAATATACAAGGTGTGTCCAGAAATTAACAAGAATTTTAATTTTTTGAACAAAATATTTATTTACGCTATAAAATCATCCCATCGTCTGCATTAGCCCAAGTGTGCACAATAGTCACACCAAAAAAAAAAAAAAAATATTCTTCTACATTGATGTTGTCACCTTCAAAATAGTCCCCATTGGAGATTATGTGCTTGTGCCAACGCTTCTTCCAATCCTCGAAACACTTCTCAAACTCGATCTTTGAGATAGCCTTTAGTTCTATCAGCGATGCGCTTTTAATGTCATCTATGGCTGTAAAACGACGGCCCTTTAAGGTTCTGTTTATTTTTGGAAATAGGAAAAAGTCACACAAAGCCATGTCTGGCTAATATGGAGGCTGGGGCATCGTTACAGTATTGTTTTTGGCCAAACATTCACGAACAAGCAATGAAGTGTGAGCTGGTGCATTATCGTGGTGCAAAAGCCATGAATTGTTTTTCTACAGATCCGAGCGTTTTTTTCGGATTGCTTCACGCAAACGGCGTTGAACTTGTAGGTAGTACTTCTTATTGACCATTTCACCTGGTGGCAGGAATTCATGATGCACTATGCCATTAATATCGAAGAACACAGTGAGCATAACCTTCACATTCGACCGCACTTGTTGAGCCTTTTTCGATCTTGGCAAGCCAGAATGCCTCCACTGGGATGATTGAGCCTTAGTTTCGACGTCATATCCATAAACCCATGTTTCGTCAGCTGTTATAATATGTTATAGTAATTCTGCATCGTTGTTGACTTCATTTAGTGACTCCTGAGCAACTTCCATTCGCCGCTGTTTTTGTTCAAAATTCAACAATTTTGGAACGAATTTTGCTGCCAAGCGTTTCTTACACAAAACATTGGAAACAATGTCATGACATGATCCAATCAATATGCCAACATCATCAGCGACCTGTCTAATTGTGATTCAGCAATTGTTCGTAACCATTTCTTTCATTTTTTCCATGTTTTCATCGGTTGTCGATGTGCTGGGACGTCCAGGGCGTTTGTCATCTTCAACGTCTTCACAGCCTTCTTGGGAATGCTTATACCACTCGTAAACTCTTGCTTTACTCATAGCAACTCACCATAGGCCTTTGTAAACATTTCACACACTTTGTTACACTTTATTCCATTTTTTACACAAAATTTGATACAAATTCTTTGATCCATTTCTTTTAACAAACGAAAATCGCTGAGCTCATAAAAACACATCTAACTTAGTGGCTGTCACAGACAAAGTCAACAATAAAAACAGCTGAAAGTTTTATCATACTTAAAGGGCATGTATACCAACATAATAAAAAAAATGTTTGACAATCGGACTCTCCAAGCCTGCGAAATTTAAAAATTCTCGTTACTTTCTGAACACACCTCGTATATTGGGTTTACCGTAATGAGTGAAGCAACTAGTTAGAGGGTTTTCAAATGTGCAGAAAAGTGGTAAGGCTAATGATTTTACAAATTACATAAAATTGTAAACCTTTTAAATCTTTTAAACAATTGGGAGATGGATTTTTTAAAATCATTGTAATAATTTTTTGCTTTTGATTACATGAAGTTAACTTCTTCAAACCCTGTACAAAAAAAATTCTGCATCCCACTTAGTGAACATCTTGTAGAATTAGTTATTATCACACTAATTATTAATACATTTTCAAGCAAAGATAACAACAATGTGAATAGTTAGTTCACAACAGACCTGATGAAGATATATGCATGTGCAAGCTACAGTCATTATCTTTTGACCAGCCGACACATTTAATGTATGTATGTATGTAATACACACGATGTTTCTAAAAAAGGACGTCAAACTTCTGGAATGGGTTTCTTAATAAAAATGTTCTTATAAACATTTTTCTGAAAGTGTGCAAAAAATAAAGTTTTAATTTCAAATACCTCAAAAACCACAAAATTTACAAAAAAATTACAAGCGACAAAGTTTTCTTTATCAGATTCAATTAAAATTATGTGTTCATTATATTAAGACATCATGTTTTTAATTTTTCTTCCTGTAAGCAAAGAATAATAATTTATTGACAGAAAAAAAATATATTTGTCTACAATATCTGAGATTAGGTTAAAAGCAAATTGTATTAAAAATGTTGATAATTTTAAGGAAATACTACTGAAATCCATTTCCCGGGTTTCATCAAATACTGAAAATGCAACCCCTTACCATTTCATATGTGTGGCTAAAAATACCAGACTGATTTTTCTAAATACAACCAGCAAGTGCATCAAAATCAAACATTATATTCCAAGTCAAATGACATCCCCTCTCAGTTGGGCTGCGGCCTTTGTTCATACTTGAACAACATACTAGTGTACATCCACTGCTCATTGGAAAATGCTTAGCGTTTTAAAAGAACAATGCATTAATGTAAAGTTTTCAGTGAAACTCAGAGAGTCCGCTACAGAAACTCAGTCTTTCTTGAAAAATGTGATGGGGTTGAATGTTTATCGTACACTAAGGTTTTTGAGTAGTTTAAGCAGTTTGAAAAAGGTTGACGAGAGATTGACGTTGACTCACGTCCAGGGCGACCTTCAGTATCATTGACAGACTAGATCATTGAAAAAATCAACAATTTTATCTGAAAAAACATAGTTGGGCATTTGTACTCGCGCTGAGATCAGATCGTCAGAATCGATAAAATATCAGTTTGACAGATTTTGTACGATTTGAATAAACTCTTGAAAAGAGAAGTGAAAAATGGTTTTTTACTTAAGATTCAGAAACTAAGCGCCAATCAGTCAGTGGGAGCACTAGAAGAGCTCCTATTCACTGAGACTGAAGAAAGTTCAAATGTCCAAATCAAAATTCAAAGCCATGATGATTGTGTTTTTCAACATCGTGGCTGTTATTGTGTATGTAAATTTGGTACCCGAAGGTCAAACTATGAATAAGAGTTACCTTCAAGTCCTTACTACTCCCTATGAACGAGTAAGAAGAGAGGGAAAACCTTAGTTTTGGAAAAACAAGTCAAGTACACTGGCCCATACTGCAATTACGTGTCAGGATGTTTTTGGCTAAGCATGGGAGATCCCTATGTTTGAACACCCACCCTACTCACCAGACCTTGCTCCATGTGACTTGTTTTTTTGTTCCCGTGAAATCAGTCTCATTTAAAATGAATGAGACTCGAGACAGTTAAAGCTGTAACAAAGACCCTGACCTTGAAACACTGCTTTGTGAAGAAATAAAAACAAATAATGAGATATCATTAATGCAGTTATTTTTTAGACACACCTCATGTATCACAGGTTTAACAGTTCAGTTGTGTACCCTGTAAACTATACACTGCATATAACTTTTGCTATTAGGTTTATAATATCAGTAGTAATGATATAGAAATGTTTCAATTAAAAATTACTAATTGCAGTAATTGATAAAGTTGCTCATGAAAATTTTTCATGTGTTGAATGTAAAAAAAAATACATTATAAGTGTTTCCTGTAGATTAAATTTGACAGATTTATTTTTATGTCTCAGTTAAAGGAATTTGGTAAAAACAACCAAGAATATTTGAAGAATTCGCAGTTGAATTTCCATCAAAGTGTGGAGACTGTCGTCGCTAACATAAAATGGTTTGACAGTTACTACGACAGCATTATGGAAACACTTTCGTCTCCACTGAAACATTAATCATACTGTTAGTGCTGAGTAAGTGCTGCTGTGACATTGGTTTTATTTATTTAAATACATATTTTTTTAAATGTAATTATAATTGTATTTGCTCTTAATTTAATATGTCCCTATTCCATTCCTCAAGTTCCTTTTCAGTTAAAGTAAAGAAAAGTATCACTTGACTGAGAAATACGGTTTTGTCGAGTATTCAAATGAGTAACACAATAAAAAAACTGCAAATATTGGGTCAGTCCATTGCAAAGCACAAGAGAGATGCAGCAGGTTGGATAAGTGACGAACGTGCAGTGTTCTTCATAAAGTAATTACAGAGAAATATGTTCTTTTCAAAATTAAAAGTAACCAACAGACCTGTCCTTACTTCAAAAATTTTCAAAATCTACCTTCGCATTGATGTCCTGAATTATCACTCAGTACCATCAAAACTGGTCACTGGCTATATACCGTTTTGACCTGAAAATCACATAAATGAAAACTTTGTAGGAGAAGAAATACTGAATTTGTGTGGAAAAACCTCACATACTGTAGTCTTTTTAATCCAACACCTATGGGACCGGACACCCACTGGTCAGTAGAAAAACAAAGATTTTACTGTGCTTTTTAAATGATTGCAAAAATATATATTTCATCACAGTACTAAATACAGTAATCTTTCGCCAACTTAATATGACATTTTGTCACTATTTCGAACAACAAACTACTGTATAGAAGCAACAAGCCGGCCTTTATAAACGTAAACAAGGAATTTCTTATTGTACAGGCTGTCTGTAACCCCGACAATGGAAATGTGCTTATATTTAGCTGACTGACTAGAGGCATTTGTGATTTGACTCAATTTGAACACAACCGATATTTTCTTACTGACACTTGCTCCTATATAAATACGACTACTCCCTCCTTTTTTTTCTAACTGTTGGTTCTTATCATATTTTTAATGGTTTACTTGACAGATAAAGTTGTGCTGAGGACTTATGAGTTATTGAATGAGGCCGACAATTTACGCAACATGCATCAGTCAGCCATTGATGTATATTATTGCAGTCAACGAGCATTTGAAAATTGGTGTGTCCGACTACTGGAGGTGTCAGTGTCCACATTAATGGCCTGTACTATACTGAGATATACTGATCTTTGTCCAATTGTAGAATTGTAATTTCCTCAAAATTCGAGTTTTGCCTACATTACCAATATTTTAAAAGTGAATATTAAAATATTTTTAGTATTTTTATGCTAATCAGTTGAAAAATAATGAGAAAACATTTTTAGTGAATTTTTATTCAAAAAAAAGCTATGGGATTGGCCACCTTGTAAGATCTTTAAACAATCTCTGACCTAACCTTCTGGAACACTGTTTTGAGAGTGCTTAAAAATTTTATACACAAGTTATATAATGTGTGTGTATGAATTACCAGTGTATGGTCAGAATTGTTTGGACATTATAATTTTCAAATTCCATGAAAAATATGAAAATGAACTTTATAGTGGTCAGGGTTCATTTTAATGTTTATTCTGATAGTGAATCAGATTTTCAAAAAAGTGGGTATAAAAACAATTATTGCAATTCAATGTGATATTGTTAATTATTTAATATTTGCTTCTGTCATGCTAGCAAATATAAACAAGTTTGGTGCCACAATCATTTATTTATTACTTCGGCAATACGCATTATTTATATCTTCCATCATTGAAGGTCTTTGTGGCTTCTTGATGTCTCCATCAGACTTGGTGGCTTCAAATTACTTTTAACTTTTATAATAATCTTTGTTCATTTTCATGACATGATGTGTAAATTTGAAAAGATAAACATGAAATGAAATTTAAAGACCCAATTAATTAATTAGAATCTATTGTATAGCACTTGTATTTACAAGTTAACCATGCACTTACTTATTGTGTTTGGAATAAGACAGCAACAAGAAAACATGTTGCTTTGACTACAAAACCAAAAACACGGTTTTAAAAATTGCCAATCGAAATGAACAAAGGTTTTTCTCCTGCCTTTTAACTAACAAATGTTAGTTAAACCCTGGTTTGGACAACAAATAACTAAGTGAAAATAAACTAACTTCATCTCAACTTTTTAGTGGATAGTTTTCATTTGTTTTGGTAAACTAGTTGAAAAATTATGAGAATTGAAAATCTGAAATGGCAGTGTTGCATCATTTGAAATTTAGGTAGTGTTTCTACGCTATGAGCTTGTATTTTTATGATCAGAATGCTGGCAAATACAGTGCATTAAAAATATTTGCAATTTCTTTAGTCTGAATAACAGTAATTGAAGTTAAACTTTCGATACTTTGCAAAGTAAAAAATAATGTTTGTCATCTGAAAAAATTAAATATTACAAAGATATATTTAAATGTCTTATATATATGTATACAAAAATAGTTAATTTTGCATCTTTGTGTGTGTGTGTGTGTGTATACAAAATTTTGTATATTAAGACAAAATTCCAGGAATAAATTTACTTTTTTTTTTAAAATCAACAGTGTAGCACATATCAATAAGTACATTCTGGCTGCATATTGAGCCTTACGAATAAATAGAAGCAAAAGTTGTAATGCACAAAATCTTAAACATATACTTCAACTGATATGAATAAAAACATCAGTCAGAACCTTTTACTTCAGAATAAAAGTAAATCCTTTTTTTTTTTGTTGATTCATTTTCTTTTCAGAAGTAAATGGTTATGAATAAAACCGAACATTTACTTTAAAAGAGAATCAAATCCTTAGTTAATAATGAATGAGAACCTATGACAGCAGGAGATAAACCTGTGTAGTGAAAGCTTATACTGAATTTTCCTTGTCACGGCAGAGTTAGTTTGTAAGCAAAGTGAACTATATAAATCAAGTTACTTACTGGAAATTTTAAGAGCTTATATAGTTCAGAAAAATAGAATGTGCAATGGCTAACAAATAAGGCAATAGTGAAGAGACTCTTTCTTCATTACAAATATGTTTGTATTGTTTAACTGAGTATTAAAAAGGTATCAGTGAAGAACTTGGTATGGCACAATCTACAGTGTCAAAACAGTGTTACATTTCCTACTACACTAAACCGGTACTAAAGGTATGTCAATTCTACTGCAATGACATTAGATCACTCTTAGTGATATCTAAATTAATTTTCCTGCAGTAAATAGCTCTATAAAATACAAATAAAGCAGAAAAATTAACCTTAAACATAGATACTATAAAAATGAATAATTTATTAGAATAGTGATTCATTTTCATGCATTATATGGAATTAGGCTTACAAGAAAGTTTTTTTGTTGTGCCTTTTACTACTATACTGAAGGATTTACTCATCAGCAAAAGGTAATCATTCGTATAGAATGAAATAAATTCTTTTGCTTCTACATTTTTTTAAAAAACCTTTCACTTGAAGCATTTCCTTAACTTTAATTCATACGGCTTAATAACTACTTCATTTGGAATAAGCTAGTTAAATGCACATTTTTTAGTTTCAGTTTGAAAATTTTGTTTACTGTGTAAATCATGCAATGAACTTTCAGATTAAACCACTAGAAGCAGCACCTGTCTGACTCAAGTAGTCTGTTTGGAAGATTCTGCTTGAATAGTTTGTATGTTAACCATCAGAATGCAGATACAGTAATAAATTGTACTTTATATAATATTGGCATAGTCTATTATAAATTTTATGGAAAAATAAATTATATTTTTTTAACGTTATTTAGCTTTTTTATTCTAATCATCTTTTCTGAGGTCAAAGTAATATTTTGATTGGTGTACGTGTTTGGTGACTTAAAAAAAATCGTTATTGAACATATTTTATTTAATATAAATTAAGTTATTCTGTTATTAACCAACGAATTGAATTGCGTAAATTTCTTACGGTACTTAATATTTTTAATTTTTTATATAATTGCATTAAATTAATAATAAAATGTTTTATGTAAATTATATTTTTTATTACATTTAGAATAACGTAAAACTTAACTTTAACCAAGGATTAACTTCAACTATTACGAAGTCATTGTATTGACATTTGATATTGGAATCTAATAAACTATATTACATGATTGAAAATTATATTATATAATTGATTTATTTACATAAAACGTCAAAAATTCCATTTAATAACTTTTTATTTAAGTTATTTTTTGAGTAAAATATATAATATGTAAATTATGTGATTTTGTTGTACATACATAGATTAAAATAAAAGTATATTATACAATGATTGAATTTAATACAGTAATATAGTTTTTAACAAAAAATAGTTTTTAATTTTAAATGTATTTTTAAAAACATAAAAAAATATTAGAAAAATGTAAATTATAGAAAATTATTACATCTTTATAAATAATAATTTTATAATAGTGTTTTGATATGTAATTATTTTATTTTAAAAGGTACTCCTGGTCGGTGGCGCTGTGTGGCAGTGTAAGTCAACACTAAACAGGCTTGTTAGCTCTATGCGTTGTGCAACCAAAAAATGCCAGCTGCAATCAAAGCAAACTTAAGAGCACTAGTTCTGAATAACTGAACGCGTCCATTTTCACGCCTTGTATTTTTGTGTTGTTTTTGTGAAGTGCAGCCATCATGGATCTTAGTTGCCGAGACATCCGCAAATTACCCAAAGGATTCTGGGAAAGAGGAACCATATTTTTCCTACATAACTTATGTGAAAAATACTGTTAAAGAAAACTATAGTTTGTGTGTTGTTAGTGTATATATTTGTGTTATTATAGGTTCTTTGTTTATTGTATGTTTGAGTTATAATCAAACAAAAGTATATAAAGCTTCATATTTGAACGTGTAAGTGGTAAAGAGTGAAAACATAACAGTGTCTTTGCCAGGTGTTAACGACGGCTGCTGTGTTGACATGTAGCCTAGGAACAGGCTATCACAATCTTTGTGTAGTAATAAATTCGTATAAGCTTGATACATACATTCCGCTTGTGCATAAGTGTGCAAATAGAAACAACAAACGCAAAAAAACTGATATTCCTTATTTTATGTAATGTTAAGGAAGATAGCCAAACAAACATTTTATTTATATGCATCATTTACGTCATGCAGGTAAGTTTTCTATAAATTACTGAGATGTTAGCCTACAGTAACTTTGTCCTTGACATCAATCATAGTTTAACATTTCCTCTCAAATTAAACAATATTACTATAACAAACTGATTTAACCTACTACTGATGTAAGATCAAAAATTTTTAACATCTGGTCTGTCATATAGACTTTAGCAAAAGACTATAGGTTTTACACTTTTCAAATTAGGCCTAAGTTTTGTTGTATTAGATTATAACATAAACTAAAAGCTCTAATGATATTTATTTGGGTATTAATGCATTTTTGGGACTTTTGTGAAAATCATTCATTGATTTTTTGTTGTTTATTTTGTGTTATACCATTTTCTTGAGAGATATTATGGCGTAGAAGATGACATTTATTACGGTAAATGCACAAGGAATTACATTTTCAGCTATTTATTACTAACCTATATTTCTAACCTAAATTCTGCCATCATTGATGTTTACTTTGCATAAATGTACTTACATGTTCACTTTACATGGATTTGCTTGTATGTTTACTTTGTGAGATAAATTTACTTCATGAGATTAATAAAGACTTTATAATAAATCAGTTATATGAAAGTTCTTGTTCTGAAAACTTCGATCGAAAAAATGGCTGCAGTTAATTATGAACTTCGTGATTTGTCTCTTTATATCAGTTAAGTTGGAATTATGGTAGTGTTGAATTTCTTATTAATCATGGCATCTTTAAACAATCGTATTCGTGTTCTAAATACGATAATAATTGTGAAATTCATAGTGAAACAGTGTCATTCCAACTGGCTTGCCAATGTTTGTCGCAAGCAAAAAGCCGCCTAATTGATGCTGCTTACTAAGTTTAGTACTTTTTAAAAAATACTATTTCTGTACTTAAAAACTGAGTTAAACGCCTGACAATGGAATTGAATTAGTTACAAAGATATTTTTTTAAAAACAAGAAATAATTATATTTTTTCATTGTAAATGATATGCAAGTCAAGTTAGGTTATGGAGTTTTAAAAAAAATACATTCCTTTCATTATTAATTATACACATTTATTTATTAATAACAGAAATGAAATTTATTGTTCTCGCTGTTGCAAACACGTTTCTTACTTTTGCACGGTAGTAATTTGAGGTTATGTTTGGCACTTTTCTTTTTTTTGTTATAACTTTCTGTTGTATCTGCACTTTTATATTTTGGATTATTAATGTTGGGTATATTTTGAAGCATTTCAGTGCAAACATTACGAAAATTGACAAAAGTTCTAAACTGCAATTTTACCTTTGTTGTTTTTTCAATGGTAGCGTAACCTACATTTTGACTTATCCAAAGTAGTACCTATGCCTAAAGGTTTAACTGTTTAATAACTGCGTGACCAACTATGTTACTATGTTAATAAGTATAGGTACTTGATCAGGTTAGATGTAGTGAACAAGTATAGATACTTGATCAGGTTAGATGTAGTGAACATGATTTTCTAAACAAATTAATTTTCAGTAATTGTTTTTAATTACAGGAAAATATGACATGAGTTATTTAGGTATTTGTGTAATTAATAAGTCGCAACTTACTATATTATGAAATTATACAATATTTTTGTTTTATTATTTTATGAAGGTTGGTATTATTGGCATTATAAAATGCCAATAATAATGTAGGAACCTACCGTTTAATGGTTCATCATGTCAGTATGATGTCTCCATTTATATTGCATAGATCACAGACGATTTATACAAAATGTATCAATACACAAAGTAGTTTGTTGTCAGTTCATATTTTCATTGCTTTTACAAAATATCACCTACAATATATACTGTGTTTGAATGCCAACTAGGTCAGTAATATTGTACTAATTATGTTGTTTTATATTACTGTAATTTCCTTAAATGGGTGCTTTGGTTTATTTTAATTATGTACTTTCTGTCCTCGTGCTATAGTAGTGATTTCATCAAAATTTGCCACCTCAGTGGCCTAGTTGATAGCATACTGGGCTTTACCCCGAGGACCTGGGTTCGATTTCCGGCCAGGGCTTGACATTTTCATACGCTATAAATCATCCCGTTGTCTGCATTAGCCCAAGTGTGCACAATAGTCGGACGTTAAAAAAAAAAATTCATCAAAATTTTTTATGTTATGATCTTTTTTATTATGGTAATACATACAAACGTAGATGGTACAATTTATTACAACTTACTAATTTAAGCGTTTTTTGACAGAACTATATAGTGATGTCACTGCTGTTTACAGCAAGCTAGATTTCATACGCACGTTTACAACGCTTGTGTCATATACTGGGGTACTGCTCATATGCATAACAGTATAATAAATCATTTATTATCTTAATAGTTCATGTACTCTTGTAGCGATATTCAACAATTGTGACAGTCGGGTCCTTTTTTTTTAAAAAAAAGGTAATATTGTTTTCACAATGAGAAACATGTTGCATATTTAAACAACTATGTTTTTACCCAACAACCGTGATTTCACCCAACAGCCAAGCCCAGTTAGGTTCTTGTTTTTTTTTTTATATATAAAGTATCTTCACAGCCATCAACCAAGTTATTAGGTTCTTAAGTTCTTTTTGTTTTGTTTTTTTGGTGTTTAACTGTTGTGCACACTTGGGCTAATGCAGACGATGGGATGATTTATAGCGTATGAAAATGCCAAGCCTTGGCCGGGAATCGAATCCGGATGCTCGGGGTGAAAGCCTAGTACGTTATCAACTAGGCCACAGAGGCGGCTATTTTTTTTTTTATAAAAAGTATATTCTCTTTAATATTAATAACACACATTTAAAATTAATCATTTTCACAATGAAAAACATATTAACCTACATCCTATGCGCTAGTTATTCGGAGTTTGTTTTGTCACTTTTTTTTTTTTTTTTCTAACTTCCTGTTGCTTCCGTGCTTTTATATTATGAATTATTACTGTTGGAAATTTAATGCCATGAGGCCCAAAAGTGCAGTTTATTACTATAATTATTAAATTTGTTGTTTGGACAAATATTGCAAAAATTAGTTGAGAAATATTAATTAAATGTTTATTGTTATTTAAGTTACAAGTTTATTTTACTTAAAAATTTTTTAAAACTTTTTGTACATTTATGTAAGTTATTATAATTTAGTTGTTTTTAATTGGAACGTTTGTGTTAAAGTAGGCTTATGCATATACACCACACACTGTGCCTATTAACAAGAATACAATTAATAAAATATTAAGTAATGTACATTAACATCAACAGATATTAAGCCTTATTGTCAATGATTAATTATAGGCCTATTAATTTCTATTTTTATAACCTATATTTTGTTTAGACAGTGTAGGCCTTGCCCTAATTTAGACATTTTAATTTTAAATAGTTTAGTATAGTTACTGGTACTGGTCTCATTTTGCTTGACCACTGATATCTGAGAATTTTATTTTTTTGTTCTTTAAAATATACATCTTACTGAATATAATTGTAAAAAAGTATTGGCACTGTCAAACACTGCCAGAGTAACAAAAACGTTTACAATCTATAATTCTATGTATTTAGATAGGTTAAATGGATGATAAAACCTACCTAAATATCCTCACTTTATTTGTTACAAATTATTAAGCTAAAATGTCTCATCTGAAGTCCAAGTGAGATAAAAAATAAATGATGAGACATAGAATAAGATGAAAGTCACTAGGTTTTAAGTCCGATGTGCTTCAAAGAACATGTCAGAAAAGAAAATAAGGTTGTAGAATATAGCCTAAGTTAAAGTAATAAAATGTATAACAAGTTTTTTGTGTGTAGGGTGCGTCTGTTAACATTATGTAACATTTTTTAGCATTATAAAGTGTTAAAAAATGAAGCATAGAGTTTAAAGAAGTGAAAATAGGTTAGCCAACTAATTTGTTTTTTTATTGAAGATTTCATATAGATTTGATTCTGTTTGCAATCAATCTAATTAGCTTATATAGAATTATTGAATAACATTTTTTTGTATTGGGTTTTTTAGAGTATCAAGATTTTTTTCATCAAGTTTGGCTTGTATTTTCAAAAAACAAAAAAAAATAATTTGGATATCAGTGGTCATGCTAATTTAGAAACCTAACAAGAAAGGTTTTCAAATCGTAAATAATCGACAATTATTGTATTATATTCAATGTTTTTTTAAAAATGTATCATGTTTTAGAGGTGGTCGTGATTGGCCTTTTGCGTCGAGTGATTCAATGAATATGTATATTGAAATATAGCATATTTTGCACCAAAGCCTCATATTAAATTAATTATAATTAAAAATGTCCTGTGTTTCCTTGCGCGTTCGAGTTGCACATTATAACCACTACATTTCGGAAAATTAAGTAAATATATAACATGAATCGTTAATTTCATTTTTGTAGTTATATTAAAAGAACAGTTGTTTTATATTAGTAATAATCAGCTGACTTCATTGAACAGCTCATACACAAAGTTTCAGGTGATGTTGTTAATAACTAACTATGTTAATATTGTGTTTTTGAAAAAACATCATAATTAAATTAACAATAAATACAAAAAAAGAGAATATAATTCGGTTATTGAACCTAAAATAAAAATCACATGTTGTGTTTTCTAAGAAATTATCATAATAGAAATAAAAAGGAAAAGAAACATAATATATGATTTCTATTTTTGGTTCAATAACAGATTTTTTTTGCAGGGAAAAGTCAAAACTGTTTATTTAGGCTTACTGCATTTTGGTTATTAGAACAGTACTATATTAGAACAATCATGTATATTATTTGCCATTGAAACTTTTATAGGCCATAAGCCAAAACTTAATGCTAATTAGTGGTGTACAGGCTATTAGTCTTGCAAAAATCAAGACTAATCTTATATTGGGTATACAAGAAAAATTAAATATAGGCTACTATGTGAAGTGGATATTAATGTACTATTTAGTTGATATGTTTATTAAAGTATTTAGCCTTAGGTAAAAATTAGGTTTATTGTTAAAATAGGCTAATAATAATTACAAAAATATATTCCATTTAAATTGAATTAAATCAACGCTAACTTTGTTTTTTGTGAAGGTGTTTAAGTTACAGGGGTAAGGTGTAAGTTCTTGAGCAATAGTTTATAAACTTTATGTTGGTTGCTTTTCTTCCAAGTCAAGCAAACATTTATAGTTCCATTTTAATAGTAGCCCACATACAGCATTAATGTAATAATTTGTGTGTATTAATCACAACATGCAACAATTAACACTAACACTATGGAAATAAATGTTTCAACAAACTTTGCACAAAAAGTAGTTCGGTAAATTAATCTGTTTTAAAATGGTGATTATTCTAAATTAAAAAAAAAATTATTTAAGGTTATGTAAATTAACTAAAAACTTCCAAATTTATTTCATAATATATACATATTATGAACCTTCATAACATACATGCCTTTAGATTCATATATGTAGCATATTAAACATAAATTTTAATTTAAGGGTTTAAATGAAAGTTTAAAATTTTCATGTATCTACACATTTTGAATGATGTATCAGTCAAAATGAATTTTATGATTTAAAACAACATTAGGTCTACTGCATCTGCTCTGTTAACTATGAAATTATAAATAGCAACTAAACCAATATTGACCCAGTAACTGCCATGTGTATAACAGCTGGTTTAGAAAATCTTTAGCTTAAATAATAAATTACAGATGTTACGTAAGGATGGCGATGGCGTCTGTGTTGCATGAATAACACTCATCAGACATGAAGGCTACCTGAGCACTATTTACATCTAAAGCAATATTTGATGTAATCAATTTTATATATTGAAATAATTTAGCTTGCAGAAATTATAGGTTAGGACTAATGCCATCATTTTATTTATAACAGAACATAAAAATTATTAAGACATACCAGTATTCTGGGTGTTTTTAAATTAATTTACCAAGTTTCGAAAATGTGCTTAATTTGAAATGTGCATATTGCATTATCTTAAATATATATGTGTGAAGGGCTAAGTTATTTTATTTTAGTAGATATCTGAAAATTATTACTAGTTAATAATTTATACAGTATTTGATGCCAAATTTTATAAGAGCCTTACTTTTAATGTAATGATACAATAACTTAACATTGAAACTTGGTGCTCTGTCCTGCCTTACGTTGTCAGTGTAATTTTGACCAGTGCCTAAATCTACTTTGTTTTCTAAATCGTCAATAAAGAAGTAAACTATGACCATAAAACTATTCAGTGTAAAGCAGTTACACTAATTATGTGTAAACTAATTATTGATTTTCATTCCTTGCTTTACCTGTTTCAGCATTCAAAACGTATGAACAAAATGTCATATTACAACCAAAAAATATGTCTCTTTGGCAAAGACATTGGTAATGAATGATAAACGTACTAAAAAGAAACATATACTAGGCCTACTGCAGTGCAGTGCATAAACTGATTTTAATTGAATTGCATAACTGTATATGTAGCTCTTTCAGATCTCAGGAACATTTTAAAAATCAGTAAAAATTGGCTTGACTGGTTTTATCAAATTTTGCTGTGAATCCATAATATGTAGGGCCTGTTGTTTGGTATCTCCATAGAAATCTGTTGAGAGAAAAACAAAAATAGGAATGATTTTCAAAAATCACTTCATTACATTTTGCTTATGATTATTTTTTTCAATAACTTTAAAGTCGGATTTTTGGTAGATTTTAAAACTGGTTTGAACCAGAGAAAAGCAGGTTGTAATTTACCTGCCCTTTCCTTAATTAAAATAAATTAAAATGCTAGTTGTAAGGCTGCCTTTTCTGAATTAAAAACAAATTTTAAAGCAAAAAGCATATAGGATATCATCTGAAAATTCCTGAGACCTTGAGGAAATCGAACCTCATTCCTTTGAGTTCAAGCCAGATGTGGTATCCAACAGGACTCTGTCAAAAAAAAGTAATGTGCAGTAGGTTTTTCTTTTCTTTTGAAAAAACAAAAAAAAATGCTGTTTCAAACAAAAACAACAGCATTTTAATGGCCATTTTGTAGAAACCTTTAAGCCATTAAAGTTGGCAACACTGTTGTAATCAGCATACAATTTGTGTGTACAAAAAGAGCGTGTGTGAAAAAACATTGGATGTCTTTTTCAAGCTATTGTGGAAATTTTCTTATTGAAAAATGATTTTCAAATCACAAGGAAAAGTTTTTCTGTACAACCAAACTTAAAATTCAAAATTAATTTAATTGTAGTTTTTGTTTGCATTAAACTGCTCTAAATTTATAGTTCTGTGCAGGCAGAAATGTAATTAGATATAATGCAATTAATAAATAGTACAAGCAATTTTACCATACAAGGCAACTGATACGGTGCTAAATGGAGTAGAGCTAATTAGCCTACTTTGGGACGTGCACTTGTCTTAATTAACTTTGATAGCTAAGCAAAAAACCTTTTGCCTCAGAAACGTTTGCTAATCAAATTTCAGACTATTTTATCGAATTGCTTCATTTAAGGCAATTAATGTTTAATGATGGTGGTTAATTTTATAGGCCTATTTTAAAATGCTGTGCTCTGTAGGCTATGCCGGCATAACTAATCTGACTTGTAGAAGTGTTACTAATCTAAACTTTTCTGAAAAAACAAACATCCAAGGTAGGGTCTATCAGATCAAATCTGTGTTCAAATATCACTTGCTCATCACTACACCAAATGGAGGTGTTTGAAATATTGTAAAATAATAGGTCCATAGAGTGTAGCCTACTTTTGTAAAGCCTACAAAAATACAGGCCTATCAGAATTAATTCAATAAGAAAAAAACTGGAATTGTATATTTGCTGTTATTACTCCTGCACTGCATGCACAAGCATATAATTATTGTAATTGCATTGTTTGTACCTGTTGCTGTACACTGCTGTCTTACTGGTGGTCATGGAATTGAATTTGTTAAAAGTAACAATATCACTATCTTGCACGTTAAATAAAAATCTAACTTTTCAATAATCAATGATATAATTATGCTCAAATTAGAATCTTTCTAATTATGCTTACATTGAAAATACAATAATGAACCTTGACTGTTTCAGATTAATTTCCAAATTTTAAATGGAATTTAAAGTGTTGATCTGTGCATATTTTAATGCTGGGTCATTCCATGTCAAATCAACACAATTTTAAAATAAAATTTATCTAATCTCAAATTTTTAATGAAATTTTGCATAAGTGTACTATTAATACATTTGTTGATTTGAAAAAATAACAGACTTCATTGAGATGTGTCAACTACTTTCTAAATTACAGCTACGTAAATTTTCAAAAATTTGCCCAAAAACAGCAAACGGAAATTCTTTGAATTTCTCTAGCGTTTTTTGTAATTGATCTAGATAGAGGTCATTTTACAGTGTTTTCATGCCCTTTCCTGCGGTATACAACATACAGTTTTTTTTGTCAAAATCTGAACAAAAAATTAATTAAAATTTTTTCAATAAGTACATATTTTAAAAATTTTAAGTTAATTCCATGAAGAGTTAATATCGTAATTCACCGGGCAGAATATAAATTTGGGATGAAATGGGTTCATTGTTAAAATAATTTAAAAGTGAAACTTGTTTTTTCATTTTCATTAATCCCTGTAATCAGCTGATTAATACAAGAATGCTAATATTTACACTTCCTTGAAATAAATATTAACACTAACCTGAAGAAAGAGCACAGTAATGAGTGTTAAAGTTAAAATTAATTTTTCTTTTTAGATTAAAAAAAAATTGTATTACATTATAGTGTTATGTACCACAGGAATGGACAAAAAATGTTGTACAATTTTGTTTACAGTTCTCTAACTTAGGAGAGATCTTAGAGTAATTAACAAAAAAAAGTTTTTAGCTTTTGGGTAATTTTTTGAAATTTTACATAGCTGTAATTCAGAAACTAGTTTACATAAATTATATCTCAATGAAAATTTGGCATTTTTCCAAGTCTATAGTGTGTGTTGAGTTGACCTGGAATGACCCAGCTGACTGTGATAGTGAAATATGATTTTCAAAAGAATGTACACAAAGGAAAAAAATTATGATTTTTTAAAGATTTGAAGTGATTGCCATTATGAAATTGTTGATGAATAGATCTTGCTGTATAATGAACATGTACGATATCGATTTTTATGCAAAGTTTGAATCACATTGGACTTACTTGATATTTTTATTAACGTTTACACTTTATGGGTAAAACAATGACAATATCTGTGTCTCGAACCCATGACCTTGAGGTGTTCTGTTCAAAGACAGCAGACTGACCGGTGGTCATATCCTTCTAGAGTATATAATTATTATTATAAACAAAGTATTAGAGTGAGTTTATTTCTTCTTGCCAATTAGCCGTGATAATAAGTAGGAAACTATCTAGATTTATTGTCTGGTGTACCATTTAATCTGTAGACGCTAATATTCCACAAATGAAGTTAATAGACTTAAACCACTAATTAAATTTGTTTGAAAACAGTTAAAATTGTAAGGTGATTGAATTATTTTCAAAAATTTTGGATTTCTAAGTTATTTTATTAGGCTACAGATTTTCAGGAATGTCTGTAATTCAGTTAAAAGTATTTTTTATCCATTCAACAGGTTGTACAAATTAAGTTTTCCAGGAAGCATTTTATATGGACCACAAAAGCTAAGTACTGCCTTTTATTGTTAAATTTTTTACTGTATACGTTGTGATAAGTGAAAACACAGACGGAAATTGATTCAATTTGTAAGACAAAGAGAAATTGTGCCCATTATAACAACATTTTAAAAAGATAATGGCATATAAATTATAGCAAGTGCATCCTGTGTATTGATTGCCCCAAGGCTCTGTACTGATTGCATGCTATTACACTTGCACATCTAATTACGTATGATGATGTCAGACTGCTTGCAGTTGTCACTGTACACTCGACTGATAGTTACATCATGTTGTTATATAGTTAATGTGTGTATTTTTAAGGTAGCCTAATGGGTTTGGCCGCTTAGTTGTTGCAAATTATTACCCGGTTGCTTCTCAAAGTATTTGAGTGAATATTTTTTTTCAGAATTTAATTGTTTTGGATTTATAAGTAGCAAATCTAACTAGCATCTTCACCGTTTCCATTTTCTACTGTATTGGAAAATTAATTAATGCTAATAATTAACTTGAATAAATTTAAAACATTGCATTGTGTATGATGTAAAAAAATATGTAATTTTTTAAAATCTTTAGTATTTTGAAAAAGGTTTACTTATCGCTGAGTGTTTAATATGTTAATGTTTAATAATTTGCACAGTCTATATTATTTTTAAGCAAACAAAACTATTAGTTGTTATTGGCCTTCGAATGAGTTCAGAAAGTAGGCCTATTCTTAAAAAAAAGAATGATGAAAACAATACATAGTAGGCGAAAATTTCAATTTTTGAACTATCCAAATTACCATTTAAACATTGAAGAGTTATGACAGTCTACACATCTCTAGTTTTGTTGTAAAGTGATTGGACAGCTTGTAACTACCTAATAAAATGTAACTGTTATGTTGTCAGCAGTGATAGTACCTATCTGCAGTAACTGCTCCATAAATTACTGGTGTCTTCAACACTTTATTGCTCTCTACGAAACTGTTCTTTCATTTGAACAGTGAAAAAAAGGCTACAAATTTGTAACAGTTTTGAAAGGTCGCAATTTTAAAATTGGTGAACAGATTTTCCTGAATAATGAACTTAAACTCCAATCATTTTGTGACAAGTTTGATTATTGTAGCCTATATTGAAATGTTTTGTAATGTTATTCAATGTTTTAAAAAAATTGCTTCTTTAACATTGATGTACATCTATCCAGAATTATTGTAAAATATAATAGCCTTACTGGTAGGTAACTGACATACATACAGTGACTAAACTACAGTAATACATTAAATAAAATGTAAACTTGAAAACTAACATTATTTGTAATACTGCATGTCTTAAACAGGAAACTATTATTTGATAATAATAAGCTTTTATTTATCGGTTAAGTACATATTTATTAAGGGTAAAGTATCAAATTACAAATATAAAATCAATAAATAATTCCGGCAAACAACTTTTCTACTGACGGGATGGAAGCAAATTTCCAAAAGTAATTTTTCTTATCTTACCCTTTTTTTGAAATACTAATAACATTAAAATCTGCATATAGTACCATTTTAAAATTTCAAATTGCATAGAAAATATAAAAATAAACCATAACCACTATCAAATTAATTTTTTTACTATCTTATTAAATTTCTTAATTTCTACAGATTTTAAAAATTCAAAATGATAATTTATGAAGTTTTTAATGATGATTATGATGGTGAAATCAGATTGTCAAAAATTGCCTATAACATAGAAAAAAAGTTAAGCCTTAATTTTAACATTGTAGTGTACAGATTGTTGAAATTCATAATATCATTTCTAATTGCAGTACCTTTTTTTGGCACATCTGTTTTGGATTGTTGTGAATGTCAAAAAAAAATAATAATAGAGTCTGTATTACAAATAGTCATGGATTTTGAAAAATTTTAAATGGCTACCATTTTAAAACTGGTAAATGAATTGTGCTGATTATCGACCTTGTCTAGCCTGTTGATTTTTTGCCAAATTTGAATCAAATCGAACTGAAATTGCGAATATGGGTATGGTAAAATGTGTGTGTGTGTGTGTGTGTGTGTGTGTGTGTGTGTGTGTGTGTGTGTGTGTGTGTGTGTGTGCGCATGTGCGTGTGTGTGTGTGTGTGTGTGTGTGTGTGTGTGTGTGTGTGTGTGTGTGCGCGTGCGTACACATGCGCATGTATACATATACATGTATATTTTAATGACCAATCAGAAAGTGATCTGCTCATTTCAAGGTCCTGGCTCTGAATCTCACCATTATGGCTTGTCCAATAGCTAATTTTCCAATGAAGATTTTCGAAAAAGTAATTTTCAACAAAGCATTACAGCATGTATTTTATAAAATGACTCATTTTTCTGTATATGTAGGCTATAAATATGGATTCAGTATTCGGTACAAAAAAATGACTTTTTGTCGACTTAAAATCATTATTTGAATGTGTTTAAAATTTCTCTTCTGGTTAGGTTTCTGTCAGTTTTGATCTTAAAAAATCAAACCAGACTAATGCATGCTGGCAAATATGATTCAATTTATTCATGGCCAGTCCATGTGATGCACTTGTATGTTGTCTTCTCTCCTCAGTCACATTATAAAATGTACAAATTGTCTTCCAGCTAATAATGTATTTTCAAAGTTCTTTATTTTTAAAAAACAGAAGAGCCTTTGCCTGTACTCTGAAATTTAATTTTCAAACTTACTTGATAATCCACTGAAAGCATTCTACCAACAGCTTGTAATGCAATCTACGGACTAGCTGCACCTATTGAGAGGATTTAGACGCCCCTCGCGGTATCCGAGTCTAACATACACTTACACTTATGACTTTTAACACTTTACACTCACACTTACATTTAGGGAGGCGATAATAGCCTCAATGTGCTTTTCGCCTTAAAATAACAACAACAAAAATCTAATTTAATCTTAGCCCAGTACCATTTATTCAGCCAGTCACTTGTTAATGTTTTGCGTACTTTACATTTATTTATCTTAGGAAAGAGTCCACTAGCTGTTCTAAGAGGATAACAGTTTTTCTGTGAAAATTACTATAATTTGTTGAAAGAAACAAATCTCTTGATTTGAAGCTATTGGAGCAGCTGTCATGGTAAGACCCAGATGTGAGACCTTGACCTGAGATGAGCTCCAATCCAAATTCTAACTTTCTCTATTACTAAATAGGCACAATAAAAACTTTGTTCTGTGTGATAGTTTTTACTTAGCAAATTATTTTAGTAACCAAATTGCACTTTATATATATATATATATATATATATATATTGATTTAAGGTAGCCTTGGTTAGCCAAACCTGACATGGTTTTGTGTTGAATGTATATTTCTATATTATTTGTATGTTTAAATGATTAAAATTACGTTTTATTTGAAATAATATTATTATTTTAAAACCTAGCAACTTTTGCTGTACTTGTAACTGTAGGTTATGTCCTATAATTTTTGAGATTACCAACAAATTTTTGATCATGTTACTGAAAAAACATGTATTTTTATGAAAAATGATTGAAAATATAAAATTGTTGGTCATATTCATTAATGTCCACTGTTACTGAAGTAAAACAACTCTAAGATTCTAGTAGTCAAATTACTTTTACAAATTTGGTTTGACAATTGAATGAAATGTCGTCAAAGTATTTGCCACACATGCCTAGTGTTCAGTGTCTTACATTTAGGGTAAGGCATTCTACACACTTTGTTTATGGTAATAATATAAGTTAAATTTATTTTTACATCCGGCAGAGTCAACAGATGTACTTAGCAGTCTCACTGTACTTTTTAGTTCGTACTACTTTCATTCATCTACACATACACGCACACAAGTACTTTTTAGTTCGTACTACTTTCATTCATCTACACATACACGCACACAAGTACTTTTTAGTTCGTACTACTTTCATTCATCTACACATACACGCACACAAGTACTTTTTAGTTCGTACTACTTTCATTCATCTACACATACACGCACACAAGTACTTTTTAGTTCGTACTACTTTCATTCATCTACACATACACGCACACAAGTATGTTAGTCAGCTTGGCTAACTCTATAAAGTGTTTTAAAGTGACCTGTACTGATGGAATGAGTAACACCAGCCTGATGGTGACCTCTCAGTGTACCTTATACCCATGCATGCGGTGCTCTGTATGGGCTGACCTCATTTCTTTAACTAATTGTGGGTGTTCCCATAAGCAAGAACTAAAATTGAATCAGCAGACTGTCACTGCAGAAAAAGAAGGTTGGCCAGATGGGGCAAAACCTCGGTAATAAGGGTCAAGAGAAAGAATTTTTAAAAAGGGAATCAGCATGCTCTGCAGGCACCTCAATAAGGAACTGGAACTCACAATTACATGTAAAGGATGTGGCCACCTTGAGTTCCCTCCAAATCTTAAGTATCTTGAAGATACTAGAACTGGAGAAGGCACTGTAACTGAGCATCTCGGGAATACAGAACAGGGACAGAATAGATCTGTGAAGGTCACTCCACTCATTCACATTCATTCATGGCTGGTTACAGTTAGTGTTATGTTTGCTTAAACTATTTTGAACAAAAAATGAATGACATTAAGGTTATGGTTTTTTTTTATTTTCAGAAAGTCGGAGTTGTAGTGGGGAGACAAGCGGAGGCTAGTAATGTTGGTCAAAGTCCGAGTTACATCAACACTGGAGGATGTCGGGCAAGCCTGAACCTCCACGGGCAGGAGCGTCAGCGTCCGGGCTTCACAACGTAGTAGTCTACGTATCGGCTGATGGCTTCGGCTATCCACAACAAAACAATGGCAACAATACTGTCTACCAACCTGCGTCCACCGTGAAATCCAAACCACCATCACAGGGTTTCTATAACGGATACCAAGGGAACAATGTGAATTATAGTGTTAACAGTGCGGTGAATCAAATATATCCAGCTCGTAACACATCAAATGCGGGGAGACGGGAAGACGGGAATTTTTTGGCTGTGATGGGCGGTGAGAGTGGGATCGGCGGTACTGTTGTTTTTCCCAGATGCGATTCAGCGCGATCCGAAATCGCGGAGTCTTCGTGTAGTAGTTTAAGCTCGTCGGGCGGTGATAGTCAGTCTGACAGAACTGTAAGTACAGATATCGCGAGTGTTAGTGTGAGTGCATCAGTTCCGCAGCAACAGAACAATGCTGTGAGTGTGCCGTTTGGCTGGAAGCGACTTCATACGAATGGAATGGTCATTTATGTCAGGTAAGATATATTCATGTTTAGCATGCTTTATGAACTACTAGGCACCATGCCTAGTAGCCCTTAGAATCCTGAAAATTTCCTTAAATTTTAATAAGGTATGTGAAAACCTGAAATAATAACTCTTTCTGCAAGATTTTCCTTAAATTTTAGGCAAGACCAGAAACACTTCCATCTATACTGATTGTGTTATTTTGTATTACTATTGAGTTAAAAGTAAGCAATTAAACATCATTACGCGGAAAAAAGAAACAGTTTTGTTTATATAAAAATATATGTTTGGTTATTCTACTTAGAAGTGTGTTTTATCAATATCAGCGCGATCTTAAAGATGCCTACAATGTGAAGTATAGTATAATGGTGCTGTCATCTTTGGCATTTGGTCAGTCAAGTTGCGACATCTCAGATCACTGCTTTGCTGAAACATGTGAAGATAAGAAGCTTCTCTTCAATATTAATGTATTTACTTGTATGCTCATCTGCTCTTTGACTTTAATGGTTGACACATTAATGTATTTACTTGTACGCTCATCTGCTCTTTGACTTTAGTGGTTGACACATTAATGTATTTACTTGTACGCTCATCTGCTCTTTGACTTTAGTGGTTGACACAATTAATGTATTTACTTGTACGCTCATCTGCTCTTTGACTTTAGTGGTTGACACACGTGCTTTGAAGTTTATTTTGGTTGTTTTTACTCTTGACATTTTTTTTTTAATAATTCATGTTTGTGTTGAAATAAAAGTATATACCTATAGTAATATACTTCAGTGATGTGCAAAAAAACATCACTTTATATTATAAAATGTAAAAAATTACATAAATCTGTAATCTAAAGTTAAGAAGTACTTTAATATTTTGTGCCGTAAATATATAAATCTATTTTAAATTGCACTGGTAATAGAGTAGCACCAAATCTTAATGTAAATTTTTTTTTTTTTTTTTTAACGTCCGACTATTGTGCACACTTGGGCTAATGCAGATGATGGGATGATTTATAGCGTATGAAAATGCCAAGCCTTAGCCAGGAATCGAACCCTGGTTCTCGGGGTGAAATCCTAGTATGCTATCAACTAGGCCACTGAGGCAGCGTATCTTAATTTAAAGGTCTCTATAAATATACAATAATTAGTATAAATTTTCACAGATGATTTAAATTTATAAAATGTCGAAAAATAGAAGTAATAATAAAAATGTCATTTCCAAATGAATGGCTAGGTAAACAGAAACATACTGAATTATTTTGGTTGGAAAAAACTAATGTTTGTACTCAAACTGTATGTCAGCTGTAGAATAAGCATTCAATTCAGGCAATATGGGAATTTGTGTGCTGTGCATTCTCACGCCCAAGGTAAAAAATATTCCAGACGTGTAAGTGACAAACAGCGCATTCAAAATCTTTTTCTCTTTATTTTAAATTAAGTCGAATTTAAAACCGGCACCAACTGTTGATATATCCTAGGGATTGCAGCAAATTCTGCACTTGATCAATTGAAAGATAAGAAAGAAGTAGATATTTCGCATCTTCAAAATCGGTATTTGAAATTTATTATTAAAATTTGTGAAATGCTGTTGCAAAAAGTGTGTATTTCTCACAAATTGTTGATGGGAGCTAGCTGCTTCGCAACTGAAATTATGCTGTTAGCGGCAGAACAGCGAATAGAAGCTGCACTTTCTTATTTTGTACTCAGAAAGTTAAACATAAAAAGAATATTGCAGTCTAATTTCTAAAAAAACTGTGAAAAACCAGTTGCGTAAGTTCAAAGTGAAAAAAGACAGGCAAGGCGAGTTTTTATTTGAATTTTTAATTAAATAAAAGTTTTCAGATAATTTTCACAGTTTATACAATCTATTCTCATCTTATACCATACCATTGAAATGCAACTGTTGAAAGTAGTTTTTCTTGCAATAAAGGTTTTTTGGTTGAAAATTTCAGCGAAGACAGCCTAATTGCTGTTCTACGAAACCTTCAAGATGCACTTCGCACAGTTAGTGGTATACAAAACATAAATATCACATGTTCAGTTTGTAGAAATATGGCTGCAACACCTTGATGTGAACTTGGGTGTTTTCTTGCTGACCTAACAAACAGAGGCAATCCCCAGTTGTAGCCCATATTCTTCTAATAATCATTTAGATTGTTACACACGTTTCTAAGCTATGTGGGTCTCAACAAGGACACATAATATACTTCAGCAACAGGTTTATCATCTGCTAGGCATTCATGTAATCTCTGCTTTCTTGTTCTTATCTGCAACAAAATATTGTATTATTTTAATTTATAATTATTTAAATATTCTTTAGTCCATAGAAATACATTAAGTGCTGATAACAGTGATAAGACTTGTTATCAGTAAAAGTATGTTTTATTTATTGTCTGTGTGTAGCATAAGCCATTATGAGCCAACATATTGTATTGAAATTTAGATGTTTAGATAAATGTTTTGAAAATTATGTTTTTTCGTCAGTTCTGTGGTGTACCATGGCTGCAATAAGAATAGCTATTGCACGGATAGGCCTAGGTTATGTTTTGAGAGGAACTTAAAATTTATGTAACACTCCAGTGGGCCGTATTTATTCTGTCTGATTTTATTAAAACTATGCACAAAAGTTTGATTTTGGACAAGCGCTTGGATGTGCGAACCAGAATTCATCTTTTACAAAATGGCAGCAATTCAGAATCTTGGAAAATCGTAAATATACACTTTTGTGAAAAACCTGATTTCATTGGCACTGATTCCATCGGCTGATCCACAACAAAACAATAGCAACAATACTGTGTACCAACCTGCGTTCACCGTGAAATCCAAACCACCATCACAGGGTTTCTATAGTGGATATAGTGTTAACAGTGCGGTGAATCAAATATATCCAGCTCGTAACACATCAAATGCGGGGAGACTCCCGGGAAGACGGGAATTTAAATCTGCAAAAAGTTATCGGAATGCAAAATTTCAAATGCTTATGCAGTTTGTGACCCAAATTGTAGTGGTGAAAGAATTATGTGTTTTCCGACTGAAAAATGTTGTTTCAAAAGAAGCCATGGTCTTATGTTGTCAACATTTTGAATCTGTGGAAAGAAAGTGCAATGTGTAATGAACTTTACCGAAATCAGTTTTATGCCAAGTTTGGTCTTACTTTTGGCGTGTGCATCACTGCGAGTCCATTATACGCCGCTGCAGCAAGAGCCATGATTCTTCTGTTCACTAAAACATCCTAAATTTTTTCGTAACTTTTGTTCTTAAGACATCTTCAGCCAAGTTCGATCAAATTAAATCGAAATTGTGTAAGTACGTACACTCATATATAGCCTTGGTGTATGACATTTATTTTAACAATATCTTAGAAGTTCTAGACATCATGAGCCCTGTGTAATTCATATCCTAAGCCTGAATCTGATTATAGTAGCTCTAATTTTCCAGTGGAATTTCTTAAAATAGGAATGAATTAATGTTTAAAATCAATTACAGGCCTAACTAAAAGCTTAACAATAACAGATTTACAGTTAGCTTCTTCTAACCTTTCACTCTCCTCTCCACCCACATTGTGCCAGCATCATCTTCTAAGAAAACAAATGTCTCATTGTTAGTTCAAGAACAAAGGAACCCCGGCCTTTGTGATTTCGAATTAGTTCAACTTTATGAGCAAATGACTGTCGGGTTATTGTTAGGGGTCACTGTGCCCCTCGCTAGGCGACAACCCCCGTTGTTTCTGCTCATTTTACTGGTAATGGTTTTTTCCTAAAGGGGTTGTTGGACATCTGTCTCCCGACGAACTAGGACTGGATGTGATCAAATTATCGATTTATTTTTTCATGAAAGCGATGTGTTCATGTCACATAACATCGGCTGTAATGGTTGCGGCGAGCAGTTATTTCGCTGACGTGATGGAAGCGAATTTTTGAAAAATTGTTTTTTTAATTTCAACGGATTTTGAAAATTGGAACGGCAATTTATGTTTTCAAGGCTAATTGCGATGGTGAAGTGATATCTTCATAAAAAGTAAAGACACAAAAGTTATGAACTTTAAAGTTTTGAAATGGCCGCCATTTTCAAACAGTTAAGCGAATTTTGCAAGTTAATGAACTTGTCCAATTATTAAAATCGATTTTGTTGTAATTTTGAATCAAGTAGGGCTAAAATTGCGTACGGGATTGTTTTAAAGACCCCACAAAAAGTGATCGTGAATTCAGGATCGGCGCTCTCGGGTCTGGGTCTTACCATGATTGCCGCTCCAACAGAAAATTTATGCTGACGTACTTATATGTTGTGTCATTGATAATATTAAATTTGAGAACATTTTGTTTTGACAAAGTGTCGTTATGCAAGTTTTGTGGGTATATCACGTACTTGGGGTTATAAATTGGTGATTTTGTTTAAAATTAAATTGATTTTTGTTTTGTTTTGAAAGCTCTTTTAAATACAGCGTCCGTCAATGAAACGGGATGATTGTAGGTGGCCTTGAGACAAAGGTAGTGGAGGAATGGTTACTGGCGCTTCACTACCTGCACAATCTACTATTTAGTTGCAATGGATCGTTGGACGGGTGAACAACGCGGCTACGCGGTGAAAGCGTATTATCAAAATGGCGACAATTTTTTGCAAACTCGACGTGCTTCCGTCGTCATTTTAACGTACCGCGTAACCAGCCTGTTCCGTCAGACAATGCAATTCGAACACGGATAAACCACCTCGAGCAAACGGGATCAGCGTCTTAAAAAAGAGGCGGGAGTGTAAAAAATGTTCAAACACCCGAAAACATCGCAGCTGTTCAACAGGCTATGGTTAGAAGTCCTTGCCGATCAGCCAAACAACGTGCCCTACGCATTGGAATAAGTGACACGTCTGGGGGGGATACCTGATTTTGTTTTATTGGGATACCTAAAAACAAATGTGTTTCAAGCAGATCCACCCACAACCATTAAGCCCTCAAGCAACGAATTGTTGACGAGATTGCGGCAATACCTGTCAACATGCTGCGAGAGGTCGTGCAAAACTTCCAAACCAGGCTCCAGGAATGCCTTAACTGCAATGGAGGACATTTGGTAGACGTAATGTTATTGTATCCATAATGGCTATTCTTATACTTCAAGTTATTTACTAAGAAACTATTTAAAAAGTTTCTTTTCAACAACCAATTACTGTATTTAATCATCCCGTTTCACTGGCGGACCCTGTATAAGGGAATTTTTTGTAATGACCTTGGGACGGAAGTGACAACTAACGGGGAAAGCTAGTATAAAAGTTATATTTTGTAATATGTTAAACGGCTACCATTGGCAAGCAACGGAAAGTTCTTGGAAATAACGTCAAGCGAGACATGGCTTATCGTCGGACCAGCGTAAACACTCGACATGAGTCCTTTCAATGTTTTTTTTTTATTTTATGAAATTCGTTTTCATGCAGTCGCGACCCAGCTGCGTGCCGCGCAAGCATCGCTTCTAAGCTACTGTTTTTCTGCTTCCTTTATCAACTCCAAGATTGCATTATTAATTTGTTAACAATAAAAATAAATCTTAAATTGTACTAATTATTAAGATACGAGTCGTGGAGGTTATCTTACTGTTGAAACAATTAAAACATAGCTAATCAGTAGCAGAAATACAAACAACGCAAGCAGAGAATGGGAACATTAATCGTGAATCCTAAAAGACTTATTGTGTCCCCTTGTGTAGGGTGAACACACCCTTAAACTAGATTTTCTCCCCCTTAGTGACTACCTGCCCAAGGTCAATAGCGCCGAAATGATTAACCGTTACATTCTGAACGACGGGGAGGGGAGGGGGGGACAAACGCGGCTGTGGTGAAATTGATAAATCCGCGTTTAGGTTTTACCTGGATGGATAACGTGTTCAGTGTGTGTCCGTGTTGCGGCCTCTTAACGTGGGCTGTGTCCAAGTTCATTTAGAGTTTAACTGAAATTTGATATGTAGGAATTGAGTAGACTATTGCGCGCGCGTACACGCACACATGCACGCGCACGTACGGCTTAAATACACCACACACGTGCGCGCGCGCACACACTCGCGCGCTCTTATACACACGCGTGCACACACGGCTTAAATACACGCACACACACATTCGCACGCACACTCACGCACGACTTAAATACACGCGCGCGCACGGCTTAAATACACGCACACACACAGGCACAGCTTAAGTACACGCGCGCGCGCGCACACACACACACACACACACGCACGCACGCACACACGGCCTAAATAGTTTTAGTTAAATTTGACTCAGTTGTGGCATTTATATCGGCACACGAAATGAAGCTAGACCGATAACTTTTACCTATGTAACCAAATTGTCGGTTAGAGAGATACTGAAAATGTGTAGTAATCGCGGCACGCAGCTGTCTCGCTGATCTGATCGAATTTTGAAAAATTAACGACATTAACGTGAACAAATAGCTTGTATAATCCGTTTAAAAATTGCAACGAAATGTTGGGAAAACAACTTTTTAATCAAAACTGTTTTTTAAATGGCGATTCAGTAGTAATAATCGTGCGTTTAATTCGCATTTTAAATGTTCAGAGGTCAGGATCGGTGCACTTTTCATAGTACCGGGTCTGGGTCTAACTGTAGGGATTCCATTGGAAATTGCTAATACACAAAATTTTATTACATATGCCTTGATATGTTATAAATACATGGGCTAACATAGCTAAATACATAGGCTTGTTATTGTGAAGTACAGTAATTAAATTGTGTTAATTCAAGTTGGCAGCACTGGTAGAAACACGAATGTTTCCATTCTCTCCGTACATTACCTCCTCGCCGCGGGTGTGGACAGGTCCTACCTAGCCGATGAACACTGACGTATCGGAGCGCGAGGCTACAACGGATAGGTATGGGATTTATTTACGTATCCAAAGACCACCTAATAACAGTCATCGTTAGTGGACTCCGACAGCCGTAATTTGGTGCAAGGAAAGTTACCTAATGGTTGTTTTCCGCGTAGGAACAATATGGCTGAGTCGTGCACCAAGGTCAACTGGCGGTGTAATTGTAGTGCTTGTCTCGCCCGTAATAAGGTCGTCATTAGGTGGATCGCAGCTTTGTACTGTTAGGTTAACCTTCGTGTCTCTTGAGCGTTGGATTGTCCCTTATGTTTGCTGTAATGGATGTATAGTCCACTTCTCACCCTTTCAGCGCTCGGGCAAAACGTACGAGTCGTCACCTGTAGGAACATTTCGGTTAGAAATGTATCGATATTGCGATACAGAGTATCGATTTGTATTGATAATCGATACACTTTCAATCCGTCATTTTTTGTTTCAAATTTGGTCCTCTTATTTAAGTTACAAATATTTTTAATTACCATATTGTGAACAAAGTTTCACCAGTGTAATACTTTCGGCTTTGTACTAATAGCTCCCGACCCGCCTCGGTGGCCTAGTTGATAGCGTACTGGGCTTTCACCCCGAGGACCAGGGTTCGATTCCCGGCCAGGGCTTGGCATTTTCATACGCTATAAATCATCCCATCGTCTGCATTAGCCCAAGTGTGCACAATAATCGGACGTTAAAAAAAAAAAATGATTGCTCTCCGAGCCCATTGGTTTTGTTCGGACATGTAGGCCCAGTTTTTTCATGGCCAATCGCAAAACAAACCATATTGCAAGAAAAGACAGACCAACATCAAGGATAAGCAGAAGAACGCAAACCAGATTTGTATATTACCCAAGGTCAAGCCAAGGTCTGCCGTCAGGTTAACAGTCTATTATATTAAATGTTAGTTGTTTTAATAAACCCACGTTTTGTGTGCTTGTCCATTCGGTGCAACTTTGCAGTGCAGCTGCCATCATGGTACACCCCCAGATACGGTACCATGCAATTATCTCCGATCGTATCTGCAGTGCACCGTTTGAGAGGTCTTTAGAAAATTTGTAAATTTGTGTATAAAATATGTTTTAAACATTTGTGTAGCGTTTTTGTGGTCACGTGTTCAGGCTGTTTGGTAGTCACGTGACTGTTGACAGCATCGTTCAGTTGATAGCTCGAAAGCAATACATATCGTAACATACCGCGATTATTTTTCAAAAGCATTAATTTTATATTTTATAAGGTGCACACTTTTTATGCCTCGATCTAATATAGGTTTAGTCTTGCATTTGATTTTACAGTCTCATTTATTAGAATATGTACCTCCACCCTCACCACCAGCATTGCCTCCGTAAACGCAAGCCGTGGTCACGTCATTAGCGTGTAACTTCTTCGCATTTATCAGCTTGTCCATTGATAGTCATTTAGTTGTACTACAACAGCAAACAGTTGCATGTTATTGGATTGGATAGTATATAAACATACCCGCATTGATATTAATGTTGCTGTAATAATTAAAAGTTATTAGTGTATTTTATAAGTTACGAAAACACTCGGTACGGATGGAACATCTTCTGGTTGTCATTCTCTGAACGCTGGCGGGGAACAAGCAGGTAACTTAACATAATCATTTGTTACAAAACTCGCCCCTCATCCCGGAAATTGCATACCTTTGTGTAACCGTCTCCAAGGGTTGTTTTATAATTAGGGTAGGTCTATCTTCCACCCGTTACTAACAGCAATGTTATTGTATTAGAGCTGGGTGAGCTGATACGGTAAAATAAAGGAGGGGACAGTTAAGCGGTTCTACTTTCTTCAAAATGTTTAGAAAACATTTCGGTCTTGCATTTGCAGGAATAGTTTGTGCAATAATCGCAACGTTTGTACAGACTTTAGTAACGTAATAAATAGCTATAGGCGTACTTGTACATACATTTATTATCTTTACGATTACGTAGCAGTTTAGTTATGTTCCAAAACTGTAAAACTGTTTTTAATAATTTAAGTAGACTTGCAAAATACTAGGTGTGTTCAGAAAGTAACAAGAATTTTAATTTTTCGAACAAAATATTTATTTATTCTTCTACATTGATGTTGTCGCCATTGGAGATTATGCTCTTGTGCCAGCGCTTCTTCCAAACCTCGAAACACTTCTCAAACTCGATCTTTCAGATAGCCTTTAGTTCTTTCAGCGATGCGCTTTTAAACGTCATCTACGGCTGTAAAACGACGGCCCTTTAAGGTTCTCTTTATTTTTCGAAATAGGAAAAAAGTCACAAGGAGCCATGTCTGGCGAATATGGAGACTGGGGCATCGTTACAGTACTGTTTTTGGCCAAAAATTCACAAACAAGCAATGAAGTGTGAACTGATGCATTGTCGTGGTGCAAAAGCCATGAATTGTTTTTCCACATATCCGGGCGTTATTTTTTCGGATTGCTTCACGCAAACGGCGTTGAAATTGTAGGTAGTACTCCTTATTGACCATTTCACTTGGTGGCAGGAATTCATGATGCACTATGCCATTAATATCGAAGAACACAGTAATATAACCTTCACGTTCGACCGCACTTGTCGAGCCTTTTTCGGTCTTGGCGAGCCAGAATGCCTCCACTGGGATGATTGAGCCTTAGTTTCGACGTCATATCCGTAAACCCATGTTTCGTCACCTGTTATAATACGTTTCAGTAATTCTGCATCGTCGTTGTCTTCATTTAGTGACTCCTGAGCAACTTCCATTCGCCGCTGTTTTTGTTCAAAATTCAACAATTTTGGAACGAAGTTTACTGCCACGTGTTTCATACATAAAACATTGGAAACAATGTCATGATATGATGCAATCGATATGCCAACATCATCAGCGACCTCTCTAATTGTTATTTGGCAATTGTTCATAACCATTCTTTTACTTTTTCCATGTTTTCGTCGGTTGTTGATGTTCTGGGGCGTCCAGGGCGTTCGTCATCTTCAACGTCTTCACGGCCTTCTTGGAAACGCTTATACCACTCGTAAACTCTTGCTTTACTCATAGCAGACTCACCATAGGCCTTTGTTAACATTTCACACACTTTGTTACACTTTATTCCATTTTTAACGCAAAATTTGATACAAATTCTTTGATCCATTTCTAAAAAACGAAAACCGCCGAGCTCATAAAAACACGTCTAACCTTAGTGGCTGTCACAGACAAAGTCAACAATGAAAACAGCTGAAAGTTTTATCATACTTCAAGGACATGTATACCAACATAATAAAAAAAAAGTGTTTGACTATCGGACTCTCCAAGGCCGCGAAATTTAAAAATTCTCGTTACTTTCTGAACACACCTCGTACACTGCAACTCGTACTTCAAAAAGTTTATTTATTAAATTAAGCCATTGTTTGAAAAGGGTTTAAATCAGTTGGTGAACCTATACTTTAATAATATTTATTTACTAAACTTCTTTTTCAAAAAGATTACTTACTGAACTGCCTCACTAAGTCTGTATTCTTTACTGTTTTTTTTTTTTATTTCAGAAGGTTAACTCAGTGAATCCTGCTTAAGGTTTACTTTGTGGACAGTACAACCATATAATTTTAATGGTAAAAATACTTTCTGTTAGTTAGGCAATGTAGGCCTACTCGTACTTTACTTATTGTTGCGCGTGCGCAGTACGAGTGTGTGATACACTCAGTGTGATGTAACGTCCAATGCATAGACAGGAGCGGGCGTAGGTGTGCGCGCGCGCAAGGCAGACCGGTTGTGCGACAATTAGCATTACAGGTGTGAACAACACTGGTGTCTGTACATTCTGGCTCCTCTGTACTTCGGCCTTCGGTATCGGTTGTACGTGCCTAACTGGTGTTGGCGATAACTCGCTGAAACTTTGACAATACAGAGTGTACATTTTAAGGCAAGCTTTCATTTAAAATTTGGCGCTTACTGCGTGTGTAAAGGTAAAGTGGGCACCTATAAAATTAAGTAGCTAGCAGCGTTTGTTCGCAGGGTGGGCAAGGATGCCCTCTAGCTTCACTAATGCCGCGTTTAAATGACTTTCCACAGGAAAATGAGCTTGCGGAGCGGCCATCATGTTAAGACCCAAACCCGGGACCCATCGTGACCACTAGATCACTTTTTGAGGAGTTAAATAAATTTTTGTGCGTGTGCGCGCGCGCGCGTGTGTGAGCACGCTTACGATCATAATTTTAGAGCCATAGTTTTAAAATGTCGGCATTTCAACTCTTAAAAAAAATTATTATTAAAAACTGCATAAATTGGCAATTAAAATCCCAACAGGGATGCAGACTAGCTGGACCTATTGAGAGGATTTAGACATTCCTCGCAGTAACACACACTTACACTTAACATCACTACACTTACGCCATTAACACTTTACACTCACACTTACATTTATAGAGGCAAAAATAGCCTCGATGTATTTTTCGCTTTAAAAAAAAGGCATTTAAAACTTTCAAAATCAGATGAATATAAGAAATTTAATTTGACGTCGGTCAAGGTTCATTTTCAATGAAATTTGAAAATTTAAAATGCATATTTTAATAATGTTCATGGTGGTGAAATCAGAGTTTCAAAAATAGGACATGACAGGATAGGAAAGTTATTTTCAGAATTTCGCTGCCATCACATTAGCGAGACAGCTGCGTGTCGCGATTATTTATTGTAAATTCACTTAAATCGCGTGAGGTAGGAAAACCCATTACGAATTAGGTGTAACACGAGAAAAGTAGTAAAAATAAAATTGTATTTAAGTATTCAAGCTGGGTTTATTGTAGGCTAAGCGAAGTATCGAGAGAAAGCGTTACCAAGGCGACGGACCGAGGTCGGTCAGTGTACGAGCGAAGCGTCTGCTGGTTTATTTGTTAAAAGGTTTTTATTTAATCTGAGCGCTGCTCGGGGGTTGCATGCGGAACGTTTAAACGAACGGGTTTTTAATTAAAGGAATGAGTCAATTGTAAAATGGCTTATGCATTTTTAATTCGCAGAGTGTTTCCAGTAAAAAAAAGGGGGTTTGGAAGGGTTGAATAGGGCTGGTGTATATTCACTCGAAAAAATTGGGGGAAACGCTTTGTTCAGACAAAACGTGGTTGGCTGCTGGAATCTGGCGTTTGTGCAAGCTGTTTGTGCCTTCGATTATATACTGTATTTACAGGTGGTGTTGTTATTGATCCCCAAAGCTTAAGTCGTGCATTACAACACTATTGAAGTAACTGCGGTACTCACCTGCCCACACACGCGCGCGTACACACACACACACACACACACACACACACCACACACACACACCCCCACACACACACACACACACACACTTGTAAATCCGATTCCTCCACCATGTGCTCAAGTTACCGTCTGTTTTTTAAAATCTCTATTTAAAAAAAAAAAATGTACCTTGATCGCAGTCAAGTTAATTTTTTTCGTTTTTAATGGAATTTAAAACTTAAATGCTGATTTATGCAAGATTTGACGCTGATTACGACGGTGAAATCAGATTTTCAAAAAATGTGAGGTAAAAGTGTTATTGTTGTTGTTATTATTATTTAGATTGGTAATGGCAGCCATTTTGAACAGGTTTTTTTTGCCAGGTTTGAATCAAACGAACAAAAGCTGGATTTTAGAGTGCCAAAACGCGCGCTCAAATATATTTGTATATTTGATGCACATAAAAAATTTGCAACAATTAAAATTAGATTGTGTATTTTTCGATTTACCCTTAACGTAAAAGTTTTTGTAATGCATTTATTTAAAAGCCGTATGTAAAACAAAGAATTCTGTTTTGTCGTATTTTGAAATTCAAGTAAGACG